>JBBBVM010000562.1:0-67913 GCA_037355625.1 Petunia x hybrida | reverse complement strand
TTCATGTGATTGTTTAAAGCATTTGACACTCTTAAGTAGAAATTATCAACTGCTCCTGTAGTTGTATCCCCAGACTGGAACCAACCTTTTGAGATAATGTGTGATGCTAGTGATACAGCAGTTGGAGCTGTTTTAGGCCAAAGAAAAGATAAAACTTTTCGTCCCATTTACTATGCCAGTAGGACATTGAATGAGGCTCAGCTCAATTATACCACAACGAAAAAAGAACTATTGGCAGCAATATTTTCTTTCGATAAGTTTCGTTCCTATTTGATAGGAACCAAGGCCACTGTTTTTACTGATCATGCAGCTTTAAAATACCTCTTAGCAAAGAAAGATGCCCGACCTAGATTGTTAAGATGGATTTTACTTTTCCAAGAGTTTGACCTTGAAATAAAAGACAGAAAAAGAACTGAGAATCAGGTAGTTGACCATTTTTCTAGATTAGAGAACCCTCCTCATGAGTCATGTGAAATAAAAGAAGAGTTTCCTGATGAACATATATTTTCTGTCAGCTCAATTGTGACTCAACCACCCTGGTTTGCAGACATTACAAATTACTTGGTTGGAAATTGGACACCCCGAGATTTCTCTTACCAGCAGAGGAAAAAACTGATATCTGAAGCTAAATATTATATGTGGAATGATCCTTACTTGTTTAAACTTTGTGCAGAAAATATTATTAGAAGATGTGTACCTGAGGAAGAAATGAGCAAGATTTTGTATCATTGCCATGATGGAACAATTGGAGGATACTGTGCTGCAAATCGGACTGCCTTTAAAGTTTTGGAAGCTGGATTCTACTGGCCAACACTTTTTAAGGATGCACGTGCTTTCGTTGCACAATGTGACAGATGTCAAAGAACAGGTAACATTACCAAGAGGGATGAAATGTCATTGCAATCAATACAGGTATGTGAGATATTTGATGTTTGGGACATAGATTTTATGGGACCTTTTCATTCATCTCATTCGTTTGAATATATCCTGGTGGCTGTGGATTATGTTTCAAAATGGGTTGAAGCCATTCCCACAAGAAAGAATGATGCTCGAACTGTGTGCAATTTTCTAAGAAAAAATATTTTTACCAGATTTGGCACACCTCGAGTCATCATTAGTGACCAAGGGACTCATTTCATGAATAGAAAATTCTCTGCTTTACTGACAAAATATGATGTGACTCACAAAATAGGAACACCATACCATGCTCAAACTCAAGGGCAAGTTGAGGTTTCAAACCGCGAATTAAAAGGAATACTTGAAAAAACGGTTGGAATCTCAAGAAGAGACTGGGCCTTAAAATTAGATGATGCACTATGGGCATACCGAACGGCATTCAAAAGGCCAATTGGAACATCCCCATACAGATTAGTCTTTGGAAAAGCTTGTCATTTTCCAGTAGAATTAGAACACAAAGCTTATTGGGCATTAAAAGCACTATATTTGAACTAAACTCTGCCGGTAAAAATAGGTTTTTTCAAATGAATGAACTAGTAGAGCTGAGATTGGAAGCCTATGAAAATGCAAAGATTTACAAAGAAAAAACTAAAAAATGGCATGATAACTTCATCCGACAAAAAAGTTTCAAAATTGGAGATCAAGTACTTCTTTACAATAGGCGACTTAGGCTATTTCCAGGAAAACTGAAATCTAGGTGGACAGGTCCTTACAATGTTACAGATGTTACCCCTTATGGAGCAATTGAAATTCAACAGATCCATGGAGGTAACAAGTTTAAGGTAAATGGTCATAGGTTGAAATTGTACTTTGGAGGGCATTTTGATCAACAATCTTCGGTAACCATGATAGTCTGATGAATGACAATTACGTACTGGCGACGCTAAACTCAGAACTATGGTTCCTTACCCGTAGCCATTGAGGGTGAAGTAATGGAGCCTCACAAGTCCAACATAGATTTGGATAATAAATGCTTAACCAATTGATCTTGTTAATATCCAGATTATTGTACAACCGGAACATCTCATGAATTTCTCTACAAAAATAGAGTCACCTATACAGGAGCAACTCCATGGTGATCGGTATGCCTAAGTTACTGGTTGGTTAACCGTTTAATTGTGCAAATCTAATGATGGCGCAGGTAATTTTCTGGTTTATATTCAAACTAGGACCCCATGACCGTTAAGGTATTAAATTAGTCAGTCTATTACACATAGAATATGTGTGATCACAGTTTCTTTCAAGCTTTCTTCTGAGATTATAAATTTAAAAGACAAAAATATTTATATTTTACTTATTAAGCAGTATTTTCTACTTTAATTATTGTATTTTTGTTTTAAAAAAACTGTTTCTTTTACTTCCCTTTTAACTCGTCCTGAAATGCATTTTCATCCATGAGAATTAAATTTTCAAGTATGGGGGAGAATTGTTCTGATTTATATATGTTTAATAAAATATTTTTATGATCTTTTGTAGGAATACTAATTAACAAAATAAATTCTTTGCACTGTATTCAATATTATTTCTTTTTATCTTCACCATATAATTTTTCTTGATAATTTTGATTTTGTGAATGCAAGAAAATGTAACTTCAACTCTGGAAATCATTGGAATTGAGAAAAGATATGATCACAAAAACAGGTAGAATCACTAAACTTGGCTAGAACTTGCTCTAAATATTTTTCGAGCCGAAATAATGGATTACACTTGTTTTTGAAAAAGGAAATTAGGAATTCTTTGTTCCACAATTCAAGCCTCTTTATTTCTATCCAAATATAAAAATTTACCACTTAGAACCCTTCTTTTAGCCTTAATCCTAATTATTTTTTCAAACACCCTCTCTACTAAAAAAAAAAGAGAGTCTCTATGTATATTTCCTTATGTAGACATATAGACATAGTTATTATTTCTTCCAGCTGTGAAAGAGCATAGATTGACATAAAAAAAAAAAAGAGAAAAAAAAACTTTGTGAATATGTGATTGTGTATGTCAGCGAAAAGAAGAGGAAATACAAATAGAAAGTATTTAGAAAGGATGGAAGTAGTAAGAAATGAATATTTGCTCCTAGCATGAAGAAGAAAAGTCACTATAAATTTATCCTTATAACTTACCAGCCTGAAGCCTGATATTACAAGCCAAGAAAAGTCCTAAAAAAATTTTGAAAATCAGTGTTGTACCTATATAAGTGGAGATAAATATGAGGAGCACGCCTATGGACAAGACTATGACACTAAATGAATAAGTGATCACAAAACAATCAATTCTGAAGAATTCAAGGGGAGAAGAATGTAAACTTTTATTGATCAAACCAAAATTCACAACAAGGTAAAAAAATTGGTGAATTTAAAAAGGATAATTGCATTGAACTTAATGAAAGTTATTTATTTTTGAACGCATTTTATATCCTACAAAAGTCATTAGCTTTAAAAAAAACTTCTTTTTTCTCGAGGGCGAGCAAAAGTTCAAGTGTGGGGGAATTTGATTGATATACATTATTCACGTATTTTTAATATAAAAAATAAATATTTCAAAATAAAACATGAATATTTACATCATATTTTCGCATATTTTCTAACAATTCTTTAAGGAAAAAGAAATACTTGGAAAAGAAAAAAAGAATAAAGAAGCTAGAAAAGAGAAGCCACTTTTTGCCAAAGTAATTTTGTTTGGGAGATTTCTAGCAAGGAAAGAAGTAAAGTCACTTTGGGCAAACAAACTCCAAAATAGCAAATGTGGAATTAGCATGTGGGAAATAGAAGAAAAAGTTACTTTGGTCTTTCACTTTTGCCAAAGTAAATTGAAGAATGCTAGAACATGGATAAGAATGAAGAAAAAAGTCACATTTGTCAAAGTAGCAATTAAATTGGGAATGTACATGAGATTTGAAGGAAGAAAAAGCTACTTTGTTCTCCACTTTCGCCTAAGTATATTAAAGATAGCTAGCACATGGGATGTGAAGGTAGAAAACTACATTGCCATCTACACTGGCCTAAGTGTGAGCTAGCACATGGGATTTGAAGAAAACGAGATATCATTTGGGCAATTTACATCTCACTTTGCCATAAGTGAGGAGCCATCTTTGGCTATAAATAGCCACTCCCTCTTATGTAGAAGAACAAGCTCCTTTTATCCATTTTAATCATTTTCTTCTTTTCTCTCTAGCAAGACAAGAATTACTCTTGGTCTCTCTCTTCTTCTCTTTGTAATAAAAATATTTTTAGTCTTTTTTAAATTCTCTTTCAGTTTTTGTTACTCCATAATGGAGTAATCTCTTTTGTTGGGATAGTTGATGAAGCTTGATATATTTATAATATTATCTCAATTTTAAAACCATACTTGGCTTGAAACTTTCAACTTGATTTCATATTGTGCTAGAATGATATTTTTTACTTAACAAGTATTATCACATCTATGAATTTTATCTCTAAGTTATTGATATATTAATTTTGTAATTCTCACGGAGAAAAATTAATATATAAATAACCGATGAATAAAATAATAGTGTGAAAGTAATTTTTAGTAATTTATCATTCCAAACCCATAATCTTGATTACGTCAGTTTCAATTCTCACGGAGGAATTGTTGTAAGAAAGATTATTGATTTTTGGTGAAAATATTCTCACGAAGTTTTTACTACTTTTTAGCATAATTCAAGTAAGAAAATTATTTCGGTTTAATCGTCACTAGTTTTAACTCAATTTCTTTTACATAACCTCACAGAGTATTTTATTAATTGATTATTTCTTAGTGAGTAAAACATAATTGAATTAGCAAAAAGCAATTATTCTTTAGAGAAATACGTGTTACAAAATTGAGATTCTATTATAAATATTATCAAGTGAATTCAATGATTCCCAACTCTTTTTAAATTAGAAAATTTTCTGAAATTTTCTTGTTTAGTTAAAGAAAATTAAACTTAAAAATCTCAACTTTCATTAGCTTGATTCTCTCAAATAGTAAATAAAATATTCCAAGTCTGTAGCATAGAATATTCAATCTCTGTGGGACGATATCTTAAACTATACTATAATTTGACAAGCACGAGCAGGAATACCCTATACACTTTGGACTCGTCAATTGCATAGCAGTGAATTTTTCTCATTGGGCGGTTTTCAATGAACCTACCAAATTTCATGTCAATCTTAGTCTGTCAAATTTATGATCTCCGATACTATGACCAAATTCGGACAAACCTTATTTTCACGTTTTTAGGGATTAAAATATCTCTGTTGCTTGTTCTAATCGTGTATCAAGATATAACCATTTGATATCTATGAATCAAGATCAAACAACATATTTTAAAACTTGTTTTTCATTATAATAGCACGACTCTTACGTCTATAAGAATTCAAAATATGATGTACATTCCTATCATATATCAATACATATTAAATCATCAATGTCCCAAATTTAATATAAACAAAATTTTATATAAAGAATGACTTTCATGTTTAAATCACTTTCAATTCGATAAACTACCTAAAAAAAATCCCAAACGACCTCGAAACGTAAAAAAAATGACACCACTCACTGCAAAGAGTGAAAATTTCTTACTAAATCGTTTTCGATGTCTCTACCGAATTTCAGGTCAATCAGATATCGAGAATTCATGATCGGAAGCTATGGCCAAATTCAGAAGATAACCATTTTAGGCACTGTTATTAATTTAAGTAAACATGACCCTATTTCCATTATCCTTATAATTAATTATCACATGAGCACAAGGCATATAATGTGTTACTCTTTTGACCAAGATACAAAAAATCTTATCCTACACCAAATTGTCTTTTAATTAATATACATGAGAGCGCAAGATATTATTTTCTCCAATTGGCTGAAAACCTCAATATCATATCTCATGAATTAATTTAGTATTTCGAGTTATCAGGAAAATTAAATCTCCTTTTAGAGTAGATAAACTTTCACCACTAACATAGACTTACCAAGAGACAATTTAGACATGTTAGATTGAAAATATTCAATGAACTCAAAAAAATAGATCACTCTAGTGAATCCTATTATTAATCATAACTCTCAAGATCCTCAAGAATTTTCAATGATTCTGAATAAATACTTCACTTTGAAAGTGACCACTTATCCATCATTAATTCTTAATCTATATATAATATTGTCTCACATGTATAGGAACTTTAAGAATTTTCAAGGATCTCAAATAAATAAACCACTTTAGTGGTAACCATTTATTAATCACAAATTCTTAATCCATGTATATAACCCATCTCACATGAATAAAGTACAAAGAATTTTCTAGGATCTCAAATAAATAAACCACTTTAACGGTAACCATTTATTAATCGAAATTCTTAATTCATGTGTGACATCATCTCAAGTATATGAAATATTAAGAATTTCCAATGATTCTCAATAAATATTCTACGGTAGTGGTAACCATTCATTAATCATAATTTTTAACTCATGTATAAAGTATTAAGAATTTCCAATGACTCCAAATAAATAAACTATATAAATAGTAACTACTTATTAATTATAATTCTTAACTCACACAAAATTATATCATTTGAGGAGATAATATTGCTCACATAATTAAATGTTGGAAATAATCTAAAATAAGGGAGATGACATCAATTTAAAAAGACAACCGAAACTTGTCTTCTGCCATCACGTTAATTAATTGGGGAAATAAGAAGGTTCCACTTGACCAAGCAACCTAGTTTAGAAGTAAGGGGTCGTTCGGTTAGCCTTATTAACTATTAATACCCGCACAAAACTTAGCGTTAATTTAGCGCAGCGTTCGATTGGTTTTTGTGAAATTTTAATACCCACATAAAATTAGTGCAACGTTTGGTTGCGTTTTTGTATATTCCGCATTATTAATACCCGCATTATTAATGCGGGAATCTATGTATTATTTTATGCGGGGTAGAAGGTGGTATTAATAATGTGGGTATTAATAATGCAGGTATTAAAATTTAAAATGACAAAATTAACCCTCATAATAATAAGGATATTTCTAAATTTTATTTAAGGAGTAAATAAATATTTTAACTAATAATATTTTTTGTTAATTTGTAATATATCATTGATTCAACAAATAATTCCTACGTTATAATATAATACCCACATTATTAAACCCCACATAACTAATACCCTCATTATCAATACCTACATTATTAATACACACATTATTAATACCTACATTATTAATACCCGCATTAATAGTTAATACCCGCGTAAAAAGAAACCCAAACCGAACGACCCCTAAATGTTTTACCTACTTAAAAGAAAAAATATGTTTACTGCTGCCACTAAAATACGGACTATGCAAAACCATTCTTTTACCGTATGTGTTTTCTATTGCTTATTTTAGTTACACAATGTTTATGAAAGAACAAAGAGGGCCAGACTTCTGTTTAAGATTCCCAACAACTTCTCCGTCGTATCTGCCGAACCAGCCCTACCATGCCTTTTCCATCTTTGCTTCACATAACTTTGTATTGGATGAAAACTCAAGACATCTAAAAAGGTGACAGATGTCTGCCACGTGGCACGGTCAGAGATTTCACCGGACAGACATCTAGCGGACAGATAACTAGTCAGGCGGTTACCACGAGCAGACCCAGAGCAGCAACGTAACGCTTCTCAGGCCAACGATCTGAATGAGTAATTATTAACCTGATCATCTGCGATTACTCAATGAATGGTCATAAAGGCAATAATTACAATCCAGCGGTTACATATCCAACGGATACGTGCCTACAAAACTCAACGGACGCCTATCAAACCTATAAATAGAATTCGTCCTAAATCATTCTGATATAACTTTACTCCCTGTCTACAACATCGATAAGAATACTCTCTCTTACTCTTGCTCAAACACTGTTCTTTGCTTGCATTCGTTGAATACTTTGATCTCTAGTCTTCTAGTGCGATTAGTAACGAGGAACTCTCACCGGGGTCAAGCGATCCAACACGGTTATCTCTACCTATTTTATTAACGCTTTAACTTTATTCATTTCCGGTTACTTACTGTTTCCATATTGTTTATTATCATTAGTGGAAATCACAAATATATTGCTACTCTAATAATTAACGCCATTCATCATTTAAACTCTTAATCTAAAATATTGATCGTGACTCCACAAATACAAATTTAATTATTAATTGGCCTAAAGTCGGATCTAGGTTAAACAATTTGGCGACCACATAAGGAGCCGGTCAATAGCCTTTGTAGGTTAATAGTTTATCTTTTCCAGCATTACATTCCTTTTTGTCGATCTTTTTGTTTCACAACTAATATGGCAGAAAGTGGTTCACAACAAACTATCATCGGCGGAAGTCAGGTACGTACCTCTTCATCAAGTCCCAACTATTCTCCCGATTACTCGTCCGACGGGCAGCAACGGTCTTCCCAAGGACAGGTCAAGCAGCGAAATAGGCGTAGGCACTCTCAGAGCGCCACTCCGCCTAGGAGAAGACGCCATAGGAGTCTCTCCCCTGGCCAAGGGAACCTCCAGGAGACGCTCTATGCATTTATGCAGGAACAGGCGGAGGTCAACAGAGGTATAAATGAGGCACTCAACTCTCTCCGAGGGCAAAATCCTCCAGTCGCAAGAGCTCACGCCGCAACGCCAGGTCAGGATGCCCCTTCTTCACACACTTCAAGGCGAGGTGGGGAGCGAAACAACGGAGGATCTGTGGCGTCCGCTGAAATGAGCATCGTCGTAGAGGCTCTTACCAAGCAATTCAAGGAGAGCCAGGAAGCACTTCAAAACTCTCTACACGAGAGAATCGATCAGATACCAGGTGCTCCACCCACGCTAAAGAAAGTTGATGTCCAACGGTATTCCCAGCAGCCTTGGAAGAAAGAGGCAGCCCAAAGGCAATACCCAAAACATTCAAGATGCCCAACATTCCGAGATATCGTGGGACATCTGATCCCAATGATCATCTCATGATGTTCAGCAACTTTATAAAAGCTAGCGATTTCACCGATGAGGAGATCGAATCTGTCGAATTGAAGAAGTTCGTGGAGACCCTAGCGCATGGAGCTCTACGATGGTACTCAATGTTGCCACCAAAATCCATTGGGTCCTTTGCAGAGATGGCTGAGCTATTCGTGAAGGCACACACAGGCGCTCAGAAGATAGAGACACGTGTAGTAGATATCTTCGAGATCAAGCAGAGGCCCGACGAGTCTCTCCGTAAATATGTGGATCGCTTCCAACGGGAACGTATGATGCTACCCAAAGTACCAGATAGATGGGCAGCGATCGTATTCACCAACAGTTTGGATATCAGGAGCTCAGAGGCTACGCGCAGGCTATACAAATCCCTTCGCGAGTTCCCAGCAGCCAACTGGTCGGACGTCTAGAACCGCTACAACTCAAAGGTATGCATTGATGAAGATAAATTAATTGGAACAGGTACCCGAGGAAGGACTCAATCGCGCAGCGGTGGTTCCGGTAGAAAGGTGGAGACGGAGAGGTCAGACGTACGTTATAAACCGTACCCTGACCAGTCATGCAACAACTTCAAAGGACGCAGCCGCAACAACAGAGGGCTGTCCTGAAGAGATGATTCAGAATCAAGCCTCCGTGGAGCCCCAAGCCTGCCGAGCTTCAACGTGAAAATGTCTGAAGTAGTGGCAGCACTCAAAGATATGGGAGAGAAGGTCAAATGGCCGAAGGACATGAAGACCGACCCAAGTAAGCGAAACCAGGACCTATGGTGCGAATTTCATCGATTAACTTCACTCCCAAGGAGACCGCACTGCTCTGCCAGGATCTTATTCTCCTTCAGAGCATCCAGCAACTCTTTCTTTACCTCGAGTACTTGATCGACGTTGTTGATCCTCCAGCGTAACATTAGCTCGGTAGACATCATACTTGACTGGAGAAGCAAAAGAAGTAAAAGTTAGAAGTCTGAAGTCAAATTACTCCCAACACTTGCGGAAAACACTTACTCGGGTAGAATCGACAGCAATTGTAAAAGCCAACTTCTCATCACTCATTTCCCTCATTGTCCACTTCTCTCGGGGACCAATGAGTGATGAAACCGCCTTGGCTAAACTGCCCGGCCTGGATATATAGTTGGCGTCAGGGGCTAGCCTCATGGTATGCTTCCTCTCGCAATACATGGGATCCCAAGCCTGTTCAGAGGGGTAGGTTGGACCAAACTTGTAGCGCACACCCCTAATGTCCTTTAATCCGGTCTGACTATTGATGACTGACCGCCAGATGAGCCTTTTTGTTGATATGTCGGAGTCACCCTCCACTCCAGGATCTATCGTGTCACACTCGTGTAGACCAACAGGCGTCGGCCCCTCAGTGGCCATATCTCCAGGTCCTCGAAACGAAAAACACGAGGACCTCGGCCACCCTCTTGGGGAACCTCTTCTCTTATCTCTTCTTTTTCTTCTTCTTCTTCTTCTTCTTCTTCTTCTTTTTCTTCTTCTTCTTCTTCTTCTTCTTCTTCTTCTTCTTCTTCTTCTTCACCCACTTTCCCTTTCCCTTTATACGCACGGTAAGGAGCCACCTTCACCCCGTCATCAACTCGGGGACTCCTCTTCAGAGTACGGGCAGCCTCTTCCTCAACTTTCCTCTTATCGCTCCGAAGATAAGGTTTTCGCACAAGGGGTTCATTAGTTTCAATCTCAGTATCTGAAACATCAATCACCACCTTGTCTAAACCCTCTCCCCGTGCAGACTCGGGGACTTCGGTAGTGGTCTTAGCACTCTCTTCTGCAGACTCTAGTACATTAGCTTTGGGCGAGGACTCACCTCCAGCAGTTGAGGTTTTCCCGGCAGCAACGGAAGTCTTACGTGCGGACTTATTCCGTGCTCCTCCCTCACCTTGGCCCTTCTTCTTCCTCTTCAAGGAACCAAGGCCACTGGATAGAAGCTCCTCACCACCTTCCCTGCCGTGCAGTGCCTCCGCCAAAGCCAGTATAGATGCGACTTCAGCATCGGGATCAACAGCGGACCCAGAAGGCACGGCCTGAGGGGGAGGGGCAGGGAAAAAGTCCCCCTGAGTACCCAGTCCTGCAAAAGGCAGAACGGTCAGACACAGCGAAACTACAAAGGAAAGAAATGGCTATAACAACAGAAAATTCTCACCGTGAGTCTTCACGGTCAAACCCTTCTGCGCAGCAAAGTACGCCCATTCTCTCTTCTCAGGGGAGAACTCCTTCAAGATCGCCTCAACCTACGCCGTCAGCTCATCGACTGATATGAGCTTGTCGTAGGGTCGCTTGGCGGCTACAAAAAGAACCAAAGGAATAAGCAGACGAGAAGAAAAGAGGAAACATGGAAAACATAAAAGAAAACTCGGGGACTTACGGTTCTTGTTCCAAACCTCGGGAAGAAAAGTCTTGGAGTTGAATGTCAGGGCCTGGGTGCGCATGAACACATACCGGTGCAACCAACCCCGTCGCTTGTGTCCTCGGAGCTGCGCACCAAGCCCTTGCTCCCGCGCATCCAAGCGTTTACAAAGCCGTCCTTGAAAATTTGTAAACTATACAAAGAAATAAAATGTTTATATTCAAAAACTTGGTCGGTTTCTGCCGCAAACCAATCCAAGAGTGTAACTATTCTATACACGCTAGGGCACAGCTGCCCTGGGCAGAGTAAATATTCCCTGCAAAGACTCTCACGCACAGGATGCAGGGGTAGTTTACATCCAACTGTAAAAAGGGTAGGTGCACATAGCTGTCCACCTAGCCCTGTGTGAAGTAATGTTCTCCGCTTCGGAGACCGGCAAGAGGGGGATACTCGCATCCCAATTGCAGTCTGCTCTAACCCGTGGGATCACCTCCGATATGATCCCGGATTTCAATCTATACGCTGACCAGACGTGTATATCTCCGTGATTGTTGAAAGCTTTGATGTTACAATCTTTTTCCAACTCACCCCATTTCTTAGGGATGATCTCCGCAGCAGTGGCCTGAGTAGCCCTAGGCCTGGGGGTGGCTGCAAAAGAACTACCAGCTGCAGCATCCATATTTTGGTTTCTCCTAGCTTTTGAAAACATGATTCACGAAAAATTGAGAAATCTGGAAAGTTGAAGGGTATTCAAAGAATTCTCAAAATTTAGCAGGAGGAAAATGAAAGCAAGTAAAAAGGGTTTTAACTCAACAAACCCCTATTTATAAGAGTAAAAATCCGGCCCATCAACTTCCCACAAGACACGTGGAGACTATCGGAGAGGCCACAATCAGATCCAACCATCAAAAGAAGAAGTAGGTTTCACCAACTTTCGAAGTGTCATCATTACCCTGAAGTGCAGCGGTTACCTCGCGATCAGCAGTCGACGTTTGCACGTGATTGAGGCGGTTAAAATCATTATTTTTACCATTAGGACGCGCTGTAGTCACTTCGAAGCAGGCTGCGGACGTGTAGGTGTGCCAGCTGCAGTTACTTTTTTACACTACGCATTTAATGTGCACGTCATGGGGATTTGTCATGTAGCTGGTAAGTTACGTACGTCACCCAGCTTCGTCATACAAGGATTGGATTTTACAAAATGAAAATTCCCGCCAAAATTCACATCCACTCCTCGAGCAGAATCTCTGCTCGAGAAGTGCGGGGACTATCTGTATTGGATGAAAACTGGCGACATCTAAAAAGGTGACACGTGTCTGCCACGTGGCACGGGCAGAGATTCCACCAGACAGACATCTAGCGGACATATAACTAGCCAGGCGGTTACCACGAGCAGACCCAGAGCAGCAACGTAACGCTTCTCAGGTCAACGATCTGAATGAGTAATTATTAACCTGATCATGTGTGATTACTCAATGAATGGTCATAAAGGCAGTAATTACAATCCAGCGGTTACATATCCAACGGATACGTGCCCAGCGGTTACAGAACTCAACGGACGCCTATCAAACCTATAAATAGCACTCGTCCTAAATCATTGTGATATAACTTTACTTCCTGTCTACAACATCAATAGGAATACTCTCTCTTACTCTTGCTCAAACACTGTTCTTTGCTTGCATTCGTTGAATACTTTGATCTCTAGTCTTCTAGTGCGATCAGTAACGGGGAACTCTCACCGGGGTCAAGCGATCCAATACGGTTATCTCTACCTATTTTATTAACGCTTTAACTTTATTCATTTTCGGTTACATACTGTTTCCATATTGTTAATTATCATTAGTGGAAATCACGAATATATTGCTACTGTAATAACTAACGCCATGCATCATTTAAACTCTTAGTCTAAACTATTGATCGTGACTCCATAAATACAAATTTAATTGTTAATTGGCCTAAAGTCGGATCTAGGTTAAACAAACTTTGCAATGCCATGAGTAATAACTCGTCTTGCAACAGCAAAGAACACTAGACATTCATTTCCACGCAGTAATAACTGCAAATCTAAACTTTGAACACGACAAAGGAAAATTTTGTACTTTTCCTAAACCAATGGAACATATCCACTCTTTTGCTGCCATACCATGTTCATATCATATCTCTTAATTACATACTTCATACATTAAAACAAAGATAGTAAAATAAACATATTCATGTATATAATCCTACATATATACAAATACGTTCATGTTGTCCGATAAGATGCAAACAAACAAATCGTTTTCATGAAACCCTAGTTATCTAGTTAGACGTGAGCAGACTCTGATACCAATTGAAGGAATATAAACACAGCGAAAACAATTTCAGGATCATAAACTCACATGTAATCTAGACAACTAGCACATATTTAGTTTTACTTAAACATAAAACGGAATACCGCTTGAAGTGTGACTTCAACCACGAAACGAATCTTCAATCACGAGCAAGATCATCCATGAGATCGTCTTCTAGTTCCATGATCTTCTGTCGTGTGCGCGAATAATACATAGACTAATAATCACTTGGGTGGACTAAGTGTTTCAGAGAGAGAAAACTATTTATTTTTCTTGTGTTTTTCCTTTTGGCCAAGAACCCCATTTATATAGTTTTGAGGGTAAAACCCTTTTCCAAAACTATCTAGATTCTTTTCCACCAAGAAATCTCTCTACTAGTCCTAATTGGATTCGATCACAACAGGGACCACATAATTAATTAATGAGGCTTTCAATTATGGATTTAATTCATTTTCTCTAGAATTAACCTTTTCATAGTAAATTACAAATTATTTCAATTAGAAATTCGTAATTGCAATCCTCAGTTGAATTTCGAATTCTTCCATCAAATCTCTTTTAACTCCCCACGTTAAAATTACAGACACCAATCAATATTATTAAATTACTGACAATTCAATATATTGACTAAATGAATATCCTTTAGACTTCTACTTAACTCATTCCATGTGCCGGATATAAAATCCACTGGCCAGATTTACACATAGAAACTTATAAACTTTCATAAAGGGGTGTCATCAATTTCTTTACCGAGACGTGGATTCGATCAACTAGCTATCACTTTGCAAATGCATATTATCATTATTCAACTTATCACGAATTATTTGACCCAAATATCTTGAACCTCACCTATTGATAATCAAGATAATGAATAGTATACACCACTAATAATAGCTATATCAAGATGAAGAGTATAAGTACAGCTGATGAGCTAGAGAGTTTGTTTTATATAGTCTGTATAAAAACACTTATCTCTACCTGGTCCGTTCAATACACACACAATGCACTAGCACAAGAAGTTGGAACTATACCATTCCCATAATCAAGATAAATTACATATAATCTTGTACTACAATCATACTGATGGATTTGTCCAATTTCCATCTTAGATTGTGAACATTACTTTATTATTTATAAGAATCGATGATTTAATCTTCTGCCTATAAGCTTGACTCTACACTCTAAATCAATTACTATATAAATAATAGGACACATATGGCACAATTGGTCTAAATAAATAATAATTCATTATATTTAATAAGTGAATAACCAACTGTTCAACTAGGATCCAACTAAAGCCATATAGTTATTAGTGTATCCCAACAGTCTAAGCTTTGTTCCCCCGATATAAAACCATATTCATCCTCCTCCTTACAAAGTTCCAAAGTGGTTCACCTCTCCTTCTCTGAATATATGATTCTTCTTCAAACTGCTGCATAATATTCTTGAAAACCCAATGTAACACTTCACCTCCACAAACCAGAAAACAGAGCAAAATATACAACAGGGGAAACAGAGTCCAGGAACAGGACAGAGGCAGTAGAAGCTAAAGAGAGAATACTAAAGAAAACCAAAACAAGGTGTACGAGGCCAGAGAATTTCCTATAAAGATGATGACAAGAAAATCTCTACTTAACACCATATAAACGAGCAAAGAAGTTACTGAAACATGCATGGTTTTGGGATGCGTTTCAAATGGATTAGTTTTGGCATTGCCTTGATATTTTAGTTGTAGAAAATTAAGAGTGGTGAAGAAGAACCCAAGAATGGTAAGTGGACAAGTAGTGGTACATTGTTCCTCGTACATATAGAAAATGTAGGAACGTATAGCCATGAAAGCGGGATTGAACGTATTGGTGAAGGTTGTCCATACTTGGAGAAAACTTGAAGTATTGGCCATTGAACTAGAAGAGAACAGAGAAAATAAAAGGGTGTGAAGAAAGAAGATAAACCCTATGGGTAGAGATTGATGGTATAATGTTTATATAGACTTCCTATTTTTGGGTGGGGGTGGGGGTTTGGTGGTAAGGTCAGTATTTTCGACATATTCCTATTTACTCCATCCGTTTCAAAAAAGATGAACCTATTTCCTTTTTAGTCTGTTTAAAAAAGAATGACCTCTTTCTAAATTTGGAAAGAAATATTCACTTTTACGCATCCCTAGATGATTTGTAGCCACACAAATATCTATAACTTATTTTAGACCACAAGTTTCAAAAGTCTTCTCTCTTTATTAAACTCCGTGCAAAGTCAAATGGATTCATCTAAAGTGGAACGGAGGGAGTACAACTTAGTAAGAGTGGAAAAGAGGGACTAAGTGGAACGAGTTAAGCTTATATTTAAGGGTCAGAAAGGTTCAAAAGAACGGCTAAATTGGCTAACACAGCTACACAGGTATTAACATGTACTTACATTCTTTTCTTCTCACATCCATGAGGTGTCACAGCCACATCCAATTATACGAGGGGAATTTGATATACTGGACAAGCTGAAAGAAGGTGACAATTTATCATGCTTTTTCTGACAAAACACAATATCCTTAGATGACTATATTTCCTTTGATAAGAAAAACTTTAAATGTTAGATTTGAATTACATTCATATAAAGAGTTATAGAAGAAATATCAATGAGTTAACAGAAAAGTAAGTTTGATAAGGACAAACATCAGGACTAGATTGAAATTTTGAATGAAAAATAAGCTTAAATTCCTAAAATTTTGAATACATTATAATTACTTACCTATGCCATAAACTCGACGTGGCCTTGGGCGACGCCTAAATCTTTACAATATATGCTACTTGTGGTTGTGATAAGGACCTCATCTTTAATTGTTTCTTTTTGGTTTTCAGGAGAAGACACTAAAAGTTTAAAAGGACCAATGAGTTAAGTGATACTAAGCATTCGTTGTCTCAAAGAGAAAATCCACATTTAACATGATCACAAAGGTAAAGCCTTTCTGATAACTGTCAATCCTTTGTTTTACGTTTTGACCAATGGACATGGGAAAATAGAAAACAAATTGAAAACGAAGAATATAAAGTTACATAAAAAAATATTTTGCCATTGAAAAGGTTAAGCTTCTTAGTTATGATACTTTCACAGTTTGTAGTATTTGAGTGACCTGGCTTAGGATATATTGGTAATAATTTTTCTAGTTTTTCCGCCACTAATGATGGATTTATCATATCTTCACTAATCTTTGGGATATCACTAAGCTTGATCATATAAATAACCTTGTCATATCTTCCAATTATCACTTGGCCAACGTTGCCATCTTTAATGTATGTTGTGTGTCCATGTCAATTTAATAATGAATCTTTTCCCTTTTTTAAGAAAATTTCTTCCAACGTGTTATTTCGGCCGGTAATTCCTCTGGAAGACTGGAACCACCTTTCGCTAGCTTCATTGAGCTTCGGAGGATAGTCACCCCGGCATTGCGAAATTTTTTTTTTTAATCCCATTCCTTCTCCTTTTTCGGAACAAATAGGGGCCCTCCCACTTTTTGCTCTTATGGTGACTCGAATCCACAACCTCTTGAATGTAACTGGAGGGTGCTTACCATCTGAACAACCCTCACTTGTCGGCCTTGTGAGAAATGGTATCATGATTGAACACAAACTTGCTAGCGAAAAGATATTTTCCTATGCTAATTTCTAGAATTTTTAACTTATATACACTAACGAAATAAATAATATTTACACATTCTTGTATTTTGAAATAGCCTTATATACACTAACGATATAAATAATATTTACACATTCTTGCATTTTGAAATAGCCTTATTTACCTCAGTTTTTATATTATCAAATTAGGCCCACTATAACAGTATTGCTAATTATTGTAATTCAGCTTAATCTAATAGATGTCTGTCAATAATAATCTTGTATTGGGTAAAAATCGACTCGCGACGATTCGCCCCGGTCATGCAAATCCTAACAACCGAACTCATGCCTGCGAGCCACAGACCGAAGCAAATTAATGAATCGCCGAAGCCAAGCGCCGAGGCTGTCACCGAAGGCAAGCCGTAAGCTAAGCTTCGGTGACAAGCCACCTCAGTCAAGCAACAGGGCCAAGCCACTGAGGTCATTCATTCGCACCTCGGTGGATCCCCTCGGTTCAAGCGGCTTTGCAGCCCACTACTTTACCCCACTAACTCCTCCATTTAATGCCCAGATCGTGGAAGACGTATCAGCTGCTAATGGAGAACGTGGGCAAGGCCTACACGCCTATAAATATTAGATCATTTTGTATTGTAGGCATCCAGAAATTTGTACTGAAACGCTGCCCAAATTTGTAATCACATTCATATATTGCAATACAGCTATTTTTCTCGCTTTTACATCTTTTTTACGTGTTATTTTAACTTTGATACGAAGAATTGCTTGTATTTGAATCCAAATTCGATTTGTACACCTAAACTGATTTAGGCCCATACAAATTGGCGCCGTCTGTGGGGATATAAGCAGTAACGCTTTGTTCCAAAGTTCCAAATCCGTTCTTTGTCAAAAGTTTGCGACTCAACGTTATGGCTGATAACGATAACAATGGTAACAATAACGATCGGGTTGACGTTCCGCTGAACCAACAACCCCTCGCCCCAATGACAACTGAAGAATTCCAGATGTATGTTGTCACCACGCTAAGAGCTCTCTAAAGTAAACAGGATGAGCAAGCTAGTATCAATGCCGAATTCCGCGCTTCACTGGAAGTGAGGAATAGTGCTGCCCCAAACAGTGCCCAGCCTTCGGCTCCTGGTGGAGGCATCCCGCCCTTCGTTCTTCCGGGCGCGATAACAGGGGGACCTCACAACGGGGCCACGTCTGGGGGCTCGGGAAACAACCTAACTGCCACGCCACACTTCGGGACGTTTCCCACCGTGGCGGAAACAACGTCCTCGGTCGACGTTGAAAGAATAAGTAGAGAAATCGAGGCTCGCATTGAGGCGCGCGTGGAAAAGCGCCTCGAAGGCTTGCCGGGGATAAATAAGGAGGAAGACGACCTCGACATCGAGCAATACAGGGAGCAGCCCTATAAGCCCGAAGCAGCTCCAGCCCCAACTCCCCCAGGCTTCAAACTCATATTCCTGAAAAAGCATGATGGGACGACTGATCCCAAGGAGCACATAAGGGAATACATGGCCATGGTGAAGAGCAACGACTTAACAGCTACGCAGCTCGAGTCGATGTTCTTAAAGAAGTTCGGTCAGTCGTTAGAAAAAGGGGCTCTTCGGTGGTATTTGTGCTTGCCAGCGGGGTCAATCTCCTCGTTTAAAGAAATGTCCAGCGCCTTTGTCAAGGCTCACACCGGGGCGCAAAAGATCCTCCAAAGGAAGGAGGATATATGTGAGGTGAAGCAGCGGCCCGGTGAGCCACTTAAAGAGTTTCTTGAGCAATTTCACGCTGAACGCATGGAGTTGCCTCGGATGGATGATACCTTGGCCATCATGGCATTTGAAAAGGGTACCAATAGTCGCAATTCTGGCGCTGCCGCCGAATTGCGTAAAGAATTACAACAATATCAGGTCCTGACGTGGGAGGATCTGCATAGACGCACTTACTCCAAAATCAGGTTGGAGGAAGCGGAGTTCAAGAACCGAGGTTATCATCAACATAACCGAGGTGACTCTTCGAATCGCGCCGAGGCGCCACGAGGTAACTCGAAGGGGAGATATGAACCTTACACTTCGACGAGGCAGCATGTTAGCCAGAGGTTGGGAAACACCCTCGGTAATTCATACCCAGCCTCTCATATAAGCCAAAGGCTTGGGGGGAAGGTTCAACCCAACATTAACCAAAGAAACCCCTCGAGCTCCGCTTCGGTCCCTAAAAAGGATCTTCTTCGGATCCAAGATTATAACTTCAACATATCGACCTCAGAGCTGTTCAATGTTGTCAAGGGGACAGCCGGGGTAAGGGTTCCCAAAGATATGAGGACCCCGGCAGACAAGAGAGACCACAATCTGCATTGTGAGTTCCACGCAGATTATGGCCACAGAACCGAGGACTACAAAGCTTTGCGCCTCGAGGTAGCCCACCTACTAAAGAAGGGAGTCTTGGCTGACTTCCTCACTGATAAAGGGAAAGACACTTTTCCAAGAACCGAGGTGATGGACAACCACCTCGAGCTCCACCCTCGGAGAGAGTAGTGAATGTTATAACCGGGGGGGTCAGAAGTGAACGGCGTGAACTTCGTGCAGTCAAAAAGTTCGCTAAGCTCTCCATCACCATGGAAAAAAGAACCCGAGTTGGAGGCTCGGGCAATGATATTGTCTTCGACGACGATGACTGTGATGGGATGATGTTCCCCTATCACGACGCTCTAGTTATCATGTTGAGGATCAACGACTCTGACATCAAAAGAGTCTTGATCGACCCCGGTAGCTCAGTTAACATAATTAACTACAGGGCTGTTAAGAAGATGTGGTTGAAGGGTGAAGTTGTTCCCAAGTCAACAGTGTTAGCTGGCTTCAACAACTCCACGGAGAAAACATTGGGTGAGATCACACTCAAAACATTCGCCGAGGGGGTTACCAAGGAAACACTGTTCCAAGTTATGCCCGAGGATCTAGCTTACAATGTGATCCTCGGAAGGCCATGGATCCACTCCATGGAGGCTGTCCCTTCCACTCTACATCAAGTGATTAAATTCCCTACACCTTGGGGGGTTCGATCAATCAAGGGGGAGCAACGAGTAGCAAGGGAGTGCTATTCGGTTGCGCTAAAGAGTGGAGTCGCCCCGGTTGGGCCAAAACAATAGCAACGACTGGATTCGGTGTCGAGCGGGGAGGACGTCCCAAGAGAAGTCGACAAGGTTCCAGCTTGCATTCAAGAGCCTCGGAAGCAAAAAGCCGAGGACTCAACTATTGAAGAGTTGGAATCTTTCACTCTATTGAAAGATTTCCCCGATAGGAAAGTATTTGTCGGCTCAGAGTTGGACCCGGAGTCGAAAAAGGCAATCATAGAAGTTTTAAAGTCCAACTATGATTGTTTTGCATGGTCATATTCAGACATGACGGGTATCGATCCGGAGATCATGACCCACAAACTGAACGTAGACCCAAAATTTACCCCGGTGAAGCAGAAGAAAAGACCTCACGCCGGGGTCAAAAAGAAGCCGGTCGAGGACGAGACCGCCAAATTGCAAGAAAACGGCTTCATTAGAGAAGTGAAATACCCAGAGTGGCTGGCCAATATTGTGGTTGTGCCGAAGAGGAATGACAAGTGGAGAATGTGCGTAGATTACACTGACCTAAACAAAGCTTGCCCTAAAGACTCATATCCACTACCACAAATTGACAGGTTAATAGACTCCAGGGCTGGACACAAACTATTGACTTTCTTGGATGCATACTCGGGGTATAACCAAATTCTCATGGACCCGAAGGACGAAGAGAAGGCCTCGTTCATCACAGACCGAGGTACCTTCTGTTACAAAGTGATGCCCTTCGGTTTGAAGAACGTCGGGGCGACATACCAAAGGTTGGTGTGTCGCATGTTTAAAGAGTACATTGGAAAGTCTATGGAAGTCTACATAGACGATATGCTCATCAAGTTGATTTGAATGGAGGATCATTTGAATCATCTGAGGGAAGCTTTTGCTGTATTGAGGCAATATGGTATGAAATTGAACCCTGAGAAGTGCGCCTTCGGCGTAGGATCAGGCAAGTTCTTGGGTTTTATTGTCTCCGAACGAGGAATCGAAGCCAACCCAGATAAAATCAGAGCTATTGAGGAAATCCCCGAGGAGCTAACCGGGGTAAAGGAAGTTCTACGCTTGACTGGCCGAGTCTCTGCCTTGAGTCGTTTCATCTCAAGGTCTTCGGAGCGATGCCACAAGTTCTTCTCCGTTTTGAGAAAAAACAATCACTTCGAGTGGACGCCGGAGTGTAAACAAGCGTTGAAATATTTGAAATAATATTTGACTAACGCACCGTTGCTCGCCAAGCCAAAGGAAGGGGAGACGTTGCTGGTATATTTAGCGGTGTCCGAGGTGTCAGTCAGTGCTGTGCTGGTTCGGGAGGAAGATGGCAAACAGCAGCCCATCTATTATGTGAGCAAAACACTCCTCGATGCTGAAATCAGGTACCCACACTTGGAAAAATTAGCACTTGCTTTACTTATTACTGCTCGGAAACTACGGCCCTATTTTCAATGTCACCCAATAGCAGTAGTTTCAACCTTCCCCTTGAGAAATATATTGCACAAACCAGAGTTATCGGGGAGGTTATCCAAATGGGCGGTAGAACTAAGCGAGTACGACATTACTTATCAACCTCGGACTGCCATTAAGTCCCAAGTCTTGGCAGACTTCGTGGCTGATTTCAGCATCGGTATTTTGCCTGAGGCGGAAAGGGAAAACTTCATGGCAAAAGGATCCCCTTCGGGACTGTGGGTACTATACACCGATGGGGCAACGAACTCCAAAGGTTCGGGGTTAGGCATTGTATTAAGTGCACCCACCGGGGAAAAAGTCAGGCATTCGGTTCGGTTCAAAAAGGTGACCAACAGTGAAGCTGAATATGAGGCAGCTCTAGCAGGTTTGGAGTTGGCAATAGAAATGGGGGTTGAAAGAATCGAACTGAGATGTGATTCACAATTGGTAGTCAACCAGATCCTCGGTGATTATACGGCTCGGGAGCCCAGAATGCAGCTATACTTGGATCGGGCACAAAGGATCTTAGCACAGTT
This sequence comes from Petunia x hybrida, assembly GCA_037355625.1. Taxonomy (NCBI): domain Eukaryota; kingdom Viridiplantae; phylum Streptophyta; class Magnoliopsida; order Solanales; family Solanaceae; genus Petunia; species Petunia x hybrida. Next base: position 45,638 of record JBBBVM010000562.1, on the reverse strand, counting down.
CCAAGAATGGCATTTCAAACAAGTGCCTTGGGAGGAAAATACCGAGGCTGACGCCTTGGCGAATCTTGGTTCGGCGATTGATGAAACCCACTCGGGGACTGACTCAGTGGTTCGGTTGCTGTCAGCTCAAATGAGAGGGATGAAGTTGCAAGTTAACTCAGTGGATAACCGTTGGGATTCGCGAAGTAAGTTCATCTCCTATTTCGACTCGCGGACTGTCCCCCAAGATAAAAAAGAAGCAAGGAAGTTGAGGACTCAAGCAGCCTCGTATCACTTGATCGAGGGCAACTTGTACAAAAGGTTGTACTGCGGCCCGATGGCCAAATGCTTGGGTCCCGAGGAGGCTAGATACGTGATGGCTGAAGTGCACGAAGGCGAATGTGGCAACCACTCGGGGGGAAAATCCTTAGTGTGTAAGTTGTTAAGAGCTGGATATTACTGACCCACAATAAGTGCCGATGTGAAGACCTTCGTGCAAAAATATGATAAATGCCAACGCCATGGGCGGATGATCCACCAACAGGCCGAGCCTCTTCATTCGGTGGTGTCACCATGGCCCTTCATGAAATAGGGAATGGATGTCGTGGGACCGTTACCCAAAGGAAAAGGTGGTGTTCGTTTCATCTTAGTGTTGACCGATTACTTTACGAAATGGGGGGAAGTAGTGGCTCTCACCGAAGTAAAGTAGAAGCAAGTAATCGACTTCATTAGAAAGAATATCATCTACAGGTTCGGCGTCCCAAGAGAAATTGCTTGTGACAACGGTAAACAGTTCATGGGGGCAGCCATCACTGATTTCTTTAAGCAATGGGGGATCAAGAGAAGTGCCTCGACTCCTTATCACCCAAGTGCTAATGGCCAAGCTGAGTCTTCAAACAGGATCATAATTGAAAATTTGAAGAAAAGACTCGACGAGAAGAAAGGTCCTTGGCCCGAGGAGTTGCCCGGGGTATTATGGGCCATGCGAACAACGGAGAAGAACAGCACCGGTGAGACTCCTTTTTCACTAGTCTATGGCATGGACTCTCTCATCCCCGTAGAGGTGGGCGAACCAAGTCTTCGGTACGCTCACACAGCCGAAGACGCTAACCAAGAGGCAATGCGCATTGAGCTAGACTTGCTCGAAGAGAAGAGGGAATTAGCTTTGGTTCGACTTGTTGCCCAAAAAAGGCAGATGGAGGCTTACCTCAACAGGAAAGCTAAATTTAGAGACTTCAAGGTTGGAGGTTATGTGTTGAAAACTGTGAACCAATCAACAAAGGAGGATAACGGGGGAAAGCTTATTGCAAATTGGGAAGGACCCTATAGAGTCAAAGCAATCGTTGGAAAAGGCTCTTATCAAATCGAGTCTCTTCAAGGAGAACCCGAACATCTGAATTGGAACATCTCCCATATGAAGCGATACTACTTTTAGCCGAGGTAAATATCTTTCAGCTCTTTTCCAATTAAACAGCCCCGAGCCGAAAGATGCTCCCATGGCATTTATAAGAAATGTACTAACTTGCTCCTCGTTCCATCTTTCTGCTTGACCTTTTCAGGAAGCGAACCGAACCGTTTCCAGTGCTCGGATCTTCACCAAGATTCAGAACCGAACACTGGGGGGAGAGAGAAGGGTTGATAACGAGGTCGACATCGAGCCTCCCAACCGAAGCTTATCTATCCATGCCCAAGGACTCATGCCCGAGGATTAGATTTAGTACATTGTAAATTAGCCAAATAGCGGCGTGCGATCAATTTGCTTTTATTGAAAGTTTGTTTTTTTCTACCCAAGGTCCGTTTCGACTTGGTTTCATGTAAACAACCTTTTTCGGGCTCATGGATATCAATAAAATGACTTTGGTTTCACTCATATAAAACGACTTTGGTTTCATTCATTTTATCTATGTAAACCTTGCACACCGAAGCTGCACAATGCATCAACTCGGGGGCGAGACGTCGTCCTAAGTTTGCATCGATCAAATTTAATCAAATCATGCAAGCGTACCATTTATTTTCAAAGTGTTCGGTATATATGAAAAGCCAACACGCGAAGCTCACAAAGCAAAGACACAGTCTTTCATTAAAAGCCCGAAGGCTGAGATCATTTACATCCAAAAAATGACCCGAAGGTCCAAAACATAAGCATAAGAGCCCGAAGGCTTACAAAACAACACTACAAGAGGTCTACGCCTCGGGAGAATCACCTCCATCCTCGGAGCCCCCCTCGGCGTCTTCATCCTCTTCTTCATCTTCATCGCCACTCGAAGCTTCACTTGATGGGAGTTCATCAATGATCGCTTGGGCCTCTGCCGATTTCACTTCGGCTTTTGCAATCTCCTCATCTAAGTCAATCTCCCCGACGCGGCATCGCTTGAGCAGCCTTAGCCGAGACTTGATAATGGCCCATCGCTTGTCCAGCTCGGCCCTTTTTACCTTGAGTGCAGCCCTACTCTTTCGATCAGCAATCTCATCTTGAAGGGCTGCAATCTGAGCCTCCTTTGCTGAAAGTTTGGAGTTTTCACTCTCTAGCTTCTTGATATGGAGCAGATGGCCCTTCAGCTGCTCATGGTGCTTTTTGGCCATGTTCACAACCTCGGCCTTTGTTCGAGTCAATTCACCATCCAGCCTCGCAACCTCGCCCTCCAGCCTCGAGCGCTCAGCCTGAAAGTCTTCGCCGAGGAGTTTGATTTTAGCCTCGGAGTTCGCCTCAGCTTCGCGCAGAGCGGATTGAGACTTGGCCAATTCAGCTTTTAGCGAAGCTATTTGGGCGTTAAACTTGTCCCTTTGCTGATCCCATAAGCGAGACACGCGCCGAACCTCAGCGGTCCTCGCGGATTCGACCTCGATGGCCTTTAGCGAAAGGATGAAGCTCTGAGCAAAGATTAAAGAATCAAGATCAGCTACGAACCGAAGGTAAAAATTGAAAATCTTTGGTTTAAGTATGATAAAATTTACCCTTACGGCGTTGGAAGCCATTGTGCTATATAGTTGGCAAGAAGTGAACTCTTGCACAACCTTGTCCTCGGTTGGCCCCAGCAAAGGCGTAAGGCTTAGCAGCTCCTCTCGGCCACATGCTAACAAGTTTGAGGCAACTGGCACCTCGAGTCTCCGATAAGACCCCACCGAGGATGAAATCCTCGCAGGTTCGGAATGCGCCTTGACCGTACCGGCGCCAGCCCCTTCTTCCAGCGCAGTAGTGCCAACTTCCCCAACCTTAGCTTTGCCCTTAACTCTTGCCGTGGCAACTTCGGCTTCAAGCTCTTGACCCTCGAGATCGATAATATCAACATCCCTACGAGCCACCACCTCGGCAGCTGCATCATCGGGCTCGTCAATCAATCTTCGGCGCCCCTCCACTTCCGCCTCGGGTTGGGAAGAAACCACTACCTCAGTTCGAGGAACAACCGAGCGAGAAGATTTCTTTGAGGTGGCCCTTTTCCTCTTCACGCCTGCAACGAGGAAAGAAATTAAAGCAGGAAGACAAAGAAGGAACGACATTTGGTGATATCAACCGAGGAAGAACGTTACCTTTGGAGGTCCCCTGATCAGGAGCTCCCTTAGAAACTTTTGAAGACTTGGAAGCCTTCAACCCCTTGTACTCTCCAGCCACCGCAGCCAAATCATTATCTGACTCGGTATCTTCCCCATCCTTTTTCTTTTTTTCTTCCTTCTTCTTCTTACTCTTTTGGTGTTCATGGCACGGTTTGGAAAACCTGATACCGAAGGAGAAAAAAGTTAGTAAAGCAAGGTCAAAATCCCAAAACAGCATACCTACCCAAACAACACAAAAAACATACCGTGCCTCTTGCATTGCCAACCGAATTCGGCAGCCATTTTCATCCATGTCCTCTAGGGACGTTCAAGAGCCCCGGTCATTGCTTTGACCCAAGCAGTTAGACCCGTCGGGGGCACGATGTCTACCTTGTTGGCTGAAGAAGCAGCAAAGAAATGAAGTCAATTAAAATGGATAAGCCGCCGAGGAGTAAGGTATGAGAAGAAGGATACTTACGCGTGTTATTCCACCATTTGGGGAAATTGGGCTCGGTGGATAAAACCTTTGTCTCCAGCAAGATGTACCGCTCACTCCAACCTCGGTCCCCGTGGTCCTCACTCTTGTGGAGGAGGGCAAACTTGCCTCAGTTGTTTAGCGCCACCACCCCGGCTTTGTGAAAGTAGGGGTAGTAAAGAGAAATGAGGTGTTGAAGAGTGAAATCAATCCCTGCCTTCGTGCTCAGCCAATCTATGCATTGGACGACCCTCCAGACGCCGAGGCCTTGGGCCAGACACAAGTTGTAGGCCCGGCAGAAATCATCGATGACTTTGTGGACTGGGAGGGAGAAGTCGAGGGTGAAAGGATAAGTATAAGCGAAGGACATCCCCTCGATGTTGTGACACACCCGACTCGTTGGATTGGGGATGATGACTTTCACCTCGGGCTCGAATTGACATTCCCTCCGAACCCGCTCAATATGAGCTTGAGTTATGCGGGTCGGGGTGGTGTTCACGGGGATATTCCAATTTTTCCCTTCTTCATCAGCCGTTTGTGCTTGCAATTTAAAATCTTTGCTGTTGTCGAAGTGGGAGGGGATGATTTGATAAGGTTCGAGTTCTTGCTCTAGGGGAATTGACGGTCCCAAGGATCCCCCCTCGGCGGTATTACCGCCCTCGGCATTGCCGCCCTCGGCGCCGCCATCCTCGCCATCACCTCCATCATCATCACCTCGAAGGAGGACATCACTAAAGCTGCTCAGCATGACGTCGTCAAGCACGGCGTCATCTTCCCCTGCGTCTACCTCCTCCTCCGCCGCCAATTGGCGCATAGCTCTGGCCTTGCGACATACTGCACCACCAGCGCCCCATGAAACTTCTCCGCCTTCCACCACCGGCGTAGCGGCGGCAACGTCACCACTAGCGACAGTCATGGCCAAGGGTGGAATTCGCACCCTCTCGCCGGAATCGCTTGAGTCTTGTCGTGAATGAGTGGCAGACATGGTTGAAGCGTAAGTTGGAGTTCTTGCGAAGATGAAAATTTAGAGAATATGGAAGTTTGAGTTTTTTCTCTTGGCACTATTAATGGCAGAAGGTGAAAAGTGAAGAGAAGAATTTGGTAGAAAGTATTTATAGGTATGGAGGAGCCAAGGCGTCATCATTGAGACGTTGGGAGAAACAAAAATTGCGGCGTGACCGTTCGGGCAACCAACGAATGGACGCCACATGTCCAAGGGAAGTGACCTGATGAGACGCGGACCGCTGACAAATTTTGAAATACTTGGATAAGATCAAGCCACGTCGTTCTCCCACGAAACTTCATTCCACTCCTCGGTTACCTCGGTAGGCAACCGAGGAGTGGGGGGACTATCTGTATTGGGTAAAAATCGACTCGCGACGATTCGCCCCGGTCATGCAAATCCTAACAACCGAACTCATGCCTGCGAGCCAGAGACCGAAGCAAATCAATGAATCGCCGAAGCCAAGCGCCGAGGCTGTCACTGAAGGCAAGCCGTAAGCTAAGCTTCGGTGACAAGCCACCTCGGTCAAGCAACAGGGCCAAGCCACCGAGGTCATTCATTCGCACCTCGGTAGATCCCCTCGGTTCAAGCGGCTTTGCAGCCCACTACTTTACCCTACTAACTCTTTTATTTAATGCCCAGATCGTGGGAGACGTATCAGCTGCTAATGGAGAACATGGGCAAGGCCTACACGCCTATAAATATTAGATCATTTTGTATTGTAGGCATCCAGAAATTTGTACTGAAACGCTGCCCAAATTTGTAATCACATTCATATATTGCAATACAGCTATTTTTCTCGCTTTTACATCTTTTTTACGTGTTATTTTAACTTTGATACGAAGAATTGCTTGTATCCGAATCCAAATTCGATTTGTACACCTAAACTGATTTAGGCCCATACAAATCTTTGTGTCACACCATGCACTAATTTTCCTTAGCAAACACACTCTTCTGGTTAAGAATCGTCTTAAACGCCCCTAAAGAAAATTATGGCCGCGGCTACACAACTATAACCATTACCTACATAATATAATAATCATCTTTTATTAGCAACTTTTCACGGTAACAACTAAGTTTTTTCTTAAAATAATTTTTCTGTGTTATGTTATAGTATGTGCTCTCTATGACAACGTTTGCTACAGCAGTCAAAAGTGTCCAAACAAACTATGACATTGTAGGTAAGTTTGACTATATTGCCACCACCTCACAATCATTATTGTTGGTATGACATCTATTGTCACACATCATGGCTTACTTTATATAACAAATTTTCAAAAGTCATATTTTATTTCTTAAATTTCGATATATGTCAAGCTATGATATCCTTTATGGAACGGCTAGAATATATCCTTTAAGTACAAAATATGGATACACTATCTATGTTTGGTCCATAAGTCAACAATTGTGAATAATTCCTAATGACATAAGAGTAACTTGTCTTTAGATGAGGGTTTATTGGAAACAGCTTCTCCATTTCAGTGAAGGTAAGGTCTGCGTACATCTTATCTTCTCCGGACCTTACTCGTGGGATATCAGTGGGTTTTTTGTTTTTGTTGTTGTTGTTGACATAAGAGTAACTGGGTGGAACATACAGGAGGAAGGTTATGACGTACTACATTATTTGAAGGTCAAAAGGTCCACAGCAATTGTCGAATTGGCATCAATCAAGTTTCGAACATCCATTGGATGTTGGAATTTTTCGCCCTTCTCAATTTTTTGGACAGATCTCTGCCTTTCAGTTTTTGAGCATTATTATTATTCAAGAATCAATAAGAGATGCATTTTGGTACATAAATTAAGTATGCATTTCTTCTTGAATGCTGCAAAATAAGAAAAAAAAGAAGTCAAAAAATTGAGGACGAACAATTTTGTATGACCTTTAGCAGTAGCAATTTTACAACACTACCATACATTAAATTTTGTTGATTTCCTGTTTGCTTGCTGTGAAGGTAGAATATATATGCGGATAAAGGCTAAAAAGAGTCAAAGTCCAAATAGTTCAAATTAGTTAGTTATTAGCACTAGCTTTCAATCAACTAGTGTCTCCACAAAAAAAAAAAGAAAAATCTCCTAGAGAAAAGTTACGTCATAACCGTGTTCATTAATGTCAGAAACCTAAGTTATAGAGAACTCGTTGTTGGTCCAGTTCCTTGTAGCAGCAAAGATTTTTTTTTTTTTTTTCCAACTTATAGCTAAAACCAGACCTTCCTTGTATTTTCTTTCCTTATAGCTTGAAGTGGTTCGAGTGTTTTACTATGTTTCCTTAGTACAGATATGTGTGGGAGATCATATCTTTATATAATCTCTAAAACTTGTGTATTTATCCAGCCTTTGACTAACGATTGGTGGCTATTATTTGAGGAGGGAAGCCCAGCATTGATCCATCACTATAGAGAACCTATGTTGCTTTTGTGCTAATAGAAGATTTCTGTTTGGATTCATTTGTTTTAGTAGTTGTTCGACTAACGTAGTGAGTTTTTGTGTACTTTTTTCTACTTAAGTTTTTGTAGTGCTTAAAATAACTTTGTTTTGGATACCTAATCGACTTGCTTGTATTTGGTTTATTGTTTTTAGTGTTCAGGCCTAAAATTTGCCCGATAAGTTAAACAAATAAATTTAGAGAAGAATCATAAACAATAAGGTAATGACACGACCCGAAATCCGGTTAGGTCGTGCGGGCACCCGACATCCTCCCCTAAATCCGTCGGGCGAACCCTTACCAATTAAATAAGGAAAATAAATATAACAATTCATAGATAAGGATAATACTTAAAACAAAACACAGACATACTGATACCTCTAAGCTGTACAAAAGAAATTACAGCTGACTACCCAACATACTAGGTTTAGGGTTATCCAGACTAGACATTTAAGAGTACAAAAGAAGACAAATGCAACTGAAATAACAACCAATAAACTGGTGGCTATCCGGAATAAAGTTGGCTCACCCTGACAGCTGAAGTCGTCTTCGCTCCTTCACAACGTGGCGAACTCAATCCTGGAGTGAACCTGCCGAAACGAAATAGATAGACAAAAACAAACAACAAACAAGGGTGAGTCAAAAAGACTCAATAAGTGGGGCAGACTAGCCACCTCAAAGAATAGGATAGCTAGCCAGGGAGAAAAGAAACAGATGAACCAAATTCCTCTTATTTAAATTATAAAAAGGCAGAGCCAGATAATAACTGGAACCACATATGGAATCATAAATTCATTAACAACCAGGAACATAAGATAGCCAGAACATATAGGTATCCCGAACATATCAACAATCAGAAATACATCCTATTGCGGCGTGCAACCCGATCCATATATTCATCCTGTTGCGGCGTGCAACCCGATCCATATATTTATACCGTTGCGGCGTGCAACCCGATCCCGCAACTTAATATACGAGCCAGGAATATATAGGCAAACTGAGATATATCCACCACATAGTATACATACCGCATACATAAAACACAACACAATACACATAATATTCAGTATGCGGTGCAGTGAGATGGGATGAATGCGGTACGATGCAATGCAGTCACGTATGCCTGATACCTATCTCCGGCGCGGGACTCTCATCGTCTACCAGGAGATATATGCAATGATGATCCTTCACCGGCTCGGGACTCTCATCGATTACCAGGAAGTATATGCAATGATGACCCTTCACCGGCTCGGGACTCTCATCGATTACCGGGAACTAGATGCAATGATGACCCTTCACCGGCTCGGTACTCTCATCGATTACCGAGAAGTATATGCAATAATGATCCTTCACCGGTGCGGGACTCTCATCGCCAACCGGGAAGTATATGCAATACTCAAAACCATAGTGCAATGCTCATATGCTCAATGCAATACCAACAACAGGGCATAACATATAATATACAATATAAAATTCAAAGCTAAGGCGTAATGGGTACGCCTATCGGCAGCTACACACGTAAGGAACACGTGGTAGAATATCCACAAGGCCAAGGGCCTCCAAAGAAATGGATACAAACACTTACCTCTTCCAAAAGTTAGTACGGCTAATCAACAACCGCTTTATCCTTTGGTTTCCTTGCCAAACGATCCCACTCTATTTAATAAGCACAAAAATATATCAAATAAGGCTAAAGGCTTCATTCTCCACATCTTAGGGTAACCCGGTTAGGAACCTGATACCCTATTGGTATACGCAATATGCAGGCCAGGCCTATATACAGGGTTTAAGGTCACATAACCAAACCCCAAATAAATTATATTTATATGTTGCCCATAACTCACTGAGTACGAATATATAATCAATTTCGTTATCGGGATCCATTTGACCCTTTAAATTATTAATTGAACTTATTAAAATTATGTATAATATTTCAAGTTTTACCGTTAAAACATATTCAAGCACATATAATAAACTCAAATAATATATTAGGATCATTACCTGAATGTTTCATGGTGAAAATTCTACTTTTTTCCGGCCTCTTTTCTTATTTTCTGGCATTCTTTTCCCGTATTTTCTAGTTTCTTGTTTCTCGTTTCCTCTGTTCTCGTTTTCTGCTTTTTTTTTAATTGTTTCTGTTCTATCTGGTATGCTAAGGACCCCCCCACCGCCTCTTTCATTATTTTCATTTCCTTTCCTTTTTCTTTTTTTTTTTTGTAATTTTCTTTTCGCGACGAAAATTAAAATGGTACTCTACGATATTCGAAATAATTTCAACTTTTGCATATAAGTTATACAAAATATATTTAGCATCTTCGCGAAGACGGATCTCAAATCGGACTCCCGAAACTCAAGATGCGAATTTAAATGAAAAAGTCAAATTATTTAACTTTCGGCATTTTAACGGAAACTAGCCGAACAACATCGAAATTCACTTTTGAAAGTTCACAAAAGTCACAAATAATCATATGAACCTAACGGCGCTTTCGGATTTCGAATCGGAGCTCATTCGCCAAACCGAGCTCGAAAATCTCTTTTTAATATTTATCGACAATAAAAACTGAAACCTTCTTCCGATGCCTACCAAACGAGGTCTGATTTAGCTCAAATTTTACAGACAGGTCCTAATGGACATTACAAATTTTTTAAAATTATTGGCACGCCAATCAGAGTCCTAACTTTCGAAACGACTAACCAAGGTCGTTTCAGGTAAATACAAAGAAAATACTGTGAAAGCATTAAAAGAGATGTATTATTCGTTGAGAATAGACGGATTCATAGTGAATAGTTTGATGTCGAATACAATGGAGGAGAGGGGTCTATATAGTATTAGATTTATCCCAATCCTAATTATGATTAAATACTATGTTTATAGGTCGTGCGCCTGATTATATAAGGGGATGATACTAAGTAAACCCTAACTAGGAATCTGCTAACCTTAAGACGGCTGGGTATGTGCCATTCGGCTTTGGGCCCGCGCCTTATGTGCGGTCGTGGCTAAGGGGTAGCATATGTGCTCGGCACCCGGTGACTTATGGAGCAAGATTAGTCTCTGCCAGCTGGACTCGTATCCCCATAATTATAGGTGGTTTATTTTTACTCACACAATTAATCCCCTACTTGCTGAGCATTGCTGTAAGCAGTCATGAAGTGAAAGAGATATGCGAATGAGACGTGTGAAAGGACATCACACTAATTCTCTGAATCTCGCAACTGCTTTGACCAGAATAGACGCTTTGTTCTCTCTAGAATTAGAGTTGTCCTCGCCTGTTTGGCTCTGTTATTCATCCGCGCCTTTCCAACGACTGCTATTTACCGCACCAAATTTTTTCATATCTTCTTGCTATTATGGCTCTTTGACCATTTCGTGCTCATCCTTATCTCCCTGCATTTATAAAAAGAGCCTGCTCCATAGTTTATTTTCACAAGTTCTTCGCCTTCTCAATATCTTGTATCTTTAAAAGTTACTTTGTCTTTTTGTAACCAACTGATCTTTCATCTCTCTAAATGTTTATCTTTGATCTCGGCTCCTTGCTTTCTTCATATTTGGAGTGGATGGTCTGTGAGAAAACTAAAACCACGAAGATAATCATCTTCTTCTTCCTTCGTCCTTTTATCCTTGCGGAAAAGGATTAAGTCCCCGTTGTCATAAGACGTAAATGGGATCCTAATGGCGTTCTTCGGAATGTCTTCACCATGGAATGTGCACTGATTATGGTGTACTTATTTTCAAACGCATCAGTTATAGTGATATTTCTCTCGTCAGGCAGAACCAGGTTGTCCGGTACCCATGAACATCATGAGGCTTCTCCTCCAGGTCACCTCCAACATGTTTGTGGCTCTTCTGACAGTGAATGGTCCATGACCGCCGGCCTCGTTATGTTTCTTAGCCGATAAGAGGATTCAGCGTTACACCATTAGCAAGTTATGGAGGCTTTAAACTCTATGCTTACTCGTTGCTCGAGGTCGCCTTCATTTTCGATCAGTTCGGGCTAATAGCTCTTGCGACATTTCTTTAGTCATTGGCTATCGGCTCCTTTGAGAGGGTGCTAATCTCTAGTGCAAGTTCCCAATCTCAACCCTTTCCTCTTCAGCAAGCTCCTAATCGCGCTTGGAGATTGGCTTCAACCTCTACTTATGTGTAGGAATTCGTGCCTCTAGGTTTCTTCGAGTTCCATCATCACGGCCGGGCTCGCCTTTACACAGATGCTTTTGAAGTCCTTGCTTTCTAGCATTATGCTGTAATCGACACATGCCGATGGTACGGGCGTCGAAGGTGATGAAAACTCCATGCCACGAGAATGCTCAAACCGGCTTGCCGTCTAGGTAGGGATTATGGCTCGAGATGGAGTTTTTTCGACCATGAGAAGACCAGAGATTTTCAGATAGAGTGCCCCAAGACCTTGTAATAGCTAGAAACAGATATTGTAAACAAAATTGTATACGAAGTCCAATTATACATTGTAGCCTTAGGGCCTTTCATATTAATGAAAGCAAACGTTCACTAATACTTGCATTTTGTATATTTGCATGTTTTTAGGCTTTTACTTGAATGCAATCAAGCAATGTAGTGCACCTAATTAAGTGTTTGAGTTGTCTGCTGAAGACGTATGTGCGCTTGCAAAAAGTGACTTTTAAGTTACATTGATAAATGGCGGCTTAAGTGCGTCTGTAGGAGACGCCTTTTGAGTTGGGCATGGCCCGCGACCTCAAGGGCACGACTTTTGTCTAATGTAAGTGTTAACTCTTTGTTTTGATGATTGACAAATCAAATCTGATAGGTGGGACAAGCAAGATAGCCAGAAGGAACTACGAGCACGTGGTGCACATGTAGGTCGCAGCAGAGGAGCAGAGTTTTATCTATGGAGTAATAAGAAAGCTAGATTAGAAAAGGATTCTTTTGTTCACACGGCTCAGGCGAGAAACCAAAACACTACCGCGCAAGGTTTAAAAGCAATTAGAAGTGTCTAAGTTCATCATTCACTCAACTGGATAAACGGAGGCAAATCATACATTGCATAACTGTGGCATCACTTTAGTCTTATTAAAAGTGAAGATACTATAGCTAGTTGTTTTTAATTAGTTGTTGATATAAGTATTCGAATTGTTATCTAATTCCACTTATTGAAGCATTTAGTTAGGAACTTTTACTGAAACTTTGGAGTGTGAGTTCATTCAGACTAAGGTTTAGTTTGAGTAAACTTAGGGCTAGAGGTTAGTCCTATGTTATTGGTTTTAACCTGATTTGCTCGTGTATTAGTGGTGTTTCAAATCCCAAATCTTGGTCCTAGGTTTTTGCTCCCTTGAGCTAGGAGATTTTTCCACGTAAAAATCTTGTGTCTTGTTTTTGTGTGTGTTAATGTTAGTTGAACTTGGTTCACATCTGCTATATTAAAAATCAGGTAGTGTCACTATTCACCCCCTCTCCCTCTATTGTCACTTTAGGGTGCATCAAGTCTAACAAGTGGTACTAGAGCAGGTGATCATCTATAAAGCTTAACATCTTTGAAGCATTTGAATCATAAGTGTACCACCTGGAATACTAGACATCCTCAATTCAATAGTCGGTATTATGGATGATGGAAGTCAAAAATGGAGAACTTCTTGTTGGCTGAAGATTATCACTTATGGTAGATTACCACACATGGACTCCTGGTAGTTTTGATGTAGAGCGAGAGGCCCAGAAGACTCCTGGTAATTCTTCTAGCCACTTGCCTTTGGCTTCTTTGATCTGCTTCTTCAGGCTGTCTATGATGGTCTTTTTGAAGATTCAGCCTAGCCATTTGCTGAGGGTGGTAAGCTGTCGAGGTTATTCTTTTGATTTTCCATTCCTTCATGAATTCTGTGACTATGGCTCCTACGAATTGGGTCTGTTAGCACAAGTGATCTCGGCGGGTAATCCAAAGCGACACATGACATTCTTCTAGATGAATTGTATCACCTCTTAGTCTCAGGTTTGGGCGTAAAGTGCCGCTTCGGCCTACTAGGTGAAGTAGTCGGTCATCATAAGCATGAATTTGATGTATCTAGGAACTTTGGGCATCGGCCCTACAATATCCATCCCCCATTTCATGAAAAGTTAAGCCTCGATTACATAATGTAACAACTCTGCTGGTTGATGAAGTGTATGGGAAAAAATTGACAACTCTCACATGCTTTGATGAGTTTATTTGCATCATCTTCTATTCGGGGCCAGTAATAGCCTGCTCTCTTCCGGGCCAGGGCTCTCCCTCCAAAATGATTCCCAATGTGCTCTTCTAACATACTGTGTGGGTAAAACTACACCACCTATAATTATGGGGATACGAGTCCAGCTGGCGAATATTAGACTAGCTTACAAGTCACCGGGCATGCCTACTCCCTAAGCCACAACTGCTCAGCCGGCCCAGGCCATGGGATGCAAGGTATATATTCCGCCGCCTTAGGGTTTTATAGTCTCCTAGATAGGGTTAACTTGTGTCACCGCCTTAAGTAAACATGCCCACGGTCTTATTTAGCCTTTGTATTTTACCATAATTAGGTTTGGGTAAACCATAGTTATAAATACCCCTCCTCATATTGTATTGTACATCAAGCGATTCTCACAGGATCCGACTATTCTCAAGGAATACGTCTATTTATTTCTCTGCTTTACTACTTTTCCTTTATGTTTACCGTATTTCTTGTGACCCTATTATAAATTTATCTTGTTTTACCTTTAAGACAAATTTTAGGTATAAATAGTTTGGCGCCCACCATGAGGTGCCCTAGTAATTGTAGGTTTTTACGGCGGAAAAACACGACCATCTCGAACGGTAACGATGATGTCCGGAGGAACACTGCCATTGCGGTACATGACTTTTTAAGAACTCCAGCAAACCTATCCAGGGAGTTAGGAACAGTGCTCTTCAACTCGGTTAACATGGCTGAAACTATGGCCAGGCGTTAGGAATAGTGCTCTTCAACTCGCTGTCGAGGCTAGCATCCCATCGAGGATCATCGTCTGATAGAGATCCCTTCAAAGTCACTAACCAGGGAACACTACAGGCCATGAGCACGATATTCGGGGGACACAGAGTTGACATCGATAGAGCCAGAGCTATTATGGTTTGTGAAGCCCACCAGGAAGTGAAGGAGAAGCCCCGCATCAACGCAATCGAGTTCAGCAATAATGATAGACAGGAGGTCTTCTGCTCGCACCACGACACCCTGATAATTACCCACAGGGTATGTGATGCCTAGATTAAACCTGTACTGGTAGATACAGGTATTGATGTGAGCATTATCCATTGGGAAGCCGTCTATCAGATAGGAGTACAGCACTAGGCAATCCCCAGACCATATACGATAACCAACTTCAATAGCTACAACGAAATGTCCATGGGGGAATTGATCTTACTTGTTCTCATCCTGGGGGTAACATAATTGACGTCTTTCCAGGTAATGACATGTGATCTCTCGTATAACATCATCCTGGGAAGACCATGGATTCACGAAGTACGTGTAGTGCCGTCAAGACTTCATCAAGTCCTCAAATATCCTACCCCTTCAAGAGTGAAGGAGATTCGAGGAGAGCGGAAGCTGTCCAGGAGCTGCTAGGTGGCCGCCATCACATACGCGGTAAAGAAGGAAGCCAAGAACTAGCAGAAACTGTTAGAGAAATTGCTCGAGCCATGCCTAGTCACTAACATACCATTTGAGCCTGAAATACGTGAGGGCATCGGACCCCGAGAGCCACCCGTCACGCCTAAAGAATTAGAAGATAAGGAGAATATCGTCGAGGCTACTGTAGACAACCTTGATCCACTGATCTTCGATGAGAGGTCCCCGGATAAGAAATTTAATGTAAGGTCCAAGCTCTCGTCTTATGCTAAGAAAGAGTTTGCTAATTTCCTGCGAGCTTGGTCAAACGCATTCGCCTGGACAGACACCGACATGCCAGGAATTTCAACTGATGTCATAACTTATAAACTGAACGTCGACCCCAGTTTCGAGCCAATCAAACAAAAGAAGCGACCGATCAATCGAGAAAGGGGCCAGGCAGTTCATGAAGAGGTGGAGAAGCTGTTGAACAATGGGTCCATTCATAAAGTTCAATACCCCAATTGGGTGTCAAACGTTGTAGTCGTCTCGAAGAAAAATGGAATGTAGAGGATGTGCATTGAGTTCATCGATCTGAATATAGCATGTCCAAAAGACTCTTTCCCGCTGACCATCATCGATCAGCTCATCGATTCAACGGAGGGTAACGAGGCTCTTAGTTTCTTTAATGTATATTCAGAGTCCAATCAAATCCTTTAACCCGAACGATCAAGAGAAAACCTCTTTCATCACGGACAGAGGCACCTATAACTACTGGGTGATGCCTTTCAGTTTGAAGAACACGGAAGCAACTTACCAAAGACTGGTAAACCAAATATTAAAGGATCAAATAGGTAAAACTATGAAGGTTTACATGGACGACATGTTTGTCAAATCAAAATTCGCCATAGATCACATCAAGCACCTAGAAATAGCATTCGACATATTGGATAAATACGGCATGAAACTCAACCATGAAATATGCGCCTTCGGCGTATCATCAGGAATGTTTTTTGGATCATTGTTTCAAACAGAGGAATAGAGCCCAACCCCACTAAGATCGAAGCAATCGAGGCCATACCAGAGGTTTTGAAAAGTGAAGTGGAAGTAAAAAGGTTCAACGTTCGGATAGCCACACTCAGCTGGTTCAACTCCCGATCTTCAGAAAGATGCTTCCAGGTCTTCAATATCCTGAAGAAGAGCACGAGCTTCGAATGGACGGAACAGTGCAGCCGGACGCTTTGGGTTTGAAGCAATATCTCTCCAATCCACCGTTGTTGATCAAGCCGCGTGAGTGAGAGCCACTGCTTTTATGTCTGGCAGTATCAGAAGTATCTGTAAGCGCGCTCCTTGTTGGACAAGAGAAAGGGATCCAATCCCCTATATATTACATCATCAAATCCATTCTTGACGAAGAGTCACACTACCAGCACTTGGAAAAGCTCGTGCTCGCGCTAGTGATGGCAGCCAGAAAATTACGGCCATATTATTAGAGTCATACGATCATCGTGGTCTTTTTCCTTCCCACAACAAACCATTTTGCACAAATCCAAACTCTTGGAAAGGCTAGAAAAGTGGGTCGTGGAGTTAGGAGAATACAATATCATCTATCAATCGCGCACGGCCATAAAATCACAGATTCTCGCAGACTTTGTGACAGATTTCAGCATAGACATAATGCCAAAAGGCGGTCGAGTACAAAATGATGGAAGGTGTCACACCAGGAGAATTGGCGATATAAACAGATGGAACATCAAACGTCAAGGGAGTTAGACTCGGTTTGGTGATCAAGTCTCTGACAGACAAGACGTTTTGGAAGGTCGTCAGTTATCCGCTGATCATGAATAACGAAGTAGAATATGAAGATCTAATTCAAGCACTGGAATTAGCTTGCATATTGGGGGCTAGGGAGATAAGTCTCTACAGCGATTCCTAATTGGTGGTCAATCAGATAAATGGAGCCTTCGTAGCAAAAGACGCTTGCATGTAGATGTACCTGGCTGAGGTAGAGGCCCATTTAAAAAAATTTCAGAAGTGGAAGGTCGGCCAAGTACCGAGAGAGGGAAGTATGAAGGCTGATGCCCTAGCCAGCGTAGCGGCCACTGCAAGCATGGATACAGACAGCTCGGGAGCCGTGATCGAACTAACTTACTCGGATGTAAGACGCCATGAAGTTAATGTCACAGGACACATTTGGGATTGGCGACACCCGCTAATCAAATACCTGGACAAAGGGACACATCCTGAAGATAGGAAACTGAGCAAAAAGTTGAGAGTGCAAGCAACATGGTACTGCCCGATCAACAGAGAATTGTACCGCCGGATGTTCAGCGGTCCACTGGCTAAATATCTAGGTCCATCACAAGCTGAGTACGTGTTGAGGGAGATCCATGAAGGACAATATGGGAACCACTCTGGAGGAAGGTCACTTGATTGAAAGATCACTAGAGTAGGCTATTTCTAGCCCCAGATGGAAGATGATGCGAGCAAATTAGTCATGGAATGTGATAGTCCCTAGCGATTCTCCTATGCACTTCATCAGCCGGTAGAGCCTTTACACTCCGTAACTGCACCATGGTCTTTCATGAAATTGGGAATGGACATCGTAGGACCAATGCCTTGTGTGGGATTCCACCTATGTTTATGGGAATACGAGTCCAGCTGGCAAGACTAGACTTAGCTTACAAGTCACCGGGCACAGAAGATACATGCCTGCTCCTCAAGCCACGACCGCTCAGTTGGTACGGGCATAGGATGCAAGGTATACATCCCGCCGCCTTGGGTTTGCAGTCTCCTAGTTAGGGTTTCGTATATACCACCACCTCGAGTTTACAGGCCCACAACCTTATTAGTCTTTGTATTTTACCATAATTTGGAGTGGGTAAATCTTAGCTATAAATACTCCTCCTAAATATTGTGTTGTACATCAAGCCATTCACATCGAATCCGACTATTCTCAAGGAATAGTACTCTTTCCTTTCTTATCTATTTTTTTATCTAAGTTTTACTAACTTATTTTTCCTGCAGATTTACTATATTACTTGTGACCCTCTAACAAATTTAATTATTTTACCTAAATGACAAATTTAGGTCTAAACAGTTTGGTGCCCACCGTGGGGCCATGAAAATTATAGGTTTCTATGAAAGAAATGGCGTAGTAATGCCGAGCAGCGACAACGATGCCTCACAGAATGCCCCAATCATGATCTAACAGATGTCCCATAACTCGGCCAACATGGCTGAAAGTTTGGGCAGATGTCGAGAAGCAACATTTCTTTGTTTACTATTGAGGCCAGCATCACTTCCAGAATCTGTGCCCTATAGTAACTCAAAAAAAGCAACATCTAAAGGCCAGGATACCTCAAAATCTGTCAACACGATCTTCGGAGGGCCCGGGGTTGATAGCGATAAGGCTAAGGCCATCATAGTTTGTGAGGTTCACCAGAAGGTGACCAAGACGCCCTGTATCAATGCCATTGTATTCAGTGATGGAGATATACAACAGATTGTCTACCTGCACCATGATGCCTTGATCATCACCTTGCAGGTACATGATGCCCAAGTCAAACGTGTACTAATAGATCCAGGCAGCGCTGTGAATATTACCCACTGGAAAGCCGACTGCCATATGGAGATGAAGCCCCAAATAATCCCTAGCCCATATATGATAACCAGCTTCAGTAGCTCCAGTGAGAAGTCTGTGGGGGAAGTACTCCTGCTGGTCCACCTCCCTGGAGTGACGAAGGCAACGTCCTTCCAGGTAATGACATGCAATCTCTCGTATAACAATATCTTGGGAAGACATGGATTCACGAAGTACGTGCACTACACTTCATCAAGTCCTAAAGTACCCTACTCCCTGGGGGCGAGAGACATTCGAGGGGAGCGGAAGCTATCCAGAGTTGTTATGTGGCTGCTATAAGTTGTACGGTAAAGAAAAAGGTAAAGAACCATTGGAATATATTAGACAAGATACTCGGCCCTTGCCTGGTCACCAGCATACTATTTGGGTCTAAAGGGCACAAAGGAACTGGACCCCGAGAGCCAGCCATCACGCCCCGAGACTCGGATGATGAGGAGAAGACCGCCATGGCCACTGTCGACAATCTCAACCCAGTAATCTTCGACGAGAGGTTCTTGGATAAGAAATTATATGTGGGGGAAAACCCTCAGCCGAAACTAAGCAAAAATTTTCCAACTTCCTGCGCGCTCAGTTTTACTCACTTTTCCTGCATATTTACTGTATTGCTTGTGACCCTCTAACAATTTTAATTATTTTACCTAAATGACCAAATTTAGGCCTAAATATGCCTAAAGAACCTAGAGGTTTCAAATTCTTGCTCATTATGACATACTACTTTACCAAGTGGGTTGAAGCAGCCGCTTACTCTCAAATCTGAGGGAAAGAGGTGATCCAGTTCATTTGGAAGAATATCATATGCCAATTCAAAATCCTTGCGGAGATCACTTGTGATACCAGACCTCAGTTCATACGGGCCGAAGTTGCAACGTATTTCAAAGAATTGGAGAAGAAAAGGATAACATCAACGACTTACCACCCAGCAGCCAATGGCC
Organism: Petunia x hybrida; assembly: GCA_037355625.1. NCBI lineage: Eukaryota > Viridiplantae > Streptophyta > Magnoliopsida > Solanales > Solanaceae > Petunia > Petunia x hybrida. The sequence continues at coordinate 26,093 of JBBBVM010000562.1, read as the reverse complement.
AAGCCGAGTCTTCTAATAAGACTATTGTAGAAAGTCTAAAGAAGCAACTCACGGAAGCTAAAGGCAAATGGCCGGAAGAGCTACCAGGAGATTTATGGGCCTATCGTACCACGGCAAAAGCCAGCACGGGGGAAACTCAATTCTCATTTACATAAGGAACAGACGCCATGATCTCAGTAGAGAGAGGAGAATCCAGTCTACGATGGTGGTTCGTTGAAGAAGAGTCAAATAACGAGGCTTTAGCAGCCTCACTTGACTTTCTAGACTAGCACCAAGAGCTAGCAGCCATACAGTTAGCAGCTCAGGAACAACGAGTGGAACAATACTACAATGGGAACACCAAGGAGACAAACGCAGGCAATCTAGCTCCATATTGGAAAGGTCCGTATAAGATCTGGGGCATAGCTGGAAAAGGTGTGTACACCATTCAAGACATGGAAGGAACAACCATTCCAAACAACTGGAATATCACGTGGCTTAAGAAGTACTACTCTTGAAAGGTCAATAGGCCGACATACTCGAGAAATGTATGTTTATGCCTAAATTTGTTCGTCTAGGTTAAACAATTAAATTTGTAAGAGGTTCACAAGCAATACGGTAAATATGAAGGAAAATATACTAAATAGAGAAAAAAGTAATAGACAAGAAAGTTAATAGTATTTTTCCTTGAGAATAGTCAGATTTGGTGTGAATCGCTTGATGTATAATACAATGTAATGAGGATTATTTATAGCTCTGATTTATCCAATCCTAATTATGGTAAAATACAAAGACTTATAAGGCTGTGAGCCTATCTACTCAAGGAAGTGGTATATACTAAACCCTAAATAGGAGACTGTAAATCCTAAGGCGGTGGGGTGTATACCTTGCATCCTATACCTGTACCAGCTGAGCGGCTGTGATTTGAGAAGCAGGCATGTATCCTCTATGCCAGGTGTCTTGCAATCTAAATCTAGTCTCGCCAGCTAGACTCGTATCAGCATAATCATAAATGGCGTATTTTTACCCATACAGTCAGTCCCCCTCACTTGCTGACTGATGTCATAAGCAGTCAAGAAGTGAAAGAGGTGTGCAAAACAGATGTGAAAAGATATCTCATTGAATCCTTGAAACTCGCAGTCTCTTTGACCAAGACTAACGCTCGATTTCTTCTGCAAACCCATTCATCTTCATCTAATTTGCTAATTTCGATTCCATGCATCTTTCCTATAAACACCTTTTACTGCCCCGAATCATTTCGTATCTCAAGGTCATAAATACATTGACCGATTCATGCTCTATTTTTATCCTATTCCGCCTATATATAGGGGCTTCATGATAAATGTGAAACACAAACTTTTCTTGAAAATACATTTTTTTCGAAAGCTTCCTCATGAAAGAATAACTTTCTTTCTTCAAATGTATTTGCCTTCAACCCTGGTTTGATATTGCCAGGACAACTTCTTCAGTTAGAATGGATGGTAAATGAGAAAAATGTAAGAAACCTTCACACTTTTCTTCCTCTTTTTCTCCATCCATGGTAGGTGTCACACCTGATTTTAGACTCAACTCGAAGCGAGTTGCGTTTCGGATTTGACAGGGTAACTCGTTTGAGTTCAAGAATTGAATTCGCCACCTAATATAGTTTTCTAAGGTGTATTAGGCCACCTAAGCGTCTAAGGTCAAGTTCCTTATCATAGTAGTCTTGATTTCAGAGATTCAACAAGTAAGAAGTCCAAATGACTCAGGGGAGAAGGTGTAAGGCACTCCCCCAAGTCCCACGAAAGGTGGTTCCCGCCCGAGTCTATATTTTGGGATGTTTTAGTAAGGTTGTGAGTACTATCATAAGCTATACTAACTTAAAATGTCACTTTTGTATCTAAATTATATCTACGCAAGTTTAAACAAGTAGGCTTTAAGTATTACACATACGACCTATATTCACGCCTAATCGCATTTTAAGGCATCTAACACAAATGCGTAATCGAAAGTATAGTTAAACATGCAAAGGGTGTTAGATTTCGGCTGGCTTGTGCATTTAGATCAATTTGCACAAATGGGCAGTTTTACGGAAATAGGCAGCTTTTCGTAAATAGTTTCAGATTTTGTCAAAAAACCGAATAGGTGTTGTTTTTAAAATGAAATATTAGCCATTTAGTGTCGGTGTGACTCGTTATTAATTGTCGAGCCCTAACCTTAATGGCTATTTTTGTTTAGGGGTCAGTTTTGAAAAGTATTTAGATAAAAGGGGTTGTTTTTCAAAAGTGGGTTACACAAAGCACATAAATGAAAACAAAGGGGCTGTCGCACATTGTTATAAGTATAGGCATGCAAATACATGAGTAGTTAATAGTTTAGGCTTTAGAAAACATTTATATACTCGTATAATCGACCCCTATCACTTATACACCCATATACATTATTAGATTACTGAATAGGAGCTTTGAAGTAACAAAAAGAATTTTAACACATATAAAGGCCACATTTTAAAAATAGTTTTGGGCCTGGATCACTTATGCAAATAGGGTCCGTCTTAGAATTTTCAGAAAATAGACCAGTTTAAACATTTATAGCGCTAATAGCCCCTGTCTAAAAGGAAATTCCAGACTTAACGTTTGAAGAACATGCTTTCCAGTATTTCGATTCTAAGTAAAAGTAGTGTTAATCTTCAGAGGTTCTACTCACAACATGCAGACTTAAAAGAAGGCCAAATAACTTGAATTTTACCCAGAAAAATACGATAATGATCTCGAAAATGTCATGACTTTAAATGATACAACATATAGAAGAAGGAGTTGAGAAGAGGCTCCTGGATAGCCCAATACACAGCCTAATAGCTGTGTCCCTGTATTAAACAAGTTACAAGCAGGGATCCTAATCAAATATACACACATAGGGGCAGTCTCTAAAAGGGGAAATAAAAGAGAAAGAGTAGTGGCTAGACAAGGCCATGTATGTGTTCTAAGTAGGGCCTGTTTAGGCCTGGATTATCCAGAATAGAGGAAGCCCTTATAGGGCATCTAGAAACCTACAATTTGAGACCTGGTATGGCCCGTAAGGCCATCCTTATGGACTGCAAGAGAAAGGTTAGTAGGGGAGGGTACAGAGCCCTCCAAACAAGTCACACATATAGGCACTGATCACATACAAAGGGCACACACAGAGGCAAATCAAGTGCAAAGGAGTTAAGAGGATACAGTAGTAAGTTATACCTTGCCAGGGGATGTAATAAACAGAGAGTAATACTAGAGCAATGCAGCTTGTAAACACAGAATCAAAGCAAGAATCCTTCCAGTTGCAATCAGAGAAAGAAAGAAGAGAATTATGTTTGTGTGTCCTGTATTTTTTATTATTCACTGTGTGTTAGAGAGAAGAAATCAGTCGACCTTATATAGGAATGAGAGGTGGGGTTAGAATTAAAGAGGGTAGTCAACCATAAAGGCAAGGCAATATTTTTCAAAAATCAAGGGAACATACTTATGTGTATTTTCAAAAATTAAGTCAATCAATACCAAAATTGGAGTAAAACCAATCCCAAACAGGTCTGGATTCCCTCCCTTTAACTTTATCATAGCCTAAATTCAAAATCAAACTAATTAAACCAATTCTGAGCCTCGAATCAGTTACCAATCCCCATTGAATCTCAATTAATCAAATAAACTATCCCCCTCAATAAGAATCTCTTCCTAATCATATCAGCTCCCACTAATCATGCAGGACAAACTATCCATTCAATGAAAATCAAGCACTCAGACATAGGAAAAGGCTAGGTTCACAAATCAATTTTCAAACAAGTTTAGGCTCGGAAATAACTTAGCATATCCTGAGAAATAGCCATATCAATCATCAAAATTCGAAACAAACCTAACTGTTACTTGACCAGTTCAGTTTTAAACTCATTTAGGCTAGGTGACTAATTGAGATTGAGTATAGTGACTAAACGAAGATCAAACACAGTGACAAAACAATTACAATTATGATCAGTGTCACACAGAAGTAGTCGAAGGCAAACATACAGTTTTAACAACCTATTAATATAGTTTAATCGCGTATTGTCATTAATCACAAATTAACAAATACAAACCCTTTTAATTTTGAGCCTAAATAACACAGAGTTAGGCAAATCCTAGGCATGGATATGGCACATGACAATTAAGGAAAATTAGGATTAGGGTTACCTGTTAGAGCCGGGTCGAATTGACCAATCATGAATTGACTTCGCGTGAAGAGTTTCTTACCCTTTTTTCAGGTGATAACACTGTTAGAAAACCTTGGACCACGTCGGAGGCGTTTTCCGGCAGTGATGACTCCGTCGACGAGGGTTAGGAAATGACCTCGCTTAAATGTTGTCGAAAGGGTATGGGTTTTGTAGCGGAGGAGATGGGGGTTACAAATATGCCATTTTCCCCAAATTTTGCCGGCCAAATTGACCAGAAAATACAGTGACAGTGGTAGCATGACATTTCGCCGAGGAGACAGTGAGGGAGTGATTATATGGTGAGGCGAGGGGAAATGGGAATAGGCAATGAAGTTTAGGGGTCATTTGGGAAATAAAAGGGAAGTTTTAATCTCAGCCATCGGATGGTACACGTGGACGGCTGAGATCGATCCACGTAGGCATTGAAGTGTTAAAATATGGTGATGTGTGTGCAGACGTGTAAATAGTGTATAAAATGCGTATAGACTGGATAAAAATTATAGAAATAAGGAAAAATCATTGCAAGGCTAAATGATTAAAGAGATATATTACATTAAGGTTTTAAAAATAATTTAGGTATCCTTCCTCAAAAAAGAAATAATTGTGCAAGATATTAACAAGACGTGCAAGTTTTGTGAAAATGTGACCGTTTGTGCACATGCTTCCAAAATAGCCTAATTGGTGTACGTGTATGAGACAACGACTCAGGATAGGAGTGAGTATAGGATAATTATGTGTTACACCCCGTACGTCTAAATTGACGTATATCATTATAATATCATGTTAAGAATGATTTAAGTGAGTTTAAAGTAATAATATGACCATATATGATGTTTATATGTTGAATATAAAGTTTGGGCAAAATCAGATTTAAGTTGCGGAAAAACCGACTAAGGAAATGCCTTGTAACGGAGCTTTTTCAGCAATTAATTTCATGTGTTATATGAAGTCTTTTGGGGACATATCATATAGCAAATTGAAGGTCTTGGAGTTTAGTTTCCAACACTTTTAACGGTTTGCTCATATAACTTATAGATAAAAAGATATGAGCGTCAGAAGTCAGACCAAAAAAAGGGACATAAGCGCAAAAGAGCGCTAGAAATGAAATATTTTTATTATAAAAGAGAAATTTCTCTCTCTCTCTCTCGACATTTCCAGTAAAACCATGATATAAACAGAGCTTTTTCAGTTTGAATCCATTTTTTTATGATTTTGAAGATAGAACATCAATTTTGACACGAAACGGAAGATGGATTGCGTCAAAACGCTCTACGCGATTAGGGTAACATTATGCTACCTTCAATTTCGTCTATAGTTTGAGTTTTAGAATTACTTTATAGCTAAGTAAAGTATCTAAATTCTATTTTATAGCTTGTTTAAGCTTTAGAAGGTGTGGAATTCAGAGGAAACGAAGTTTAGAAGCTAGAAACATCAAAGGTATGTAAGGCTAAACCTTTCTTTTGGCAAGGCATGTATCTTTTAGATTTTGAAGCTTTTATTAGTTTTAAACTTAGTTTTTCTTGTGAAAAAGTTGAATGGTACCAAGGAAACCTTGTATATACTTAATTTGGTACTAAAATCCAAGGTGAAAGACGTCCAAATCAGAAAGGCAAAACGTTTCAAAATCTGGAAAATTGTTTTGAACTTTGGACAGTTGTTAGTATATTGATCATAACTCCTTATACAAAATTGATATTAAGATGAATTAAGAATCCCCAGAATTCTAAGACATATATCTACATCTTTCATGCAGACCATGAAGTCTATATCTTTGATCTACACTCTGAAAATTAGGTTGCAAGTCAGGACAGTGGTGCTGTCCAGACATTCTATTTGCGGATGAGTTATGTCATCCAGTTGTCTCATCTTTTTATCCGTTTAACATGTTTATGTTATCAGTTTATCCGGGTATCCATTTCCGTGTATAGTATAGTACTGGTTCTGTTTTTGCGGATCATCCAGTTTAAGAGGAAACTCTGCCGAAATTTTTATAAAAGTCCAAGAGTTAGACAAATTCTAAGTTTCAGGTTGTGTCTATAATTCCATCCAGAGTTTTCTTATCATTCCTTTGAGTCCATATATATTGTTGCCACATGTGTTATGCCTCATACATGCTTATGCTTATATTGTGATCATGTTATGTGTGATTTGGAGTCCCCCATAGAGGCTGGACATTGGACACACAGTCCGGTCGCGTGTGATACTACCCGTCTGGGGGATACAGCCCTTCTGGTTCAGGCGGGAGTTGAAACACCTAGTGTGACCGGGTGTCATTCACACACTCTGACCAGAGAGACTAGATATTACTGGCTGGGGGGGATATAGCCCATAACACCCACCATGTTTGTTATATATGCGTATATAGCCACAATATGCACTGCATGATTATACATGAGGCTAGTTCCGGTTTTCAGTTACCTGATTTGGGGGGATACAGCCCATAACGCCAGACAGGTACTAGTTCAGATGTTCGGTTACCTGATTTGGGGGGATATAGCCCGTAACACCAGACAGGTACCAGTTCAGATAACAGTTCAGTTTTAGCGTCAGTATCAGTTGACAGTTATCAGTTCTCAGTTATCGGCCACCAGTTCTTAGCGTCAGTATCAGTTGACAGATATCAGTTCTCAGTTATCGGCCACCAGTTCTTAGCGTCAGTATCAGTTGACAGTTATCAGTTCCAGTTTCTAGTAACCAGCTATCAGTCATATTACAGTTATTTATCAATATAGTTCAGCTCAGTCTTCAGGTTCAAATTCAGCTAGCCTTCAGCTTATATTCATATCATGTTTAGTACGTTCTTCAGATTTCCAGCTATATTGCTATGCTCCAGCTCATGTTTACATATTTATATTCCAGCCTACAGTTTCATTCAGCTATGACATATTATATGCTCATGCCTTACATACTTGGTACATATCATACTCACGCCCTTTTCTGGGGCGCTGCGTTTCATGCCGCGCAGGTGCAGATAGATCAATGCTTGGACCATGTTAGTAGGCCATCTATCAGCTACTGGAGTCACTCCGCTTACTCCCGGAGTTACTTATCTTTTGCTATGTGTACAGTCAGCCAGCTTGGGTATGGCGGGGCCTTATCTCGTCCTTTGTATATTCAGTTCATCACTCTTAGAGGCCTGTAGATATGTCTCTGTGTGGTGCAGTCAGTATGTTATGTATGTCAGCTTATGTTAGCCTTGTCAGCTATTTATGTTGCATACTCCTTATCAGCTAGGTTTATGCTTATTCTGTTTATCAGTTATAATGGTTAGCATATTATCAGTAGGATTAGTGATGATCGACACTTAGTGTTGGTCATCCGTCGCGGCCCTAAGTTGGGTCGTGACAAAAAGTGGTATCATAGCAGTTCAGTCCTAGGGTGTCTACAGGCCAGGTCTAGTAGAGTCTTGTTTAGGAGTATGTTGCGCGCCATACTTTTGAACAGGAGGCTACAAGGCACTTTAGGACAGTTGTCTTTCTTTCTTCTCTAGATCGTGCGATAGAGCCATGATTATAAAATTCAGCCCTCTAACAATAGTAATTTCAGCAAAGCGATGCCGCCAAAGAAATTAATAGCTGCCCAGAAGGGCAAGGTTATTGCCGGCCAGGGTATTAGTAGAGTGCCACCTAAGGTGGATGAGAGTGAGGAGTCCAGATCTGAGGCTCCATCCGAGGCCTCACAGATCCTATCAGTTCAGGGTGATATTAGAGGTACTGCAGCTACTATACCTCCACCTTCTTAGCCTGATAGTCAGGGGCAGGAAATGAGGGATGCCATCAGATTATCGACCAGTATTGTAGTTGCTTAGACTAGACAACACAGTGCAGATGCCCAGGGAGATGTTGGATCCAGGATCAATGATTTTATTAGGCTAGAGCCTACAGTCTTTACCGGATCCCGTACAGGAGAAGACCCTCAGGATTTTCTATTGAGGATAGCTAGAGTGTTGAGGGTTATGCACGTGTCAGACACAGAATTAGTAGAGTTGGCTGCATTCAGATTGCATAACCTAGCAGCAGGGTGATACCAGACATGGGAGCTATCTAGACGGCCTGATGCTACTCCCACGACTTGGAAGGAATTCTCAGATACCTTCCTTTATCAGTATATGCCTATAGAGACATAGGGAGCCCGTGCTAATCAGTTCCTGACCTTGAGACAGGGAAGTTTGAGTGTAGAAGAGTATAATTATTGCTTTAGTTCTTTAGCATGGTTTGCCCCTACGGTGGTAGTGAGTATGGAGGATAGAATTCACAGGTATATAGTGGGACTAGCTCCACACCTAGTGAACGAGCGTATGACAGTTGCTATGCAGTCATGTATGAACATAACATTCAGGCATTTGCTTTGTTACTTGAGGAGAGGAAGCAGAAATAGAGAGCCGACAGGGATAAAGTGCTAGACAAGAGGGGCAGATTTTCTGGTTCGTTTGGAGAGACGTCTGGAGCGAGTAGATAGCAGAGTGTTAGACAACCACCAGCTAGTATACCTACATAGTCTCGTGGCTTTAGATCTGATAGACCTCCTCAGTCCAGATCTAGTCACACATCACTGACTTCAAGATTAAAGTGTCATGGTACTTCTATACCGGCCAGTCAGACATATCCCAGATGTTCGGATTGTGGTAGACGCCACTTGGGTCCATGTCAGTTAGGAGTTGATACTTGTTATATTTGTCGCGAGGCAGCTATTTCATGAAAGGTTGCCCGCCTAGGGGTTGCAGTTGTACAGCCCAGCCAGCTAGATCACCAGTTGCTTGCTCAGCATCAGCACGCCATCAGGGGCATGTTCTTCAGGATGGCACCTGTATAACAGAAAGAATTTAAGGAGCAATTGAAAGATTTGTTAGATAAAGGCCTCATCAGACCCAACATTTCCCCGTGGGGAGCCTCGATACTATTTGTAAAAAAAAGAAAAATGACTCTACGCATGTGCATAGATTACAGACAGTTAAATAAAGTCACAATCAAGAATAAATACCCTCTGCCCAAGATTAATGACTTGTTCGAACAACTCCAGGGTGCCAAGTGCATCTCGAAGATAGATTTGCGATCAGGCTACCATCAGGTTAGAGTCAGAGAATCTGATATACCTAAGACTGCATTCAGGACTAGGTATGGCCATTATGAGTTTTTAGTGATGTCGTTTGGACTCACTAATGCCCCTGCAGTATTTATGGATTTGATGAACAACGTATTCAGGCTTTATCTAGATTTATTTGTGATTATATTTATTGATGATATTCTCATCTATTCAAAGTCTGAATCAGAGCATGCAGAGCATCTACGCCTAGTATTGGGTACTCTTCGGGACCAGCAATTATATGCTAAGTTCTCAAAGTGAGAATTCTGGTTAGATTTAGTGGCATTTCTTTGCCATATAATTTCAGCAGAAGGAATTAAAGTAGATGGCCAGAAGATCTAGGCTGTGAAGAATTGGCCCATGCCTACGAAACCAACTGAAGTACGTAGTTTTCTGGGTTTGGCAGGTTATTACAGATGTTTATAGAGGGTTTTTCCTCCATTGCAGCTCCACTGAACAAATTGACAAAGAAATCAGCTAAATTTGAGTGGTCTGATTCTTGCGAGCACAGCTTCCAAGAACTAAAGAACAGGTTGATAACAACTCCAGTACTTACACTTCCAGAGGGATCTGAGGGCTATGTCATTTACTGTGATGCTTCTCGAATTGGTCTTCGTTGTGTTTGATGCAGCATGGAAGAGTAATTGCTTATGCTTCTAGGCAGCTGAAAAAGCACGATCAGAACTACCTCATCCATGATCTTGAGCTTTCAGCAGTCATTCATGCATTGAAGATTTGGAGACATTATTTTTACGGTGTTCATGTTGATATTTATACGGATCACCAGAGCCTCCAGTACATATTTAAGCAAAAGGAGCTAACCCTATGATAGAGGAGGTGGCTAGAGTTGCTGAAGGACTATGACTAAAGTTAGCTCATACACTCTACCAGTTGGCCAGCATGGATGTCAGATTAATAGATTCAGAGGATGCAAGAGTTACAGTTCAGAATGCAACCACTACTTGCCTAGTGACATAAGTAAAGCAGCGCCAGTATGAGGATCCAGTTCTAGTTCAATACAGGCAGATAGCCAGAAGAAAACCAAAATTATTATATAGGTTACTAGTGACGGGGTTCTTATATATAAGGATAGACTTTGTGTTCCTGATGTTGCAGATTTATGTGGACAGATTATGACAGATGCACATTATTCCAGATACACTGTTCATCCTAATTCGACTAAGATTTACCATGATCTTAAGCAGATTTATTGTTGAGACGAAATGAAGCGTGACATAGCAGAATTTGTGGCTCAGTGTGCTAACTGCCAGCAGGTTAAAGTCGAGCATAAAAAAAAAACCTAGTGGCTTGTTACAGGAAGTCGAGATTCCATCATAGAAATGGGAAGCAGTGAATATGGACTTCATTACAGGCTTTCCCCGTATGCGGAGCAGATATGACTCTATTTGGGTTATAGTTGACAGGCTTACTAAATGAGCTCATTTCTTTCCTGTTAGAACTACATATACAGCAGAGGATTATGCCAGACTTTATATCAGAGAGATAGTGCGCCTACATGGTATTCCAGTATTTATTATTTCAGACGGGGGCGCACCAGTTTACAGCTAATTTCTATAGATCGTTCCAGACAGGTTTAGGGACACAGGTGTATCTGAGTACAGTATTTCATCCATAGACAGACAGACAGGCTGAGCGGACCATTCAGACATTAGAAAATATGCTTAGAGCTTACGTGTTAGATTTTAGAGGCAGCTGGAATGGTCACCTACTGTTGATAGAGTTTGCATATAATAATAGCTATCATTCTAGCATACGGATGGTGCCATATGAAGCTTTGTATGGGCACAAATGCAGGTTTTCTATATGATGGTTCAAGGTTGGCGAGTTTCAATTGATAGGTCCAGACTTAATCCAACAAGTAATTGATAAAGTCAAGTTGATCAGAGAAATATTATTAGCAGTGCAGAGCAGACAGAAGTCCTATGCAGATAATCGACATAAGGATTTAGAATTTCATATTGGCGATTAGGTATTCCTGAAAGTATCACCTATGAAAGGCGTTATGAGATTTGGAAAGAAGGGAAAGCTTAGCCCTAGATTTATTAGTCCATATCAGATTATCAGGCGAGTTGGGCGTGTAGCCTACGAGTTAGACCTTCAAGCAGACCTTCAGGAGGTACATCCAGTATTCCATGTTTCCATGCTCAGAAAATGTGTCAGAGATCCTTCTAGAGTTGTACCAGTAGAGGATGTACAGATTACAGAACAGTTGACTAATAAGGAGGTTCCAGTTGCAATTTAAAGAGGCAGATTCGTCGAGTAAGGACGAAAGACATTCCTTTAGTTAAGATGCTCTATCAAAGCAATAATATAGAAGAAATAACATGGGAAGCTGAAAATGACATGAGGGCCAAATATACTCATCTCTTCATTACTTCGAGTATGTAACAGATCGTTGCTTAATGCTTCTACATACTTCATTTAACATTCGAGGACGAATGTTCCTAACGGGGTAATATTGTTACACCCCGTACGTCTAAATTGACGTATATCATTATAATATCATGTTAAGAATGATTTAAGTGAGTTTAAAGTAATAATATGACCATATATGATGTTTATATGTTGAATATAAAGTTTGGGAAAAATCAGATTTAAGTTGCGGAAAAACCGACTAAGGAATTGCCTTGTAACGGAGCTTTTTCAGCAATTAATTTCATGTGTTATATGAAGTCTTTTGGGGACATATCATATACTAAATTGAAGGTCTTGGAGTGTAGTTTCCAACACTTCTAACGGTTTGCTCATATAACTTATATATAAAAAGATATGAGCGTCAGAAGTCAGACCAGAAAAAGGGACATAAGCGCAAAAGAGGGCTAGAAATGAAATGTTTTTATTATAAAAGAGAAATTTCTCTCTCTCTCGACATTTCCAGTAAAACCATGATATAAACAGAGCTTTTTCAGTTTGAATCCATTTTTTTATAATTTTGAAGATAGAACATCAATTTTGACACGAAACGGAAGATGGATTGCGTCAAAACGCTCTACGCGATTAGGGTAACATTATGCTACCTTCAATTTCGTCTATAGTTTGAGTTTTAGAATTACTTTATAGCTAAGTAAAGTATCTAAATTCTATTTTATAGGTTGTTTAAGCTTTAGAAGGTGTGGAATTCAAAGGAAACGAAGTTTAGAAGCTAGAAACATCAAAGGTATGTAAGGCTAAACCTTTCTTTTGGCAAGGCATGTATCTTTTAGATTTTGAAGCTTTTATTAGTTTTAAACTTAGTTTTTCTTCTGAGAAACTTGTATGGTACCAAGGAAACCTTATATATACTTAATTTGGTACTAAAATCCAAGGTGAAAGACGTCCAAATCAGAAAGGCAAAACGTTTCAAAATCTGGAAAATTGTTTTCAACTTTGGAAATTTGTTAGTATATTGATCATAACTCCTTATAAAAAATTGATATTAAGATGAATTAAGAATCCCCAGAATCCTAAGACATGTATCTACATCTTTCATGCAGACCATGAAGTCTATATCTTTGATCTACACTCTAAAAATTAGGTTTCAAGTCAGGACAGTGGTGCTGTCCAGACATTCTATTTGCGGATGAGTTATGTCATCCAGTTGTCTCATCTTGTTATCCGTTTAACATGTTTATGTTATCAGTTTATTCGGGTATCCATTCCCGTGTATAGTATAGTACTGGTTCTGTTTTTGCGGATCATCCAGTTTCAGAGGAAACTCTGCCGAAATTTTTATAAAAGTTCAAGAGTTAGACAAATTCTAAGTTTCAGGTTGTGTCTATAATTCCATCCAGAGTTTTCTTATCATTCCTTTGAGTCCATATATATTGTTTCCACATGTGTTATGCCTCATACATGCTTATGCTAATGGACTTTTGACATGCCAAGGATGTCAAATCCTTATATGATGCTAAAAGAATAAATGTGCGTTATGTGTCATCCCATCTATCAAGTGGTTATTTCTGCTTCGAAATGAGCTTTTAATGCCTCTTTGGTTACCATTCGTGCCTTTGAATGGCATTGAATATAGAATAATCTGACTATTTATGAATAAACAATCGTTTCTCATCCAATTTGGGCTTTTAATGCCTCATAGGTTACCTTCGTGCCTTTGAATGACATTGAATACAGAATAATTTCGACTGTCTATGAACAAACAATCATTTCTGATTCAATTTGGGTATTTGACGCCTCTTAGGTTACATACGTGCCTTTGAATGGCATTGAATACATAATAATTCAGACTGTTTATGAATAAACAATCATTTCTGTTTCAATTTGGGCTTTTGACGCCTATTAGGTAACCTTTATGCCTCTGAATTGCACTAAATGCAGAATAATACCAATAAACGGTCCACATTTTGCACGTTTAATCCCTTAAGCAAATGCAAATAAATCATGTTCAACGCTCTTTGGGGTCAAAAAATCCTTTCAGATTGTTTGAACAAGTTGGCCTATTGGACTTGAGAACAAGTCGACTAATAATATGTCATGATACATGATTCCTAGCGCTGCTAATAAGGAATGGAGTTAGCTAGACTGGATTTTATTATCCTCCCAAACGAACGGCTCGGGAGCGAGAATGTCTCGGACCCAATAGATTCCAAGTCGGTCCCCCTAAAGGAATTTTTTGTAAGGGAAGAGGTGGTCGTAACCACCATGTTCTCAACACACGATTTAGAAAGTTGCCAGGAGTGGCGGAAGATATGCATGACATGCACAAGTTTAAAATATGCACAAGTTGAAATAAAATCAGTTTAAAATAAAAATAAATTTAATAAAAGGAAAGAAAAAAGGGGGAAAAAATAGAAAGTTCCGAAAATGAGATAATCAAGCAAGATAATTTGAAACGATGATGTGAAAAAAAATTTAAAATATGAAGTGCGATGTATGCTCCTAATAGAGTTTTCTAAGAGTGAGGTGTAGACAAGGTTCTCCCAAATGGACTATTTGGAAGGAAAAAAGTTTGGAACCGTCGGTTGTACCACGGACTCGACCTATCCCAAAACTTTTTCAAAGGTGTGTTTTATAGGAGTAAGAATGGCCATCAAACCGACGCAACCATATTTCAAATATAGCGCACGAGTAAACTTTGCCAAAGTGGTGGATATGATGAAAAATGTAAGACAAAAGAAAATGCCAATAAATGAAAAGAAAATGCCAATGAAATAGAAAGTTAAGCTTAAAACCTGCAAAAGAAAAAAGAAGAAATTTTAGTTTCAAGAAATAAAAATAAAATCAATGCAAAGAATCCCAATTAGAAGTTCGTTATGGTTAGAACATTAGAATCCCCAGCGGAGTCGCCATTCCGTCGCATCCTATTTTTCTCCGAACCGATTGAAGTTCGAAATAGAGCTTGACTTATTGGGTAACTCATGGTTAAAAGTTGGAGTCGCCACCTAACATATTTTTTAACTAGGCGTATTAGGCACCTACGTTGTTTCTAGCTAATTTTACAACTAACTCCGAAATTTGGTCTACGAACCAGAAATCGGTAAGGGTTCAAGTTAACCTGAGAGGAAAGGGTTAGGCACCTCTCAGGCTCCACCAGATGTGGTTACCGGCCGGACTAAATAATTGGGATTCTAAAGCAAATAATTAAACTAACTAAGCAATAAAATATTTGAATATTAAATTATATTGCATAATTTAAATAAAGTAATAAATATCTATCTCCTTTAATAACTGAGCTTTGTCCAAGCGTGCCTTGCAAAATAAATAAACAAGTTAGTATGAATTGCAAATGAAATTAATAAAATAAAATTAAATATAGTCCATGATTTTGTATATTATGTTCATTTTCGAAGGTGTCGTCTTTTATCCATTTTTTTACCTCGCAAAAATATAAAGAAAATAAGTTAGTATTAATAATAATAATAATAATAATAATAGTATAAAATATCAATAAAGTAAAGGCGGAATTGGATTTTATAAAATTGTAGGCTCAGAATGATGTATTGCATCAAGCAGAGGTTAGGGGTTTTCAGTACGGCTGCAAACACGGCGCCCGGATTGGTTTGCCATGCCAGGTACCTTCAATCCCACCACTCTACTATCGCTCACTTTGTAAAGTGATATGCATCGTCATCGCCTATTTGCTTTTAGAGATGCGGGGAGTGTAACGGGACTGATTTTAGTGTAGTATCATGTTCAAATCAGTCAATAGGCCTCAAATAAATGATTATTTTCCTTGGCCTAGTTTTAGCGTATACTGTGTAATATCTGTTCAAATCCCAGCGCAACATCTTAACAAAAATGTCAACAGCTACAAAACTTAAAAAAGAGCCAGTCAACCAAGGAGTTACGAGGACAAATACAGTAAAATTAAGGATAAATGTTAACAGCTGCACATCACTGTAAAAAATTAGTCCAACAGGGTATGAAACATCAATAACAATTAGAACGCCATTGGGAACCCATAACGTCAGCAAGAGGCAGGTGACCGGAAAACAAAAATGTCGGAGAGAGTGTCGATGGTAAAACAAAACCAAAATCAGATTCTCAGCGAGAAAAGATAAACTCAGAGCCACATCAAATAAAGCCGACGTCATCGGCTTTTCTATTAGAACTGCAATGACGACGACGGAGTGAGAGACGCCAACGACTCCGAAGAGGAGGAGTGACACCAGTTGGGTAGCAGCGTCGCTACCACTCCCGAACCCCTTTTTTTCAATTTCCTCTATCTCGATCTGTTTTTGGCGTTTGTGCGTGTTTTTTCTGAATCTATAAGTTGTGTAAGGTTGAGGTGATCCTCCTCTGATTTATGTGTCTTTGGTCTTGTGGGTTTTATGTTGGCTCTGCAAATATGTAGAAGAACAAGAGGGGTTCGTGTGTTGTGTGTATGATGTGAGCAGAAATATATTTGGGGAAGATGATGGGAGGGGGTCTACGTATGTGTGTGGTTGTATTGTTGATGCAGGGTAAACACGGAAGCGAAAAATAACAAAGATAGGAGCAAGACGGATCTTGAACTCCCTACGAAGTAGCCACGAAGAACGGGTTTCGTGACACCCTTGATTCGGGTCAAGAACAACCTACGCTATACGGACGGTCCTCAAGACGTACGTGGGCCTTGCAAATGGGCGGGTCGGGTTTGGAATGAAGGTCAACTAGTACCACCAATTGATGCCAAAAAGTAAAAGGGTTTTTCATAAGAGAATCTCATCTCAATGTTTGTCATCAACATACAAGGTAATCTAAAATTAAATAAAGGAGGACTTGGGGTATTAATAGAGTCCTTCCCAAGTCTAGATAATGTCTAAAACACCCCACAAGTTGGGTTTAATGAAATAGACCACACAGGGTCAAAATAGTAAAAGACTACTCGAAATCCCGGAACTCGGCGTGTTGGGCAGAGCGCCTATGAAATGCATCATTTTGACCAGTGAGTTTCTTGGGCGGAGCGCTTGGACTCTGGGCGGAGCGCCCAACTGTATGGCTTCCTGGGTGGAGCGCCTACTCTCAGGCGGAGCGCTTGGATTGCCTCAGCTTGAGGAGGAGCGCCCAATATATTGAGGAGGAGCGCCTAGATTTCTGAAGCATAGCGAAAAGTCTCCTCTGAAGCTCATGATCTTCCTTCCTTTGCATCCTTCAAACTTTGCTTTTGATGGTTGGTGCTTAGGCTCGATTTGCACCACATCATCCTCCCTTTCTTGAAGAGATTCCGTCCTCGTCCATGGTATCATCATCTCTGCGGGGTGCCCAATGCTCTCCTCCTTTGTACTTCTTTAACATCACTTCGTCATAGGCTTCTTCCAAGATCTCCCTTGCCTTAACATGGAGCTAAGGACCTACAAGCAACGACAAGCAAACACAAAACCTCCTACCTCGAAAGTAGGTTAGTGTAAGAAGTGTGGAAAACACACTCTTATGGTATAACCAAGCATCAATAATAATCACAAAGATGAAGTCTCCAAGCAGAACAGTACTTGGTCAAATGAAAACATGCACTCAACAAAAGAGTGAGCAAATAGGTTATGGGGACATGGGAAATGTAAGATCAAGCTATCAAAATCGCCTTGATCCTTAAGCTCACGATCAACACACCAATCCATCCTCATAGTGTGATCAACATGTGGAGTGGAGCAAGTCAAATAGCCTACGCTACAACTAGAATCAATTACTCCACTCCCCTTCTTTAGAGCATACTTACACACACCAAGGATTTCCTTTTCACCTCCAAGTTCATCGCCTAAGCAACCCTTCTCAAAAGACAAGCTCTCAAGGAAGGTATTGATAATGGCTTCTTCTTCATCATAACCCCAACAAGCAATAGTAGGGTCACTCAAAGAGTCATTTACCTCACTCAAGTTCTCACACAATGGGTTGCCTAAGGAGTCAAACCCTACACACTATGGAGGTTCTATTTTACTACCAACCCTAGTTCGATACAATTCACTACCACAAATGAAATTGTATTCAAACAATGGAAATGTAAAAGCATGCACCTCAATTTCAGTCAAACAAAGGCATAGTATCAAGACTGGGTTCTTCACTCTCACTTGAGGAATCATCATAGACAGCCTTGTCTAATTCATGCAATTTGGACTCCTCAAGGTCACTACCTGTCACGACCCAACTTAGGGCTGCGACGGATGACCAACACTAAGTGTCGATCATCACTAATCCTACTGATAATATGCTAACCATTATAACTGATAAACATAATAAGCATAAACCTAGCTGATAAGGAGTATGCAATGCAAATAGCTGACAAGGCTAACATAAGCTGACATACATAACATACTGACTGCACCACACAGGGACATATCTACAGGCCTCTAAGAGTGATGAACTGAATATACAAAGGACGAGATAAGGCCCCGCCATACCCAAGCTGGCTGACTGTACACATACCAAAAGATAGGTAACTCCGGGAGTAAGCGGAGTGACTCCAGTAGCTGATAGATGGCCTACTAACATGGTCCAAGCATTGATCTCTCTGCACCTGCGCGGCATAAAACGCAGCGCCCCAGAAAAGGGCGTGAGTACGATATGTACCAAGTATGTAAGGCATGAGCATATAATATGTCATAGTTGAATGAAACTGTAGGCTGGAATATAAATATGTAAACATGAGCTGGAGCATAGCAATATAGCTGGAAATCTGAAGAACGTACTAAACATGATATGAATATAAGCTGAAGTCTAGCTGAATCTGAACCTGAAGACTGAGCTGAACTATACTGATAAATAACTGTAATATGACTGATATCTGGTTACTAGAAACTGGAACTGATAACTGTCAACTGATACTGACGCTAAGAACTGGTGGCCGATAACTGAGAACTGATAACTGTCAACTGATACTGACGCTAAGAACTGGTGGCCGATAACTGAGAACTGATAACTGTAACCTAATACTGACGCTAAGAACTGGTGGCCGATAACTGAGAACTGATAACTGTAACCTGATACTAACGCTAAGAACTGGTGGCCGATTACTGAGAACTGATAACTGGTACCAAGCTAAAACTAAAACTGTTATCTGAACTGGTACCTGTCTGGTGTTATGGGCTATATCCCCCCAAATCAGGTAACTGAATATCTGAACTAGTGCCTGTCTGGCGTTATGGGCTGTATCCCCCCAAATCAGGTAACTGAAAACCGGAACTAGCCTCATGTATAATCATGCAGTGCATATTGTGGCTATATACGCATATATAACAAACCTGGTGGGTGTTATGGGCTATATCCCCCCCAGCCAGTAATATCTAGTCTCTCTGGTCAGAGTGTGTGAATGACACCCGGTCACACTAGGTGTTTCAACTCCCGCCTGAACCAGAGGGGCTGTATCCCCCAGACGGGTAGTATCACACGCGACCGGACTGTGTGTCCAATGTGCAGCCTCTGTGGGGGACTCCAAATCACAAATAACATGATCACAATATAAGCATAAGCATGTATGAGGCATAACACTTGTGGCAACAATATATATGGACTCAAAGGAATGATAAGAAAACTCTGGATGGAATTGCAGACACAACCTGAAACTTAGAATCTGTCTAACTCTTTGATTTTTATAAAAATTTCGGCAGAGTTTCCACTGAAACTGGATGATACGCAAAAACAGAACCAGCATTATACTATACACGGGAATGGATACCCGGATAAACTGATAACATAAACAAATTAACTGGATAACAAGATGAGAGTGGCGTAACAATTCCACGGATGTACAAAATTTCTAGACAGTACCAGCGTCCGGTATTGCATCATAGTTTTGAGGGTGCAGATAAAAGTTATAGACCTCATGATCTTCATGAAAGTTGTAGATATATGTATTAGGATTCTGGAGATTCTTAAATCATCTTAATATCAATTTTGTATAAGGAGTTATGATCAATATACTAACAACTGTCCAAAGTTCAAAACAATTTTCCAGATTTTAAAACGTTTTGCCTTTCTGATTTGGACGTCTTTCACCTTGGATTTTAGTACCAAATTAAGTATATACAAGGTTTCCTTGGTACCATACAAGTTTCTCACAAGAAAAACTAAGTTTAAAACTAATAAAAGCTTCGAAATCTAAAAGATACATGCCTCGCTAAAAGAAAGGTTTAGCCTTACATACTTTTGATGTTTCTAGCTTCTAAACTTCGTTTCCTTTGAATTCCACACCTTCTAAAGCTTAGACAAGCTATAAAATAGAATTTAGATACTTTACTTAGCTATGAAGTAATTCTAAAACTCAAACTATAGACGAAATTGAAGGTAGCATAATGTTACCCTAGTCGCGTAGAGCGTTTTGACGCAATCCATCTTCCGTTTCGTGTCAAAATTGATGTTCTATCTTCAAAATAAAAAAAATGGATTCAAACTGAAAAAACTCTGTTTATATCATGGTTTTACTGGAAATGTCGAGAGAGAAAGAGAGATTTCTCTTTTATAATAAAAACATTTCATTTCTAGCCCTCTTTTGCACTTATGTCCCTTTTTCTGGTCTGACTTCTGACGCTCATATCTTTTTATCTATATGTTATATGAGCAAACCGTTAAAAGTGTTGAAAACTACACTCCAAGACCTTCAATTTGGTATATGATATGTCCCCAAAAGACTTCATATAACACATGAAATTAATTGCTGAAAAAGCTCCGTTATAAGGCAATTCCTTAGTCGGTTTTTCCGCAACTTAAATCTGATTTTTCCTAAACTTTTTATTCAACATATAAACATCATATATGGTCATATTTTTACTTTAAAACTCACTTAAATCATTCTTAACATGATATGATAATGATATACGTCAATTTAGACGTACGAGGTGTAAAAATATTCCCCCGTTAGGAACATTCGTCCTCGAATGTTAAATAAAGTATGTAGAAGCATTAAGCAACGATCTGTTACATACTCGAAGTAATGAAGAGATGTGTATATTTGGCCCTCATTTCATTTTCAGCTTCCCAAGTTATTTCTTCTATATTATTGCTTTAATATAGCATCTTAACTAAAGGAATGTCTTTCGTCCTTAGTCGATGAATCTGCCTCTTTAAATTGCAACTGGCACCTCCTTATTAGTAAACTGCTCTGTGATCTGTACATCCTCTACTGGTACAACTCTAGAAGGATCACTGACACATTTTCTGAGCATGGAATACTGGATGTACCTCCTGAAGGTCTGCTTGAAGGTCTAACTCGTACGCTACATGCCCAACTCGCTTAATAATCTGATATGGACTAATAAATCTAGGGCTAAGCTTTCCCTTCTTTCCAAATCTCATAACGCCTTTCATAGGTGATACTTTCAGGAATACCTAATCGCCAATATGAAATTCTAAATCTCAATGTCGATTATCTACATAGGACTTCTGTCTGCTCTGCACTGCTAATAATATTTCCCTGATCAAGTTGACTTTATCAATTACTTGTTGGATTAAGTCTGGACCTATCAATTGAGACTCGCCAACCTTGAACCATCATATAGAAAACCTGCATTTGTGCCCATACAAAGCTTCATATGGCACCATCTGTATGCTAGAATGATAGCTATTATTATATGCAAACTCTATCAACAGTAGGTGACCATTCCAGCTGCCTCTAAAATCTAACACGTAAGCTCTAAGCATATTTTCTAATGTCTGAATGGTCCGCTCAGCCTGTCTGTCTGTCTATGGATGAAATACTGTACTCAGATACACCTGTGTCCCTAAACCTATCTGGAACGATCTATAGAAATTAGCTGTAAACTGGTGCGCCCCCGTCTGAAATAATAAATAGTGGAATACCATGTAGGCGCACTATCTCTCTGATATAAAGTCTGGCATAATCCCCTGCTGTATAAGTAGTTCTAACAGGCAAGAAATGAGCTGATTTCGTAAGCCTGTCAACTATAACCCAACTAGAGTCACAGCTGCTCCGCGTACGGGGCAAGCCTGTAATGAAGTCCATATTTACTGTTTCCCATTTCCATAATGAAATCTCTAAATCCTATAACAAGCCACTAGGTTTTTGATGCTCGACTTTAACCTGCTGGCCGTTAGGACACTGAGCCACAAATACTGCTATGCCACGCTTCATTCCGTCCCAACAGTAAAACTGCTTAAGGTCATGATACATCTTAGTCATATCTGGGTGAATAGTGTATCTGGAATAGTGTGCCTCAGTCATAATGTGTCCACGTAAATCTGCAACATCAGGAACACAAAGTCTATCTTTATATATAAGAACCCCGTCACTAGTAGCCTATATAATAATTTTGGTTTTCTTCTGGCTATCTGCCTGTATTGAACTAGAACTGGATCCTCATACTGGCGCTGCTTTACTTATGTCACTAGGCAAGTAGTGGTTGCGTTCTGAACTGTAACTCTTGCGTCCTCTGAATCTATTAATCTGACATCCATGCTGGCCAACTGGTATAGTGTATGAGCTAACTTTATTTTCTCTGGTTGTAAATAAGATAGACTACCCATAGGCTTGCGACTAAGGGAAACAGCAACAACGTTCGCTTTACCCGGATGATAAAGAATGTCCATGTCATAGTCCTTCAACAACTCTAGCCACCGCCTCTATCATAAGGTTAGCTCCTTTTGCTTAAATATGTACTGGAGGCTCTTGTAATCCGTATAAATATCAAGATGAACACCGTAAAAATAATGTCTCCAAATCTTCAATGCATGAATAACTGCTGAAAGCTCAAGATCATGGATGAGGTAGTTCTGATCCTTCTTTTTCAGCTGCCTAGAAGCACAAGCAATTACTCTTCCATGTTGCATCAAACACAACGAAGACCAATTCGAGAAGCATCACAGTAAATGACATAGCCCTTAGATCCCTCTGGAAGTGTAAGTACTGGAGCTGTTATCAACTTGTTCTTTAGTTCTTGGAAGCTGTGCTCGCAAGAATCAGACCACTCAAATTTAGCTGATTTCTTTGTCAATTTGTTCAGTGGAGCTGCAATGGAGGAAAAACCCTCTATAAACTTTATGTAATAACCTGCCAAACCCAGAAAACTACGTACTTCATTTGGCGTCGTAGGCATGGGCCAATTCTTCACAGCCTAGATCTTCTGGTCATCTATTTTAATTCTTTCTGCTGAAACTATGTGGCCAAGAAATGCCACTGAATCTATCCAGAATTCACACTTGAGAACTTAGCATATAATTATTGGTCCCAAAATGTATCCAATATTGTGCGTAGGTGCTCTGCATGCTCTGATTCAGACTTTGAATAGATGAGAATATCATCAATAAATATAATCCCAAATAAATCTAGATAAGGCCTGAATACGCTTTCCATTAGATCCATAAATACTGCAAAGGCATTAGTGAGTCCAAACAACATCACTAAAAACACATAATGGCCATTACTAGTCCTGAATGCAGTCTTAGGTATATCAGATTTTCTAACTCTAACCTGATGGTAGCCTGATCGCAAATCTATATTCGAGAAGCACTTGGCACCCTAGAGCTTGTCAAACTAGACATCAATCCTGGGCAGAGAGTATTTATTCTTAATAATGACTTTATTCAGCTGTCTGTAATCTATGCACATGCGTAGAGAGCCATCTTTCTTTTTTTTACAAATAGCATTGAGGCTCCCCACGGGGAAATGCTGGGTCTGATGAGGCCTTTATCTGACAAATCCTTCAATTGCTCCTTAAATTCTTTCTATTATACAGGTGCCATCCTGAAGAACATGCTCTTGATGGCGTGCTGATGCTGAGCAAGCAACTGGTGATCTAGCTGGCTGGGCAGTACAACTGCCACCCCTAGGCGGGCAACCTTTCATGAAATAGCTGCCTCGCGACAAATATAACAAGTATCAACTCCTAACTGACATGGACCCAAGTGGCGTCCACCACAATCCGAACATCTGGGATATGTCTGACTGGCCGGTATAGAAGTACCACGACACTTTAATCTTGAAGTCAGTAATGTGTGACTAGATCTGGACTGAGGAGGTCTATCAGATCTAAAGCCACGAGACTATGTAGGTATACTAGCTGGTGGTTGTCTAACACTCTGCTATCTACTCGCTCCAGACGTCTCTCCAAACGAACCAGAAAATCTGCCCCTCTTGTCTAGCACTTTATCCCTGTCGGCTCTCTATTTCTGCTTCCTCTCCTTAAGTAACAAAGCAAATGCCTGAATGTTATGTTCATACATGACTGCATAGCAACTGTCATACGCTCGTTCACTAGGTATGGAGCTAGTCCCACTATATACCTGTGAATTCTATCCTCCATACTCACTACCACCGTATCGGCAAACCATGCTAAAGAACTAAAGCAATAATTATACTCTTCTACACTCAAACTTCCCTGTCTCAAGGTCAGGAACTGATTAGCACGGCTCCCTATGTCTCTATAGGCATATACTGATAAAGGAAGGTATCTGAGAATTCCTTCCAAGTCGTGGGAGTAGCATCAGGCCATCTAGATAGCTCCCATGTCTGGTATCACCCTGCTGCTAGGTTATGCAATCTGAATGAAGCCAACTCTACTAACTCTGTGTCTGACAGGTGCATAACCCTCAACACTCTAGCTATCCTCAATAGAAAATCCTGAGGGTCTTCTCCTGTACGGGATCCGGTAAAGACTGTAGGCTCTAGCCTGATAAAATCATTGATCCTAGATCCAACATCTCCCTGGGCATCTGCACTGTGTTGTCTAGTTTGAGCAACTACAGCACTAGTCGATAATCTGATGGCATCCCTCATTTCCTGCCCCTGACTATCAGGCTAAGAAGGTGGAGGTATAGTAGCTGCAGTACCTCTAATATTACCCTGAACTGATAGGATCTGTGAGGCCTCGGATGGAGCCTCAGGTCTGGACTCCTCACTCACATCCACCTTAGGTGGCACTCTACTAATACCCTGGCCGGCAATAACCTTGCCCGTCTGGGCAGCTGTTAGTTACTTTGGCGGCATCGCTTTGCTGAAATTACTATTGTAAGAGGGCTGAATTCTATAATCATGGCTCTATCGCACGATCTAGAGAAGAAAGAAAGACAACTGTCCTAAAGTGCCTTGTTAGCCTCTGTTCAAAAGTATGGCGCGCAACATACTACTTAACAGACTCTACTAGACACGGCCTGTAGACACCCTAGGACTGAACTGCTCTGATACCACTTTTGTCACGACCCAACTTAGGGCTGCGACGGATGGCCACACTAAATGTCGATCATCACTAATCCTACTGATAATATGCTAACCATTATAACTGATAAACATAATAAGCATAACCTAGCTGATAAGGAGTATGCAATGCAAATAGCTGACAAGGCTAACATAAGCTGACATACATAACATACTGACTGCACCACACAGGGACATATCTACAGGCCTCTAAGAGTGATGAACTGAATATACAAAGGATGAGATAAGGCCCCCCGCCATACCCAAGCTGGCTGACTGTACACATACCAAAAGATAGGTAACTCCGGGAGTAAGCGGAGTGACTCCAGTAGCTGATAGATGGCCTACTAACATGGTCCAAGCATTGATCTATCTGCACCTGCGCGGCATGAAACGCAGCGCCCCAGAAAAGGGCGTGAGTACGATATGTATCAAGTATGTAAGGCATGAGCATATAATATGTCATAGTTGAATGAAACTGTAGGCTGGAATATAAATATGTAAACATGAGCTGGAGCATAGCAATATAGCTGGAAATCTGAAGAACGTACTAAACATGATATGAATTAAGCTGAAGTCTAGCTGAATCTGAACCTGAAGACTGAGCTGAACTATACTGATAATAACTGTAATATGACTGATATCTGGTTACTAGAAACTGGAAATGATAACTGTCAACTGATACTGACGCTAAGAACTGGTGGCCGATAACTGGAAACTGATAACTGTCAACTGATACTGACGCTAAGAACTGGTGGGCGATAACTGAGAACTGATAACTGTAACCTAATACTGACGCTAAGAACTGGTGGCCGAGAACTGAGAACTGATAACTGTAACCTGATACTAACGCTAAGAACTGGTGGCCGATAACTGAGAACTGTAACTGGTACCAAGCTAAAACTGAACTGTTATCTGAACTGGTACCTGTCTGGTGTTATGGGCTATATCCCCCAAATCAGGTAACTGAACATCTGGAACTAGTACCTGTCTGGCGTTATGGGCTGTATCCCCCCAAATTATGTAACTGAAAAACCGGAACTAGCCTCATGTATATCATGCAGTGCATATTGTGGCTATATACGCATTATAACAAACCTGGTGGGTGTTATGGGCTATATCCCCCCAGCCAGTAATATCTAGTCTCTCTGGTCAGAGTGTGTGAATGACACCCGGTCACACTAGGTGTTTAACTCCCGCCTGAACCAGAGGGGCTGTATCCCCCAGACGGGTAGTATCACACGCGACCGGACTGTGTGTCCA
>JBBBVM010000561.1:1800000-2074058 GCA_037355625.1 Petunia x hybrida | reverse complement strand
TGGGAGAGGCATTGGTTTTACTCTTTTATAGCTTCCTTAATTTTTATTACTTCCTTAGTATCTCCTTAGTCCAACTAAATTCCTTTTTTTTCCTTAATTTTTTCTGTAAATTTTCTCTTAATTTTGCTCCATTTTTTATAAAATTATTTGCATAGTTTAAATGTCCTAAGAAGCTTTGTAGTTGTCTTTTGTCGCTAAATTCATTAGAAAAATCTAGAATACTTTTAGCTATATGAGGTTGTAATTCTACTTCTCCCTTACATATAATCAAACCTAAATATTCTATTTTTTCTTTCCTATTTCTGCTTTCTTTTTTGATAATACTAATCCATTCTTCAAAGCTTCTATAGCAAATACAAATAAATGCTTATTATGATCTTCCCAATTATTAGAGTATACTAGTATATCATCTATATATACTATTATAAAATCACTATACTTTTTATATATAGCATCTAACTTTTCTTGAAATTACTTGGGTCTGTTTTTAGTCCCATAGGTAGGACATTCCATTCATAATGTCCTTGGGGTGCACTAAAAGCAGTGCATTCCTTAGAATCTTCCTCTAATTCTATTTGGAAAAATCCTGATTTACAATCAAATTTAGAATATATTTGCTATCTTTTATTTTTTCAAATATTAATTCTTTTCTTGGTAAAGGATAACTAAAATCTATAACCTTTTTATTGAGAGGCTTATAATTTATTACAAGTCTTGGCTTACCTCGTTTTTCTTCACTCCAGTTTCTAACCAAGAAACTTGCACAGTTATAAGGACTTTTACTTTCTCTAATTAAATTATATTTTAGAAGTTCTTCCATAATAATCTTATAGTCCTTCTCATCTTCTACACTATATAACATTGGCTTTTGTTTAATAGGTTCCTTGTCTTTTAATTCTATTTTATTTTCTTGCTATATTGTCTACGTTCTTTAAATGCTAGAGGATTGTCTTCATAGCATTTTTCTACAAGTTCTAAAGTTTTCTGTTTTATAATAAGACTTTGTTTACTATCTATATCTTGATTTTCCGTTTTTCTTATCGGTATTAACTCACCACGCTGGCTGCACGTTCTATATATATGTCTATATGCTTGTTGTATTCTAGGTGTAGAAATTTTATTTCCACATGGAGTTGTTAGGATGATCCTAGTGGGTTCAATAATAAAAGGTAAATACTTATTAAGAAAATTCATTCCTATTAACATATCACATCCTATATGTGGATAGTAGTAGACTTCTTCCATTAACAATTCGTATTGACTTATAACTATCCATAATTTTCCAATACCTTTATCAAAATTGGTTTGTCTATTGTGGATGTCAACTCCTACTACTTTTTGAAATTCCTTTATTTCTTCAATGGGATAGGAGATGAAGTTCATTCCACTTCCCGTATCTACATATGCATGATATGTCTTTCCTTTTATTTCTACTTTTATATAAATAGTAACTTTCTTTTGTATTATTTTAACTAGTTCTAGGTATTTGGACTTTTCTTCCATAGTATGTAAGTTCTACATATTCTTCAGTTATTATATAGGGATCAAATAATCTAAGGAAATCATTTTCTAATAATAATTTATTAGAAGTACTATGTTCTACTACATCTATTTTAATAGGAATTTTTATAGACTCCTTTTTTATAGTTTCTACTAGTAAATCTATCTCTACATATTTATTTATTTCATATTCATTTCCAAAGTAGTCTTCATATTTATAGGATTCTATTAAATCTTTATATCTATGATTTTTTATCAGACTTCCTTCAATATGACTTCTTGCTGCACCAGTATCTATTAGCGTCACATAATAACTTATACTTTCATTTATTACCGAAACTAAAATATTATACTGCCCTGCACTATTATTTTTAGTTAAGTCAAATCTTGTTCTATTCTTTATGGCACTACTCCCTATCCTTAAAGTCCTACTTCCTTCAAACTTATTCTTCTTTGTACGGGAATTCTAGACTCTGTTAAAGCTCTCTGTACTTTATCAAATTCCATATATAAATCCTCAGGCAAAGTTATTTCACTTTTATCTCTTATTGGTTCGTATTCTAAATTAGAATTAAATATTTTTGGTATTAAATATTTGCTACCTCCTAGCTTATCTTTTATCACATGTTTGCTAGTGAAAGCATACACTACTTTAGCAGTAATGCTAATTGCATCACTATTGGGTTTCATATCTATTCCATGCATCTTATAATACATGACTAAAGCTTGATTTTTATTGGGTTCTCTCATACTTATGCTAAAATTCGGATTTATGGTAAACTTAACCTTTTGATATATCAAATTTCCTTTCATTATAGCTATAAGACTATCCTTTAGACTGCTTGTTATTCTATCATCCGCTAAATATATTTCTATTGGAGTATCTATTCCTTCTTGAAAATAAGCCTTCATCATAATTTGTATTCCTCCAATATATATACTAGTTAATTTATTTATTATATCTTCTGGTATTTTATTCAATTCTTGCTTTATTAAGTCTTCACTAATAATAGGAATCTTTACATTCCCTTGGGTATGTCTTATTTGTATAGGATATTCTTGTCTATGCCCTATATAATAAGTATATTTTTCTCTTCTAAAATAAGGCTGCTCATATATTTCTTTTATTTTTAAATCTAAATCTTCTTTTGAAATCTTTTCAAAAGTTTTTGGATCAAATATTAACCTTTGTTTAAAACTACCTTCTTCATCTCTTTCTTCCTCGTAAATATGACTACTCATCTTCACTTTCGGTCACTATTTCATATAGACTATAATCACTAAACTCACTACCACTATCTTCTTCCGGCACTAAATTTATTTCTTCTTCTAAAGTTTCCTAATGGATATTGATTGGTAGTCGGTGAGTTCACAATGTGTTCATCTTAGTGATGACTAATCGGTGATACTAATAATTTGATGGTGAGTTCATGTCTTCTTAGAAGAGTTGTGACCTTTCATGGAATATTTGAAATATGGGGGTGTCTGACTTACTGATAGTTATATATATTATACAATTTTAGATATATAAATTATTATATATATTTATATTTTTATATAAAATATATGATATTATCTTTAAATATGTGCAAATACACAAAACAACCTCTCAGTAAAGGAAAGAACGCAAAAGCAAGGAAGAAGAAAAAGAAGCCACCGATGGCATCGGTGGCTCACATCCGTGGGATAAAAATGAAGAAATGCCACCAATGGCATTAGTCATGACCTCACATTAGTGGCAAAAAGGAAGAGAAGTGCACTAATGCCATCAATGACTCGCATTAGTGGGAAAATGACAAGGAAATGCCATACATGGCATCGGTGGCTTCGCATCAGTGGAGTCTTTGGCTGGACAATTTCTTTATAAATAGTCCGATATTTTGTTGAGAAGAGATATCCCATCTTCTGTGTAAAAATACGTTTTTCTATTAGATTTATTTTACTTTTATAAGTTGTTTCTTCTTTGTAGGAATATTATTTTCTTTTCTCCATAATGGAGTAATTTTCTTTGGTTGGGATATTAGTTGAAGCTTGGTAAAGTTTTTATAATGGAAGTCTTGATTTTATTAAATTCTTATGTTGGGGTTTTCTCTCTATCATCTTTATACACCAGGATTAACCATAATCTTTATCTTATTTCTTTCAATTCTAATTCTCACGGAGGAGTTGACTCAAATAAGATTATTGATTTAATCTTAAATAGTAGGATTGATAATATAAATTTGTAGGATAGATTCTCCAATCTCTGTGGACGATATCATAAACTATACTAAAATTTGATAAGAACGAGGAGGAAAATCCTATACACATTGGACTCGTCAAATTTTTGGCGCCGTTGCCGGGGATTGGTAAGCATCTACTTCAGATTAATTGTCTTATTACTACTTTGAGATTTTTTTTCTTTTTCTTTAAGTATTTTGCTTCTTAGTATCTGACAAGTGCTAGGAAACAAAACTTGACAAAAAAATTTTTTTAAAAAAATCTGAATATGAACTCTCGTCACACGTTCTGAAAATGAATTTCAACCATCCAAGTGAAAGTCTTGTTGAGTTGGTAGAAAAATATTTTCATAAAGATATTACTTGTAACTACTGTGGAGACAACCACCAAAGCTTTGAATGTCAGACAAGTAACACATTCACCTATGCAAATTCTGGAAGAATCAAAGACTTTGAACAACTAATTAATAAAGTTAGCCAAAGGTCTATTACTTGTGAATATTGCGGTGGAAATCACTTCATTCATGAATGCGACGCAGGTAACTCTTATTTCTTTGGGTCATCTTATGAAGAATCTTACATTGTTTCTAGTCCTCACAGGTACAATAATTCTAATGAATATGATTACAATCCGGAGCGCAACCAATATTCACATGAAAATTGGAACACGTGTCAACCATCACAAGAGGAGAATGGGAGCTTAAAAGAAACTGTGTATAATTTCATAAAAATCAATGAAGAGAAATTTACACAGAACCAAACAGCCATTATGAACCTTACAATGCAATTGAATCAGTTAGTAAATATGGCAGTCTCTTTTAATATTTGTGGCGAGCCCGAAAATGAAATCATATCTTGTGAGGATGAATCAACTCAAAAAGATGAGCCTTATGAAAATGAATCTACTACTCAAGAGGAAAAACCTGATCTAATGGAGATGGTTAATGACAACGATTTGACTGGTTTTGGATTAAATGAAGAAGAGTTCAAAATATCCTCTAATTATCCAACAACACAACATAGGGTAGAAGAGACTGAGAAAAAAATGGTCTTTGATTATAAAAAAGAGACAAAATATAAGATTGATCATTATCCTTTATTTTCTTATTCTACTTACAATTCTGTGGATTTTGTTGTTAGAGATTTTCAGAAAAATGCATGGATTGATCCCGTCAAAGAATTCACAGTTAAATTTGGGGTCCACATGTATGAAGAAGTGCCCGCTCGAGAAAAAGCTAAGAAAGAGCAGGATGTGCGTACAAAGAAACTGTTTTATGTTGTTCTTAGCCAAGTGAGCTCCAAAAGTAACCCTATTGGAGCGAAAAAGAAAAATCGATTCAGAATTAGGGGTGGAGTTCACAAGCTCCAGGAGGAAAAAGAAATAAAAATTTGGGGAGCCCCTTTACCTCCTTTTTCGTTTAAATTATTTGTCATGAGGACTTGACAATATTTTAGGTGTGGGGGTAGAGGAATATATATTTTTGTATGTGTAAATATGTATGTGTTTTTCTTTTAAATCTTTTATTGTTTTACTTTTTATATATAAATTTGTATATATAATCTTTTTATTTTTTTAATGTGTTTTTCTTTTGTAAAAAATAAAATTATCATAACTTCTTTTGTATACTTCTATGGATTTCTTTGTTCAGTTCTTTGTCATGGTCGTAATATTTTGAACTGAACATCTTTTAGGATTTTCAATAAATAAATCAGCTAAAAATATGATTTTTCATAGAATAAGATTTTGGAAAAACAGATTTGATTGGGTACCATTCTTGAGTTATAAGAATATCATTCCAAATTCATTTTTGTTTATTGGTGATTAAAATTATAATTTTTGCTAATCCCAAGTGTATTGTGTTGTCAGGTTATTATCAGTTCTCTTGCTTATTTGGAAATCCAGAACTTGCCTTGAATGTGGTTTGAGGCGAAATTCTAGGTAAAATTTTGAGTTGTGAGATGAAAGTAGGCCTTCCTTGTTGAACCATGACCAAAATTAACCTACCATAATATTATCCCTAGTCAGCCTCGTTGAGCCTAAATGAACTATCCCTTATTTTTTCTTGATAGCCAAATTTTAACCCTTAGCCTAATTTTAGTTGTCATATCTATTTATTCACCATATTCTCTTTTTGGCACTTACAAAAAAAAAATTATAAGGAATATATATTTGAATGCAAAAATAAAGTATGAGGGAGTAATTGTGAAAGAATAAGGCAAAATTGTTATTGCTGAGCTTATTCGTTATTGAGAATGCAATCAGTTCAAAAAAAAAAAAAGAGAATGAAAATTAAAAAAAAAAAAGCGCTACAAATAAAATTTGTGATAGCTACATCATGAAAAGAAAATAAGAGGAAAAGATAGAGAGATATGGGGTCTGATAAAGAAAAAAAAATATTGATTGTTTCAGAAAAAGGAAGACAAAGTGATACTTGAATGTCAATGTATTGTGGTGTCTATAAGGACTCGACTCACTCATATTAATATATATCATACCTGCCCCTAAGCCTACATTACAACCTAATGAAAAGCCCTACATGATCTCAACTCAAAGAGTCCTACATTAGTGGAGAGCCACATGATATGCAAGCCTATGGTAATTTTCGATAGCTAGAGATACTTCTTTGTTGAGAGTGAGAGAATTTTTCTATCTATGTCCTTATTCTTTTATATTATATAATGTGTGATTTATGGGCATCTCTCTTCATTTGGTGAGACACATTGGGATTAGAAAATATTGTGATTTTAATTCTCAATTGGTGAACATGAGTACGGATAAAGATCATTTGAACTTGAAGTTTGGTCTTAGTTGATTCTTGTTTGCCGAAAATTCTCATTCTTCTTAATGTTTTCAGCTGCTACTTTATGTTATGTCCTTTACTCGAGAACGAGCAAATGTTTAAGTGTGGGGTGTTTGATAGTTAGATATATTATACAATTTTAGATATATAAATAATTATATATATTTATATTTTTATATAAAATATATGATATTATCTTCAAATATGTGCAAATACACAAAACAACCTCTCAGTAAAGGAAAGAACGCAAAAGCAAGGAAGAAGAAAAAGAAGCCACCGATGGCATCGGTGGCTCACATCCGTGGGATAAAAATGAAGAAATGCCACCAATGGCATTAGTCATGACTTCACATTAGTGGCAAAAAGGAAGAGAAGTGCACTAATGCCATCAATGGCTCGCATTAGTGGGAAAATGACAAGGAAATGCCATACATGGCATCGGTGGCTTCGCATCAGTGGAGTCTTTGGCTGGACAATTTCTCTATAAATAGTCCGACATTTTGTTGAGAAGAGATATCCCATCTTCTGTGTAAAAACAGGTTTTTCTATTAGCTTTATTTTAATTTTATAAGTTGTTTCTTCTTTGTAGGAATATTATTTTCTTTTCTCCATAATGGAGTAATTTTCTTTGGTTGGGATATTAGTTGAAGCTTGATAAAGTTTTTATAATGGAAGTCTTGATTTTATTAAATTCTTATGTTGGGGTTTTCTCTTTATCATCTTTATACACCAGGATTAACCATAATCTTTATCTTATTTCTTTCAATTCTAATTCTCACGGAGGAGTTGACTCAAATAAGATTATTGAATTAGTAAAAGCTAATCGAAAGAGGTTCTTACTCACTTGGTGTACTCAACTACGATACTTCTTATTTAAATCATTACTTTAGTCGGTTAATTACACTAATCAAAAGAGGTGTTATTAATCAATTATTGTTAAATGTCACTGACTGTCAATAAATTAATAGTATAAGCGCGAGTGGTGCTATTAATATATTGTGGTTAAGTGAAGTGGTTGTATTAGAAATAAATGATCATTCTTTGAACAAGGTCTCTGTTTCACTGTCAATCGATTAACTACACTAATCGAAAGAGGTGTTATTAATTGGTTACTTTTATGTGATTTGGTTGTATTAGAAATAAGCGACCATGTCATTAAACAGAGAAATAATTAATGAAATCTTGATTTTGTGATAATAGTTTTATCTTGCTGATTCAAAGTATCCCAACCTTTATCTTTATTATCTTTTATTTACTTTAAAAATCCATAAAATATTTACTCTACTGTTATTTAAATTTTTAGGACTATTAAACAATTCTCATATCACCAAATTGATTCTCTCAAATAGTGACAAAGACAATATATATCTGTAGCCTAGGTGGTTCCAATCTCTTTGGGACGATATCTTAAACTATACTATAATTTGACAGAGTACGAGCATAAAATCATATACGCCGAGAACTCGTCACTTACCCATGACAAACGTCAATGTCTATAATAGTTTGAAGAACTAGATGACACGAGTTGTTAAAACTCCATGGATACTTTGTGTCGGCGTATTCATAACTTGGTCATCTTCGTGATGAATAGTCCGTAAAACTGCCAATACGATGGTTGGTGTTGTGCCCTTTTCAGAAAGGTTGTGTAATTTCATGAAATAGCGTCACTTGAAAAGTTGTGATAGTTCATGAAAAAGATATGTCGCTTGATAGATAACGTTTTGTATAGACATGACCGTTCATGAACGGATGTATTAAAATATTGGTCTATTAAACGGTAAATCAACTATTAATATTAATGGTAAAATCCATATAAAGTTGGATTTAAACGGTGAACCAATCAAGTATAATTATGAAATCCATATTGAGTTGGATTTGAAGCGGTGAACCAACCAATGATAATTATAAAATCCATATTGATTTGGATTTGTATAATGATTGAAGGTTCTATAATTTAGGCATCAAGTAAATAGCAACACGGAAATGGTTGAGAAATATATTAAATATTAAAAGGTTGTGGCCACAACTGATGCAACCATTTCCAGCTATTGATAGTGATGCTAGATTAAATAGTGGAAAAATTGAAGGGCTCCAAAATTTTGGAAGATATTCAATTTTGGCTCTAGCCGTTGACAGCGGTTTGCATACATTGTAATAGTCAAGCGTCAATAGGAAGGTTTGGGAGCAATATGTATAACGAGAAATCGTTACATACAACGAAGACATAAAACCGTTTGACAACTACTCTCTAGGGGATTATCAATATTGACATTGTAAGGTCAAGTGATAATGTGTCGGATCCACTAACAAAAGGCTAACTAGAGAGGTAGTAGAGGTCATCGAAGAGAATGGGACTATGGCCGAGGACAAGTCGTCATGGCGGTAACTCTACCTAGAAGACTGGAGATCCCAAGATCTAGGTTCAAGGAGCTCAAACAAAGTTATGTATGACCGCTCCAATATTATCAAACAACTCAACCCGTTCTCGTAATAAGACAATGTTTAGTACCAAGGATAAAATGTTAAAGACGTTTTTTAATGATTATCTAAGTTTGATACGGGGTTTGTCAAACAGTGTAGATCTGCGGGATTACACGTTTAGAAATCACCTATGTGAGTGTGAAGTGGAAGCCGCTTCAAGGAGAATTCTGTAAGGCCAATTCTCTACGCACTCATGAACCAGGCGGTGTTCATGGCTGAAACAAGCAAAATAATGAGAACTAAAATGGTCAAGGATTAATTGTGTGACATATGTTGTCTAGTTATACACCAAAGTTCGACGGTTCAAAGATATCAAATCTACCGATTGACCGAGTATATCCGATATATGTTCACTACGGAAAGTTCAAAGGAAAACCCACTTATCCAGATGCAATTAATTCTTACTTGCAAATCACATAGTTTTCAGCATGTTTTCTTCATATAGCCATTCCCCATTCATGTGGGGGATTGCTGGGTTTGGAAGGAAGGTAAAGTGGTGTGAATGGAAAATGAAGGGAATATTTATTAAATATTAATATATTATATTAATATTTGATTTGGGGCCGTTTTTGTAACGGAATAAAAAACTGGACTAGTTATGCAAATATTCCAAAGGCATATGGCTGCCAATGTTTCTAATTCCAAATGAAAGGGTGTTTTTCATTGAACAGCCACCTTAAAGGCTGCCTTTCATGATTATCTACTTCACCAATAAAAAGGTACCTTTTCATTTAACAACCACCTTGAAGGCTGCCTTTCATGAACAACCATTTGACCAAAAGACACCTTTATGCCTTTTCACTCCAAATCTTGTGGCTATAAATAGAGAGGTAATTTGCCTCATTTTGTTAATCCAAAAAATTTCATACACTCTCTCTCTCTCTCATTACTTTTTTCATTCGTTTTCAAAACAAAAGTAAGTTCTGAGTCAGTGTGATTTGCTACCATTATTTGAGTTCACTGTTCCCTGTGATTTGAATTACAACTATCACAGTGAGGATTATTCCATTCTATCCTGAAAAAAATTAATTCACAAACCTTGGGTAACTGTGAGGGGATTAGATTTCTTAAGGACAGGCAGTGTATACTGTTGGCTTGAATTTTTTCTACTTCATCTATTTCTGTTTTGGTCATTATCGAAAGTGCAGACATATAACAATCTTAAGAAATCTAATATGTATTTTGGTCTGCTAATCGTTAATAGACTGTTTGTGGAGACTAAAATCTGAAAAGATTTTCTACTCCAAACTGTTGTGGAGACTAAAATCTGAAAAGATTTTCTACTCCAAATTTAATATTTCGTTTTGAAGATTTAAATATTTCAACGGATTATTAAAATTATTGTGTGTTTAATCCGTTCAGAAGATTAAAAACTTCCGGATTATTAAAATATTTATATTGTTGTTTGCAGTTTGAAGATATAAAAACTTCACTGTACATTAAATCAGTTTGAAGATATAAACTCTTCACTGTACTTTTGGTTTGAAGATTAAAAACTTCACCATTGTATTGAATCGGTTTGAAGATTGAAAACTTCACCGTTAATGATTGAGTAGAGATTACATCCATCTCGACTATCCTAACTCCATTCCAGACTTGGTGTTTGGCTTGGAAGTTGGACAAGGATTGCGTGAAGCAGATTCCAGAATTGGGGGTTGGCTTTGGAGCGATTTTCTTATTGTGAGAATTGCCTCCAAACGTGTCAATAGCAGTTGAACTTACTTTTACTCATTGGAGTAAAATTAATTAGTGGTTTGGAAAAGGTTCCTTGTTTGCGATAGAGATCATTGTAAGGTATTTTCACTTGTCTTTTCTCTTGCAAGGAGAAATCAAGTAAGAGATATACCTGATTGGCTTATAATCAAAAGTCAATATTGGACTTATACATGTCAAAATGCAATATTAGACTTTATGTCTAAATTTTATTTTGTAAACCCACGAATCCCTAATGGATATTGATTGGTAGTCGGTGAGTTCACAATGTGTTCATCTTAGTGATGACTAATCGGTGATACTACTAATTTGATGGTGAGTTCATGTCTTCTTAGAAGAGTTGTGACCTTTAATGAAATATTTGAAATGTGGGGGTGTCTGACTTACCCATGACAAACGTCAATGTCTATAATAGTTCGAAGAACTAGATGACACGAGTTGTTAAAACTCCACGGATACTTTGTGTCGGCGTATTCATAACTTGGTCATCTTCGTGATGAATAGTCCGTAAAACTGCCAATATGATGGTTGGTGTTGTGCCCTTTTCAGAAAGGTTGTGTAATTTCATGAAATAGTGTCACTTGAAAAGTTGTGATTGTTCATGAAAAAGATATGTCGGTTGATAGATAAAGTTTTGTATAGACATGACCGTTCATGAACGGATGTATTAAAATATTGGTCTATTAAACGGTAAATCAACTATTAATATTAATGGTAAAATCCATATAAAGTTGGATTTAAACGGTGAACCAATCAAGTATAATTATGAAATCCATATTGAGTTGGATTTGAAGCGGTGAACCAACCAATGATAATTATAAAATCCATATTGATTTGGATTTGTATAATGATTGAAGGTTCTATAATTTAGGCATCAAGTAAATAGCAACACGGAAATGGTTGAGAAATATATTAAATATTAAAAGATTGTGGCCACAACTGATGCAACCATTTCCATCTATTGATAGTGATGCTAGTTAAACAGTGGAAAAACTGAAGGGCTCCAAAATTTTGGAAGATATTCAATTTTGGCTCTAGCCGTTGACAGCGGTTTGCATACATTGCAATGTCAAGCGTCAATAGGAAGGGTTGGGAGCAATATGTATAACGGAAAATCGTTACATACAACGGAGACATAAAACTGTTTGACAACTACGCTCTAGGGGATTATCAATATTGACATTGTAAGGTCAAGTGATAATGTGTCGGATCCACTAACAAAAGGCTAACTAGAGAGGTAGTAGAGGTCATCGAAGAGAATGGGATTATGGCCAAGGACAAGTCGTCATGGCGGTAACTCTACCTAGAAGACTGGAGATCCCAAGATCTAGGTTCAAGGAGCTCAAACAAAGTTATGTACGACCGCTCCAACATTGTCAAACAACTCAACCCGTTCTCGTAATAAGACAATGTTTAGTACCAAGGATAAAACGTTAAAGACGTTTTTTAATGATTATCTAAGTTTGATACGGGGTTTGTCAAATAGTGTAGATCTACGGGATTACACGTTTAGAAATCACCTATGTGAGTGTGAAGTGGAAGCCGCTTCAAGGAGAATTCTGTAAGGCCAATTCTCTACGCACTCATAAACCAGGCAGTGTTCATGGCTGAAACAAACAAAACAATGAGAACCAAAAATGGTCAAGGATTAATTGTGTGACATATGTTGTCTAGGTATACACCAAAGTTCGACGGTTCAAAGATATCAAATCTACCGATTGACCGAGTATATCCGATATATGTTCACTACGGAAAGTTCAAAGGGAAACCCACTTATCCAGATGCAATTAATTCTTACTTGCAAATCACATAGTTTTCTGCATGTTTTCTTCATATAGCCATTCCCCATTCATGTGGGGGATTGCTGGATTTGGAAGGAAGGTAAAGTGGTGTGAATGGGAAATGAAGGGAATATTTATTAAATATTAATATATTATATTAATATTTGATTTGGGGCCGTTTTTGTAACGGAATAAAAAATTGGACTAGTTATGCAAATATTCCAAAGGCGTATGGCTGCCACTGTTTCTAATTCCAAATGAAAGGGTGTTTTTCATTGAACAGCCACCTTAAAGGCATCTTTTCATGAATAGCTACGTCACCAATGAAAAGGTACCTTTTCATTTAACAGCCACCTTGAAGGCTGCCTTTCATGAACAGCCATTTCACCAAAAGGCGCCTTCATGCCTTTTCACTCCAAATCTTGTGGCTATAAATAGAGAGGTAATTTGCCTCATTTTTTTAATCCAAAAAATTTCATACTCTCTCTCTCTCTCATTACTTTTTTCATTCGTTTTCAAAACAAAAGTAAGTTCTGAGTCAGTGTGATTTGCTACCATTATTTGAGTTCGCTGTTCACTGTGATTTGAATTACTGCTATCACAGTGAGGATAATTCCATTCTATCATAGGAGAAATTAATCCACAAACCTTGGGTAACTGTGAGGGGATTAGATTTCTTAAGGACATGCAGTGTATACTGTTGACTCTGAATTTTTCTACTTCATCTATTTCTGTTTTGGTCATTATCGAAAGTGCATACATCTAACAGAAACAATGATATTTCTTCTATAGTCTTGTTGTTTTACACTGAAATCAGAGATATTGGGCAAGAAACATTCTTCGTAATAAGACATGATATGAATACAATATTAAGGCGGATTATTTTTTCCATAACCTTCGTTATATTACATTGTAATTCGTTGACGAAAAGGTACGAGGGATGAAGTTCTACTTCATTGATAGTGAAACTAAAAGTAAAAGAGGGCAGGTAGCAAGAAAAAGGGATGGTTTATTAATTTGCTGATGAACTTTGCAAGCTAATCGGTGAGAAGCTTAGCAACCGAACAAACGTTGAAACAAACAAGAAAGTAAGACAGAAGCTAGACAAATTTAAGCTTAATCCAAACGAACCCAAGGAACTAGTCTTGGGGCCACTCGGTTTGAAAATCAAAGAGTCACCTAAAACTACGCAATAATTTCAAGAAGACAAATTCAGACTTCTTACAAATTGAATGATCAAAAAGAAAATATTCGAACGGAATCCACCGATTGACCCAAATTCTTTAAACATCCCACGACGGAGTTCGACTCACAACGGAGACACAATAGCATATAGCTAAACTCAATATTCATCAACAACTTACAAATGAAATGCAAAGAGGTTTATATAGATAGCCCCAAGGGTAAACTAGAAAATGGTCACAGTCGACCAATAAAATAAGGTCACGCAGGGCCGAACTAAAATGAATGTGCTCGGGTGCTCCACTGCGTCAATGCTCGGTCGCTCTTCTGCCTCGGCACACTTGGAATCGGGTGCTCTCCTGCCTCGGGCATATTTGTATCCCTTCGGTTGATTCACTGCTCGACGTCATTCTTCTGGGTTCGGTTGCTTTCAGCCTCGGGCTCGAACTTGACCCTTCGGTCGCCATTGCTCGGCCAATCTTCATAATTTGGACACTTTCTACCTCGGGCTCAAGCTTGATCGTTGAGCTTCCATAGTTGGTGCCCGAACTCATAGCTACCGACTTGGCTCGGTCACTCGCTATCTTGCTTGATGGATTTCCATTGTTGTTGCTCGACGAAGCAGCCTTCGTTATATTCCATTCCAGCCACACTAATTGAACGTGGGCATCATGTGACTCCTCAGTCTGGCTCCATGTGGACGGACTTGATGGCTCGAACAGGCAACAACTGGTTCATATTGCATCATCCTCCCCCTCTTGAAAGGATTTCGTCCTCGAAATCACGCCATCTTCTGCCTCCGGTGCACAACAGCAGATCATTATCAGCACAGCCTCCGCATCGACATCATTCGTCCTTGACTTTTGTTACTGCAATACATGGACAGGAATGAGTTTGTGTAATCTCTAAGTCTCGATGAGACAACAACAAAGTTTTCCCACAAGCTCGTTTCCATGATTGGGTGCACGAGCGCCTCCAAACCCTCCTCGGGCGATATCATTTTTCGCTGGGGCTTTAGCAAGCCAAAAGATAAGTATGAGCCAAGAAAACATACCGTCCTCGTGGAGTTTACAAGTTTCAATCGCATACCACAAGAATCTCCACGGGGTGTCGTTCCAGCAGCTCTTCACTTGCGCCAATTTCAAGCATTTGGAATACTCTCCACGATTAAGCACAACACAAGTAAAATTGTTCGAACACAACATCAGGAATTTCATACCATTTAACACCCAAAACATCAAGTAACGCAAACTATGATTAGAATCAATTCTGGGGTCAATTCCTAATGAGGTCAACACATCAAATACGACATCGAAGTGTCCCATTATGCCCTCAGAGTGAGCTTCTCGAACTAAAAGCTCTCTCCAAATTGACACGGGCACACAAACTCTCCCATTCTTAAAGAGATAGACATCGTGCCACTAATACTTCTCTACCCTCCCACCACTCAAGATAGCGTCACAGATGCTCTTAAGCTTGGGATCGTCTTCATACATCATCTTGATGTTTTCGAATCCCATTAATCTCTAAGCGAGAGTGGTCGCTAAGGCGAACTTCCTTGACAGCGCATCAGCCACGACATGCACGGATGCTTCATCATAGGCAAATAAATAGTAGAGAAAAGTACTGTTTAGGGTGACTTCATCAACGGGGTCAACATCTAAAGGTTCCATTTCAGCCTCGTGAACACAATTAAAATTACGGTCGATATTCAGACTACACGAGGGTGAAACTGGGTTTAAACAAGGATTATCACTTTTAATTGCCGGATCAAACAAATGATGTTTAAAACTTAGACCCTCGTCACAAGTGTTGACACTAGTTTTCATTTCATCAAACTCGCAAGTAGTTTTAATTTTAGGTTCGCAGTCACGAACAACTAGCGTAACATCACAAGTCTTACTACTACTCATATTCTTATCATGAACTTATTCTTCACTAACTCTTAGAGTTGGGAGTGTAGTAGACTTACCTAGAAGGTCACAAGATTTACCTTCACCTATTTCATCTTGAAGCATAGAGTAGACACGGGTGGTCCCTTCATTACCGAGGACAACCTCTGAATCAACATCTTCGAGAGCTTCTACTGAGTGGTGCTCACTCTCAAGATTGTTTTCCACGGTACCTGCAAGAGATTTCAAACTAATAGGATCGAAAGAAGAATAACAAATGTTAGAGTGAAACTCTTCCTCGTTCTTCCTTTCAATTACATTCTCTTATTTCATTTGTGGCACTCCGTTTGGATTTCTCTCCATAAGTGGGAGTGACATTAGAGGCCATCCCTCGTCATCCACTATATACCTCAACCAATCACAGTCGCATGGGACATTGCGAGCTAAGAACCACGGCTGGCATCGCAAGTCACATGTTCGGAGTGGATACACATAACACCATACCGTTTCAAAGTACTCTCCTCGGGCCACCAACACTTCGACTCTCTTCTCAACCTTATACCTATTATAGAAATATGGATATTTCCTTCTTACCGAGGTCAAGTTTAAAAGATCAACCACTATGGGATAAATAAACATAGTCTCACACAAGTCATCAAGCTCTAGTTCGAAGCCTTCGTAGCTACAAACATTCACCTTTAACTTGCGGAACCTCGGTCTTGGCATAGCAACTTGGGGATTGCCCAAAGCTTGTTTTCTATGGTCGGTTCCTTTCCTCGGACTGTGTATGGCGACTTGGGGACTGCCCAAGTGTTGTTTTTCAGCTTGGGGATTGCCCAAGTGTTGTTTTTCAACTCGAGGAATGCCCAAGTTTTGTTGCTCGACCTGGGGATTACCCACGGCTGCTCTTCGAATAGACTCGCCTTTCAATCGTTGTTGTCGAGCCAAACAATTGTTTTGCTTCGGGGTCACGTTAGCAAAACTGCTAATTTCATTCCCGAGCTCTCTTTGATCAGTCCTCAGGGCCCTTCCTTGCCCAAGGTTAGCAATTCGGGCTCCCACACCTCGAATTTCAACTCCGACCCCTCTTATTTCCGCCATAAGATCAGCCATAGAAACCTCGGGCTTATTTTCCATCTGTTGTCCGTTTTAAGCCATTAACCTGCACAAATCAAAGACAAGAAGTGTTCAGTTAGAAATCACCTCACACACTCCCTCACTTTTGTTGGGTGGCGCTTGGGTCCACTCAATTTTTAGGTTCGGTCACTCAAGAACTTGTAATCAATGGCTTCCTCGGTTTGATCAATCTCTCTAAGATCCTCCGAGTACAACAAGATTTGTTGTCTTCTTCGGGAAAAGTGAATTGATTCGACTCGATGGAACAGACGCTTTATAACTGCGCACGGGAGGTCAAGAATTTACTATGAAATTTGGACTTCGGTCACCCCATGCACGATTTCCTATAAGCTCAAACGAATTAGTAAGACCTCGAGTAGGAATTTTACTGAGAAGATCTACTAAAGAGATGTAACAATCACAAGAAAAGAAGATAACCTAGGAGAATCTACCATTCGTTTTCTCTTTTAGAAACCTCAGATACGTCACCCTTGTACGGACAAAAATGGTCCCTCCTTGGTACGGATTAGGGTTTAACCTTATCCACTTTTTCCTCTTTCTTGCCGACAACTTTTCACCTAAGGTTTTAAGCAACGGCGCCTTTCTCTTTTTTTCTTCAATGGAACAGTGAACTTCTTTAACTCCGATGTACGAATAACTTCAAATCTTTTGTTCACAGTCCACTTTCAACGAGACTCGATTCAAGGTCGCTTCTCCATTAAACTTTTAACGATCGGAGGAAACTTCAGCTCAAAGCAACAAGAACGGCTTCGTCGTCTTCCGTACACTGCTACAATGTAACAATTTTTTGACATATGGACGGTGGCTAAACAATAGAACTTCAAAATTTAAGCATAAAACTCGACCCAAATCAAACACCAACCGCCAGTTTCGTCATCAAAACAACTAAAGCTCAACTGGGGTTTCAATTAACACCACCACCCTGCTAGAACAGTCCAAGACCTCGAGAAATCCTAGTCGATATTCGATGTATGACAGGTGCTCGTTCGATCTGTCAAACAGTGGTGAACAAGAATCTGTGGCTGTTTAATCCAGACACCCAACCAACAACCAAAATTTTTGGATTTCCTTTTTTTTTACTTTTTTTTTTTTTGTAATAAGAACACAAACACAGTAACAACAACAAGAACACTAAAACTGAAATAAAAGACACACACGCACGAATAAAAAGATAAAGAACATGATTGGAGTTGTAAGAACAAGCCCAAACTGTGCTCTGATACCAAGATGGTGCAAGCTAATCGGTGAGAAGCTTAGCAACCGATCAAACGCGGAAACAAACAAGAAAGTAAGATAGAAGCTAGACAAATCTAAGCTTCAATCCAAACGAACCCAAGGAACTAGTCTTGGGGCCACTCAGTTTGAAAATCAAAGAGTCACCTAAAATTAAGCAACAATCTACAAGAAGAAAAACTCAGGCTTCTTGCAAATTGAATGATCAAAGAAGAAGATTTTCAAACGGAATCCATTAATTGACCCAAGTTCTTTAAACATCCCACGACGGGGTTTGGCTCACAACGGAGTCA
Source organism: Petunia x hybrida (assembly GCA_037355625.1). NCBI lineage: Eukaryota > Viridiplantae > Streptophyta > Magnoliopsida > Solanales > Solanaceae > Petunia > Petunia x hybrida. Next base: position 2,055,826 of record JBBBVM010000561.1, on the reverse strand, counting down.
CAATAGCATATAGCTAAACTCAATATTCATCAACAACTTATAAATGAAATGCAAAGGGGTTTATATAGATAGCCCCAAGGGTAAACTAGGAAATGGTCACAGTCGACAAATAAAACAAGGCCACGCAGGGCCGAAATAAAATGAATGTGCTCGAGTGCTCCACTTCGTCAATGCTCGGTCGCCCTTCCGCCTCGGTACACTTGGAATCAGACGTTCTCCTACCTCGGGCATATTGTATCCCTTCGGTTGATATACTGCTCGGCGTCATTCTTCTGGGTTCAGTTGCTTTCAGCCTCGGGCTCGAACTTGACCCTTCAGTCGCTCATTACTCCGCGAATCTTCATAATTTGGACACTTTCTACCTCGGGCGCAAGCTTGATCGTTGAGCTTCCATAGTTGGTGCCCGACCTCATAGCTACCGACTTGGCTCGATCACCCGCTAGCTTGCTTGATGGATTTTCATTGTTGTTGCTCGATGAGGCAGCCTTCGTTATATTCCATTCCAGCCACACTAATTGAATGTGGGCATCATGTGACTCCTCGGTCTGGCTCCATGTGGATAGACTTGATGGCTCGAACAGGCAACAGCCGGTTCGTATTGCATCAACTTGTCATCCTTTACCAATTCTCTGGTACTCTGTAAGAACGTGATCTACAATCCACACCTATGGAGGTAGGACCGGGTATTGTTTGCAGTGGCCGATGTAGTGTATAACCTACTGGTTTGGTAGAACCCAATAGATTTGGCGCAGACAATGTATTTGTATTAAAAAAATCACTAATTATATACAAAAATTAAGTCGAGAACCCAGTTACTTGCACTTGAGATTATTATCCGAAAATTTATCCATATGGTTCAAATCCTGAATTCACCTCTGATTGTTTGGAGTATGAAAATTATTTACTATGATTATCAAAATAATTACTATCACACAAAGTTTTAGCCATTTAATCATAAGTCATTAACTAGTTAAGGGGAATCCGCAACATGGTCCACTAAATTTTTTTAAATCAATTTGGCAAACTTAAGAGTAATAGTAAACTATGCAAATCTCTCACACAATCTATGATCTTAAAATTGAAATAGTAAACAACTAGCTAGTCTATTTACACTATTTTATGTGGCATTTTTTAATCAGACATGAATTTAAAAAGATTAATATAATTAACGTATTATCTAAGTAGCATGTAATAATTATAAATGTATTTCGATAGAGAAATAATGACTTGCGATCATGTAGATGGAAAGAGTTGCATTTAATTGGGAATTGTGAAGAAGTTAGTGGGTGGGGAGCTTGTTGCCTCCTCCTCCTTCTTTAGGAAGATTAATAAAAATACAATATTCAACGCCTCATTATAACTATTTAACTTTTAGTTCTTGGTGTCAGTATTTGGTGCCTTTTGATGGATCAAACAGGCATTTCTTGACTGAGCGATAGCCTACTTTGATTCAAAAGTTCAGAAAATCCTAGTGGATCATATTAAAGGGCTAAAATTAAAGGTTAATTACACTTATATACAAATTTAAAGCCTTAGCTACGGAAAAAATAGCAATATTATTCATATTACAAAACATAACTTTATTTTTTATATACAAGTTGCTACAAACAACTAGAAAAGAAAAATCCTAGCCTCCATCCCACACCCCCCCCCCCCCTGTCGCCCTTCATGCTGCCTATTTTCCCCCACTGCCGATGTTGCCGCCGCCAAAGTCTGTTGAAACAGTTAGAAACAATCAGAAACAGTCTAAAGCGATGCAGAAGCAGTATGAAACATTGCAGAAACAATCTGAAATGGTGTGGTTGCAGTCTGAAACAGTGCAGAAACAATCTGAAACAGTGCAGAAACAGTCTAAAACAATGCTGAAACAATATTGAAATAGGCAGAAACAGTGCATAAAATAATGCAGAAACAGTGCAGAATTGTGCAGAAAAGTGCAGAAACGGTGCAGAAATACAGAACTAGTGTACAAACAATTAGATACATTGCATAAACAGTGCAAAAACTTAGAAACAATGTAGAAACAGTCTTGAAATGACTAGATACAGTGCAGAAATAGTCAAAAAATAGTTCGATACGTATAATTACACAATATAAAAGAAATGAAGACTTAATTACAAAAATAGCAAAAGTATATAAACCCTAAACATAAAAATCCTAGCCTTCTACTCTCATCTCTCCCATTTTTTGTCCCTTCTTCATACTCCTCCCTTCTGCCGCCGAGCACCACCCACCCGCCGCCGCTCCACCGCCCGACCGCCGCCGGACAACCACTGAAAAATTAAAAAAATACATTTCCAAATTCCTCTCTGCACCCGCTTTCTATTTTTGCTACTATTTTTTCCAAATTCTCATGGAAGCGGCATAGATCTAGCTTCAAAGTTTTGGCCAACACCTAACTCCCGCTACCAAGTCATTTTTTTTGTAATTAAGTTCCACAATTTGTACTTATATATGTAAATTTTCCTAAAATTAAATAGTACTTTTTTTGCTCGACTTAAAACTAAAATAATAGTGACTTCTTGGCAAAACTTTCGCGCGGGAGCCTATTGTAGGCACGTCATTTAAGTTTTAGCTTTTTTGTTTAATATTATATAATTTTTACCGCTCTGTTGAGCTTCAAACCTGAAGATTTGAAGGTGAAAGTTGCCGATAACTAACTTCAGCCCTTCAGATCAGAAGTTAGACCCGAAGGTCTGAACTTCAATCGAGTGGCTAAAAACTAAATAATTTTTAAAAAATGATTACATCTTAAATGACATGCCTAAAATAGTCGCACGCATGCCATTTTTGCCAGCGATCTTTGGTTTGTAGCAACTTTTTTTATTGATTTTGCATGAGAGACCACTTTTTGGAACTTCAATCCTTGTGGGCTGAACTTCACACCACAAGAGTTGAAGTTCAACTTCAGCCCCCAAGGGTTGAAGTTTACGTATCTATGCTTAAAAGTTCACCCCTTGCGGGCTGAAGTTGAACTTCATACCTTTGGCATGAAGTTCAGGCCACAAGGTTTAAACTTCAATCCTTGTAGATTGAAGTTCTAAAAAGCGGCATCTCATACAAAATCAATAAAAAAATGACCTCAAACAAAAAACACTGGCAAAAGTGACTATTCGTGCACTTTGTTCTTCATGCATTTCCCCGACTAGTTGGGCCAGTCAGCACAAATTTAATCTTTGTTTGGCAGCAAGAAGGAAGATAGACGGGGGCGGAGGCAAAGTAAAAGTCTACTATAGTACAGTCTACTAGCAAGAAGCGAGGAAGTGTACAAATAACTTAATATTTACAGCTTCGTCTATGGTGCAAGGGCATCCACTTTGTTAAATTCGATAGTTAGACCAATTGGGACTGAAGTTGAGATCTTTCTCTTTTTTTTTTTGTCTTAATTGGCCTCAACTTTTTTATCCTAAAGTATAAGATTTGCACCCCATAGTTACTTTTTAGAGAGGTAATAAGTTATATCCAATATTTATAATATTTTACTCGAATAGTTATCGTTTTGAAACGCAACAAAAAATTTGAACCGTAACCACTCATAAATCAGTATAATATGTTGAGATTTATTATTGTTAAAATGTTGAATATCAAAAAAAGAGTTAAGTTTTGAGTTAAAATTGGTATTATTATGTTGGATCTTAAACTTCATTATACATGCTGAGATTTGAAGAAAAAAAAAGTGCTGATTTTCAAGAAAAAAAAAACTTGACTTTTGAGCTAAATTAGTATTTTTGTAATGAATTTCAAGAGAAAAAACATGAGTTTGAACAAAAACTCATATTTTTCAAACATGTTTTCAAAAATGTATTTTTAGGCTGAGAATCTATTGGAAACAACATCTTTACCTCACTCAAGGTGGGGTAAGGTTTGCGTACACCTCATCTTTCCTAGACCCCTCTTGTGAAATAACACTCACTGGGTATATTGTTGTTCCAACTCCAATATTTAACTTGAGATTTGTAGTTAAAATATTGATTCTAAAAAAATAAAGAGTTTTTAACTAACCTGGACGGTTTTTATTCTGAATTTCAAAGTGCATATTGGACTAACCTTGATCATTTTTATTATAATCAGCATTTTAACTACAAATTTCATGTTTATGTATTGGTCTTTAAACTCCTGGACCAAAAAAATGAATTTAGTACATACTCATGTCGTTTCCCATGAAATTCTGTATGAAAATACTATTTCAGCTAAAACTGATTTTTTTTCTTGAAATTCAACATTTATAATTATAAATCTCAACATTTTATACTGAAGTTCAGACTCTAGAATAGAAACACCGACTTTAACTCAAAACTCAACTTTTTATTTTTGAAATTCAATTTTTTTAAACTCTAAATCACAACAGTTTATACTAAATTTAGAGTTGTTGTTCTTCATATATCTTCTGCATTAAAATTGTGGCTATTCATTTAAAATATTGCAAATGCTGAATGTAACTCATTTACCGCTCCAACTGCAAATTTTGCACTTCAGACTCAAGGATCGAAGTTGATGCCCATTAAGATTAAAAAAAAAAATTCTAGACCTCAACTTCAATCCTGTTTGACCTCAACTACCGAATTTAACAAAGTGGCTGACCTTGCAATGTGCTATACAAAGCGATTACACATAAAATGACATTGTAAATATAGAAGATTTGTACACTTCCTCTTGCAACATGCTTGTAGATTGTATTATATTAGGCATTTACTTTCCCTCTGGCCCTCTCGTCCATTTTCCTTCTCGTTGTGAAATAATGTTTTAAGATTTTGTTGAGTGGCTCAAGAAGTCGGCAGTATTTAGTTTCTAGTCTCCGCAAAAAAAGTATATTTAAGTTTAGCCCTTTATGTAGATCCACTAGGATCTTTTTGAATTTTTGAAGTGAAGTCCTAGCATTCGAATCCGTCAAAAATACCTTGATGACCCACCAAAAAGTGCTCCAAATACTAACATCGAGAACTAAAAGTTAATGATTTTTAGGAGGCAACGAGCTTGCCACCTAGTAACTTCTTTATAATTGATCATTTACATTATACAATTATAGAAGCTACTTTACACAAAAATAGCAATACTTCGAATTAAACTACTCGAATCTTCATATCCGTCAATAAGATTTTTGACTACTAAAATCAATGTAGTGTATTAAAATAAATGGCTAATATTGTGTTAACTTGAAAGAATATTTATCAATATAAATATATTATAACTAATAGTTAAGTTTCATGGGTCCAAAATAGGAGTTTTAGTGGCGTTACTCTTGAACCACCCATTCTCTGGACCAACACAAAAATAGAAGTCTATTTAAATATTAGTTATTTGACGTTTTGATTACTAAATTTCTATAACATCACGGAGTTCCCAAGTTCTGTCAATATATTTGTGATAAGCTAAAATTTCTACGTACACCACTACATTGGCTCGTTAGTGAGCTTGACAACTAGTTTTCCCCTATATTTGTGTATTTAAGGGATCAAAAATTCAAGATGATATTACATGGTAGTTATGTGGTGACACAAATAAGACCGAAACCTCAGTCGAATTGGTTAGTTAGTCATACAACTTTCAAACTCTAAGTATTAGTATTTAATTAGCTTGTTAGTCTTATTGTTGTTTAATTTTATCTTATGAATAATTAAGTCATGATCTGTAGTGGGTACAATGTGATGCAAAGGATGACATTATCGGACACTGTTCTTTGTAGAATGTACTAGGACAAGCTTAATATATATGTCCTTTATGCTGTTTAAATAAGATAGAACAACGCAATGCAGGCCTAAACCTGCTGCTCTTTGAGCCTAGGATTCCACAAGGACTATACTTAGTAATTATGAGCAAAGACTAATTAGGCACCTTAAACAACTATACAGAAAGGAAGTGCCAAATTTTGAGAAAGGAAAATGATGTTGATGAGGAAAAGCTACAAATTAAGAATTGTACTGCTATTTTCAACATAACTGCTCGATCTTAAGTCCAATGATTGTTATTTTATCTTCATTATTGCTACTTTGAATTGTTAACAACTGCAAAAAATGTACGAAAAACATCTCCACAAATTTCAGAAGGTGTATGATTTCAGAAGGTGGACAAGATGCAAGAAGTGAGACTGCGATGGTTCGGCTATGTGAGAAGAAGGAGCACATATGCTCTAGTGAGAAGGTGCGAGAGATTGGCAGTGTTGGGTCTACGGAGAGGCAGAGATAGACCAAAAAAGAATCTGGGCGAGGTGATTCATCAGGACATGGCTCACCTCCAGATCACCTAGGACATGACCCTTAATAGGAAAGTGTGGAGGTCGAGAATTAGGGTAGAAGGTTATGTAGTAGTTGTGAGAGTTCAGTCTTACTGTCATTTGTATTAATTTTATATACTTTGTTTATTTCAAGTCTTTACTACTTTCAGTGTTGTCTGTTTATCTTAGTTATCAGTAGTTCCTTTGACAATATTTTCTTTACTATTGGTAGATTCATCATATTTTTGCAAGCATATTTCAAAAAAAGTTTCCTTGAGTCGAGGGTTTATTGAAAACAACCTCTCCACCTTGGTGGAAGTAAGGTCTGCGTACATCTCAACCTTTCCATATCCTACTAGTGGGACTACACTGAGTATGTTGTTGTTGTTGTAAACAGAAACCTGTGAGGGGAGAAAGGTTTCCATGGAGCCCCCAACCGTGGGTAGGATGGTTGGTAGACCTAGGGAAAAGAGGACAGGAGAGAAAGATAAGGCTAGGAAAAGGCAGGGGATGTGGTCAGCTTCTAGAAAAGGGCTTTCTGATGACATGTGGTTACTAGAATAAAATGGGCCACAACATAAAAGAGATGTTCTTTGGTAAACTTTATAAGTTTTTAGCCAAAATTTAGTGTGTTATTTTTATAAGAATACTTATTTTATTTATTTCTCCACATATAGGTTCATGGTAAACACAAAAAGTACTTCTAAGATGAAGGAACTTCTCAAGCCGGACCACAAAACAATCCAAATTCTGAGTTCTTCCCTACACCTGGAGTTGCTCAAGCATCTACAAGTCAATCAACACTACAACCAACAAGTCAGCCAACACCACAACTTGCAAGTCAGTTGACTTAATCTTCTAGTTAGCCCCATGTTGATGAATTTGACTCAGATTATGAATCTGGCCCAGCCATTAACCCTAAAGTCATATCTGAGAGTATGGATAGGTTGGCTGCTAAGATGAGGGTGGAAAATACAAGAATAAGGAAGATTGGATACTTCTACTAGTCCAGTTAATCTGCCATACTCTCCACAAAAACTGATTTGGAAGGCCAAGAAAGCAATGACTACATGCCATTTACAAGCAGAAAGGGAGCAAAAGATTTGAAAACTTAAGGCAAAAAGAGGCATGAGATCTGTAGGAAAAGCTGGGAAGTAGGCTGCTATTTATGTGTTTATGTAAAAACAATTGACTATTTTTGGTGGTTTAACTAGTATAGACAAGTAAATATTGTGAATAATTAAGTAAGTTTTTGGTTCAAACATTTACTTGTCTCAGATTTACAATGTTGGTAAATCTTGCTTTGAACGGTTTGAAATTGTCAATGTAAGTTTATTGAACAATTTAGTGTTGCTGTAAAGTTCAGGTCTTTGAACAGTTTGAAATTGTCAATGTTAGTTTCATTCTTGTGTTGGTTACTTCGGGTAATAATTTCATTACTTTCATTCTTGTGTTTATTTACTTTGGTTATGGCATATAAAAATACATTGATGTTTGGCATTTGTTCAATAGTTTGATGCAGAAAAGAGCTTAAAACATGGGCACGTTTCTAAATGTGTCTTGAATCATTGCGACGTTTAGAAACATGCCCACGTTTTCTGGCACGAAAATATTGATAAAAAAAAATGAAAGGACTGCTTCGAGCTATTAAAAACGTGGCCACGAATTTGGACCACGATTTGGTCCTTGTTTTAATTCGTAGCCACGATTCAGCACGACAACTCAGCTTTTGGATATGAACAACAACATGGAGACAATTTAAAACGTCTCCACGAATTCCATTGAAGGGCGGATTTATGTTCTTATATACTTCGGTTATGACATTTGTGCATCACAAAGAGAAATCAATAAACTATGAAACAAGTGCACAAATAATAAATTACAATAGAAGTAACATCAAGTGCACAAACAACACATAACAACAGAAGAAACCATCATATAAAATCAAAGATTGCATTGGCAACATAACTATCGTTGCTATTATTGCTACAACAATCATAAAACATCAAAGAAGGTGTTAGATATTGACCATCTTAGAAACTACAAAACTAAAGAACATAGCCCAAGAGATGAGAAATATAATCTTCAGTTTTTGAACTTTACCTTCCAACTTAGGCACTTTCAATGAGGCAACATAATTTATCCCCTCAATTTCATCTAGCAACTTCTCCAAAATCTTCTTTTCTTTGCGAAGCTCATCCACTGATTTTTTTACTCGAGAATAACGACATGAACACAAGCTAGGAATTCTTGATCACCCCATTCCAGTAACTACAAGAAGCAACCCATTCAAAAAACCTACACTTTAAACACTAAAACAAAACCTCAAAATTCTGCAAAAATTAACTTCAATTAAATTCATGGTAAAATAAATAATTGCATCAAGTCGAGGGCACTCGCGGAATCTACGACCAACATTATCCTTAGTCCAAATAAAAAATTCTCTTATATTTAATACACAAAAAAAATTTCACCACGATACTTGGCTTCGAGAAGAGATTGAAGCTTCAGACATTAGCTATAAAGGATAATTGGACTTTGAAACTTAGAAGAGAGATGAGTTAAGATGAAGAATAAAGATGGAGAATATAGTGATGAAGAAGACGGTGAATATAAGAGAAGTATAATCTTGGGGTAAAATAAGTGGATGGAAGATGGGTTAAAATATTTAGTTGGGGTTGGGTCGGGTAATTTGGTAATTGGGTATAGTTTATTGGGTGTTTGGGTGGCTGTCCACATGGACCAATTAAAATATGCCACACAATAAATGAAATCCCACTCAACTACCTTGTCATTGTTCCGTCAAAGGGATGACATATATCAGCAAAAAAATAGTGTTAGTGGTAGGAGTGGCAATGGGGCGGGGCGGAGCAGGTTTAAGTCTTCCCTTGCCAAAATTTAGCCCTGCACGACCCTATTTCATTTTCTACACCATTTAGGCACCAACTCGCTCTGCCCCCATTAGACCCGCTCCGCCCTGTTTAACCACATTTACATTATTTTTTATATTTATGATCAAAATAGAAATTTCACTGCATATTTAATCAACTTAACACCATCTCCAACATTTTTTTTAACTTTTGTAATTTTCAAATTTGTTAATTTTTACTTTATTCTACTTCTAAAGTTAAGACTTACTTTGAGTCTTTCACATCTTTCAATGGTTTGTCATGGCTAATTGACCAAATAAACTTCCATTAACAAAACTTCTATATTTTTTTCATCATATAGACATATTTATTTAAACTGAAACAAACCCCAGTTTATAGTTTATAACATGGGAACCTGGAGTGTTATAGGAGCAAGCAAATCGAATAAGAAGCATACACATTTTGAAATTTATTTTTTAAACTTCTTAATCTTTTTCTCTTTACTTCTTTATCTTTTGATATTTAAAATTGTCATGGCATACAACAACTCAATGTGAATATAAGTTCAAATGTTTAATTTTAAGCCCACCTCTTCCCTTCCATAAGCTCCAAACATAGAATTTAAAGCTGGAAAAATGCATCACTTACTACTGGCCTGCCCTGACTCGCCCCATCAGGCTTTTAAAAAAAATCCCAGTTAACTCGCCCCGCCCCGCCCTGCCCCATTTAATAGTTGCCCTGGCCTACTTAGTTTCCTCTGTCCTCTGCCCCACCCTGCCCTAGCCCATTACCAAGCCTAATTATTGACTTTTTTGGGCCAATAGGTTAATGTAGGGCAAAAGTGCCCCATTTTCAATTGGTTGAGGGCAATATTGAGCCTTTTTCGAAAAATTATACTTCAGTTCTATAGGTTATAGCATATGGGGATGATGAGATTTTTTTACTTACTTTATTTTTCTAGTTCTAAGAAATAACCTTCGGTTAGGTTTTTAAACATCCGGTTGCCATGAGAACAAAAACAACACGTTTGATTTAATTAAGGCAGAAATATAAATGACCCCCTGAAGTTATACCCAATTCCCATATAGACACCTCAACTTCCCTAGTGACCAGATAGACACTTCTACTTGACACAGGTGTATCTCATGAACCCGCTATGCCGACATGGCAAAATGTTTATATTTCACTTAGCGTTAGGCGCGTGAAGGACCTTAAAACTGTGGGTTTTTTTATTCTGTGTGGTCCCCACTTTATCACCTCTACTAATCCACATCCTCATCACACCACCACAACCAAGGCACAACTCCACCAGTACCCTCCGGTCACCATCCTAAATCCAGTAAAAATATTATCAACCACACCTTATTAAATCCTTGACTTAATATATGATGTTTTATGCTAACTTGCTAATTTTTTAAGAGTAGCACCTGTCTTTTAAGACTATACTATATACTATTTGTGACTTCTTTTCACCGCCAGTATAATATTCTCTAGGTTCATCAGAATTGCCACAAGACCCAATAACAGCCGGTGATTCAAATCAGAAAAGTCTGAATTCCAGCAGTGCCACCACCGCTAGTGGTCATCGGGTTTCTTCTAGGTCGAGGCAGAGATGGGGATCAGGACCACTACGGAGCGGTGTTGGGATGTAGCAGCAGCGACAGAATTATTTTCGAAGAAAGTGGACCTTGAAGGCGGCGATTTCGCCAAATTCCAGAAGCTTAACTCTGAAACTTAAATTTTAGATTCAAAAGCATATAGCAAATGGCGAGCTTAAAGGCGGTGAGTTCGAGAAACACCGGCGACATTAACTCATCCGCCACCGACAAGGCCGATGCAACACCGACAATGCATCATAAAGATCTGGATTTATCGTTTTCGCTTTCCTCAAAACTAAATGCCTTTCCCCCTTCCAGAATTTATTAAAGTACTCTATCAGTTTTAGCTTATTTATTGCTACCTCTATTATTACACCATTGTAAAGGTGAGGGAAAAGAATGAAGATGCATATAGCAGCGCGTTTAGAGAGAGAAGATATGGGGGAAGGGACATGTGGCTAATGGGAATGAAGAAGAGGGGTGGGATGGCATGCATTTTGGAGAAGGCAAGAAGGGCCAAATGGACACTCGTACTTGTCTGGTTTTACCATAATCATGCTTATACTTTGCAAAGTGTCAACCAACCCCTTCTACTCGTCGAAAACATGACTTTTAAACCCTCCCGCGCTGATGTGTCTAGGAGGTTGCTTATGTGGCAAATGAGCGTGAGCCACACGGCTTTTCAGTGCGTGGATCAGAAAAAATGCACTACCAACAGCTATTTTTTGGTCTTTTCAAGGGCTTTCACTACCAATTCCTTCACCTTCATTTTTTTCCTTTGTCTTTTGCTTCTTTTTCCTTAGTTTTCTTTCATTCTCCTTTATTCCTTATTATTTTCTTACCCTATTTTTTTCATAAACGATAATCAATCAAAAACTCTAATTTCTAAACATAAACTGACTATGTGTCTGTTAATCCACTAAAAACCCTAATATTTATAACAAATCACACATAACAATTCATTAAATAAATCAAAAATTACAACGGGTTAAAACGCTTACCTCAAAAATGGGCAAACTTTCAAAACCTGAAGAAGTAATCCTTTAACTTGTTGTTAATAGTATAGAAGATCAACTTTGTGGGTTAATCGGCGGGGTAAGAGAGGGTAAGAGTGGGGTATGACTTTTTTGTTTCTTGTTTTTACCGTCGATTTTCAGTTTCCTTTCTGTTTTTACGAGTAAAAAATTAGGTGGCATATGATATGGCCCAACTATCTGACGTGGAAGCCACTTGGCCGCGTTTGTGCACCACGCTTAGGTAGAAGGGTTCAAAAGTTATGTTTCAAACGAGTACAAGGGGCTGGTTGACATTTTGCAAAGTACAAGCGTGATTATGGCAAAAGTGGAAAAGTACAAGTGTCTATATGACCCTTCTGCCTTTTGGAGAATGAAGAATAAAGTTTAAATTATAATTTTTAATTAAAATAAATAAATAACACGTGTCATCATCTTATTGGTTATTTTACACGTCAGCAACAAGTGAGTCTCACGGAAATGAGCTTATAGGCACAGGTGTTCACGAGATGGGATTTTACGGGTTTCTGTCAAGTAGAAGTGTCTCTGGTCACTAGGAAAGTTGAAGTGTCTATATGAGAATTGAGTACAACTTCAAATAACATAATAACTGAAGGACCAAAATCACTTGAAACTTGTAGAGCCGTCAATATGGGCTTGGCCCGCTGGGCCGGCCCGGCCTGGCCCGTAATTTAATAGGGTTGGGCTAAGATTATTTTAGCCCACGAAACACTGAGGCTTTTTAGCCCGGCCCACGCAAGCCCACGACCCGTGAGGCTTGGACGAGGCCGGGCTGGGCCGGCCCGTGGGCTTAGTTAAATTAAATAATTTAAATAATAAAATAAGGACCAGTCTAAAAATAATGAAAACAGAGCTTCCAGTTTTGAATATTTTGTTGCAATTTTTCAGTACTTATATTTTGACAAATATTATATTATTGGTATCCTTTTTATGTTTTCGTTTTAATGTTATTTGGAATGCCGGTTCTTGGAGAATAACAATTTATCAAACGTGTGTGGTGACTTATCAAAAGTTTTTAATTTTTTTCTGATTATCTTGTGTTAACAACAGTTAATGATATCTGAAATTGCTCCAGGAATTTTATGAAATTAAGATTCTCTTTTAACTAATGACAATTGAAATAAATTTTAAGTTTACATTAGATACTTTTTGACACCAAAGTTTGTACTATATTTTTGCTTGTTTACATTATCTCCTTTATAAGAATTGTTCAGTTGGATATCATGGTAATATTTGGTTTAATTCTAGTATATACTGTTATTAAAAATTCAAAAATCAAACTAACATTATTAAGACATAATTAATAATAAATAATGGTGGGCTGACCCGGCCCGGCCTGCAGCCCACTTAGGGCTGGGTTGGGCTAATAATTTAATGGCCCGTGTGAATTGTGGACCGGCCCGGCCTGGCCCGGCAAATTGCAAAGCCCACGTGGGCTGGGTCGGGCTGGGTCGGGCCGGCCCATTTTGACAGCACCACTTGAAAGCAATTTTCCTTTCTGGCTTTGAAGTTTGAACAGATAGGGCTATAAATGAAAAAGGTTAAACTGATTTTCATCATTATAAACTTTACTTAGACACCCAAACATTTAAAAAGAAATCCCTTTATAAGTCATAAAGAAAGAGATCATATATATGGTTGTTTAATTCCGGGTAGCCTCGCTCCCGCCTTCTCTCTCTAGTGCTTTTTGTTACTAGTACTTAGCATGCTCTAGGCTAGGGTTTCGGTACCTCTCAATTCCCATACATTAGGGCTTCAAGATGTCAGGTTCTGTTAAAGAGCTGGAACAACAGCTCGTCCAAGTTGGAAAAGAGCTTCTTCATCCTCCTCCTTCCCTTGATGAACTCCTTCCCTTGCTTGACGTAAGTTTTTTTTTTTTTTTTCAATTTAATTGAGTAATATATGTGAATTTCATATTTATATTTGAAAATTTTGCCCTAGGGTTAGTCATTGTGAGTGTTAGGAGCTTTTTTGTTATGTCTGATGTAAATTGACAAAGGCATTACATGTCTCTGACCTTTCGATTTGTGAAAAAAAAGCAAAATAAAAACTTGTGTTTTGCAACTCGAGACAAAAGATAGGTTGAAGTCGACAGAAGTAACATGTCGAAAGTTCTATAATGTGCACTTAATATCTTTATATAACGTATTGAAATTGTGCCCTAGGGTTAAGTGATTGTTGAGCCGTTTGGAACTATTTTATTATATGGTTATTTATGCGGGGAATTATTGATTTGAGTAGGATATGTTGAAAGTTTGAGGCTTGTCGTGGCCAATGGATATCGTTGTCGTTGAGAAAGGTTAATATTTTCTTTGTGTTTTTCCGTCTAAGTGAGAATGTTCATGAAATTAGCTACCTTTTATTCAGTATGGTGCCTATCTGTGAATCATTCTCTTCACTCTAGTGGGAATGTTCTCTAGCCTTTCCTATCTAGGTAGACGCCGAGCACCCACGACTTTGGTCTGGTGGTAAGAGCAACAACATGTAATATGTGGATTAGTCGCACGTCTCGGGTTCCAACCTTGTTGCAGACAAAAGCATGGTATTAAGGTGGAGAAGGATGGGGGGACGAGCTCATTCATCAAGTCTCGAACCGTGCGCCACTGGCACTTGAACATTTCTCGATTATCAAAATGAAAAAAAATCTACGGTAGACGCCAAACACCTATCCCATTTCTAGGGACCCGGCTACATCCCAACCATGGCCACCATCACCATCCTCTGCTGCTGTACTCAGCTGATTGACCAGATGCTCAAGACCGACACTACTTCGCCGATCTCCGGAAACTTAAACGGAGAAGCAAGTGATGGTACTTCGAGAAAAGAGTGTTGCGAAGTACTCGGATATGACTGCAGATTCGCTCTTGTTGGGAAATTTGCAAAAGAAAGCCCTTTGAAGAACTGAGGTTGGTGTACTAGCACCTTCCGTAAGTGGAAAACCATAAAGCTCTCTACTTAAATTGGCCAATGAGGATTCATGGAGCCACTTGAAAATCTTTAAATGGACTCCTGAGCTTACTCCTTTAGGAAAGGACTACTTTAGTTTTCTTCAGGTTTTATCCTCAAATTGTAAATGACATCCATATGAATGGAATCTTATACAGAATACAATTCATATAGATGCCATTACCCAAAAGAAGAAGAAGAAGAAGAAAATGGACATAGGACTTTTATAAATGATTGTGGTTCCAATAAGCACTCCCCTTGAACTGTATGAAACAATTGCTATGACAACCCATCAGAGTGTTGCAAATATCAGATTTATACTTCTCAATGTTTTCATTTGTTCATGGCTTACTTTTTTTCTTTGTCTATTTTAAGCGGGTGGAGTGTTTCCTGTCTAGCGTGGAGCAATCACCAGCCAAATCCATGTATGATGCACTTTCTCCGCTAATGAAGGCATTAGTGGTAGATGAACTCCTAAAGCATTCGGAAGTTGATGTGAAGGTTGCTGTTGCTTCTTGCATAAGTGAAATTACTAGAATTACCGCACCAGAGACTCCGTATGATGATGACAAAATGAAGGTATGAGAAATTCACAATCTTATTATCCCATCCTTCTTAGTCGGCCGCCTAATAACATTCCATTTGGTTGATGCACAGGATGTCTTTCAATTAATTGTTTCATCCTTCGAGAATTTACATGACAAGTGCAGCAAATTGTATGGTAAAAGGGCCACGGTTCTTGAGACTGTGGCCAAGGTCAGGTCATGTGTCCTCATGCTTGATCTAGAATGCGATGGGCTCATAACAGAGATGTTTCAGCATTTCCTTAAGGAGATAAGGTAGGTCCATATATCTTATTACAGCATTTCCTTAAGGAGATGTACCCTTGGTGCTTCTTTTTGTAATAATTTACTTTTTTCTAATGTAATCCTGTTTGATTGAAATGTTTGCATATGGATGATGGGGACAATTAGCTTCTATTGTTTGTTCCTTTCTAGTATAACTTGTAATTAAGATTGAAATCTTCTCCCAAATGTTAAAATAAATTACTAAAAAAGTTTGTGCTAGTATATTCTTGGATTTGCATATTCCTTAGACTAGATCTGAAGTTTTGATCTCCTTGTTCTTTTTAATTGCTGAATTTGATGATCCATATACTTCTGTAATCTGTAATTCTCTTTTCTAGGATTTGTTACATTGTTTATAGAATTGCTTATTTATGTTCATGTAATTGCACTTATGATTGATATTTATGCAATTGTTAATGGCCGGAATTGTCCAAATCTGTTACTTGGCTACTGAAGATTACTGATAGTTCTGTGCAAAAAACCGAAGTTTATATGTAATTGTACCTTGGTTGAGATTTATGCAGTTGTTGGTGGCCAAAAGCCCAAAATTGTGCCAAATCTATTATTTGATTTTATGCCGAAAAGTAAAGTTACTGTCAGCAGCTGCTTGCATACTAACTAGACATCCATTGTCTCATTTTCTCTCCTTGTTTCTTATTAATTCGAGGAATATGGTAGTGCACATGTTTAGATTCAGCTTGACAATATCCATAATGAAACTGGAAAGTGAGTTATCTTTTCCTGAAGATATCTACTGGTACAGAAAAAGAAGTGAGATGGAGTTCTTTTCTTTAATGTTGGTAAAAAATGAAAAGCTATATCTATAAAAGCAAGGTATGATGTTCTAATCCAAATAGAGAGGGTAGCATTTTTCCTGTATTTTACTTATCGAAATAAAAACAAAACCGAAAAAGAAAAAAAGGAAGAAAAAAGTAAGGAGGATAGATTCCTGTATAACTCTGGTCCAGCTATTTTTCTTTCTGCCTGTTGTGAAGAATGAAGGTGTGAAACTTTATTTAACCACTACCAATTTGTCAACCCTACTCTACCAATGGGCACAAGCATGAGTTCTGTTGTTGGCTGGATTCTTTGTCTGTCATATGTTAAAGAATCACAGATGTTGTATATCATGCTGCTGTTGTTAGTAGTCATAAGATAGTGGGTATTTATTCTATGGAAACTTGACTTTCTGTTAGTAGATATTTACTATGTTTTCAGTAGCATTTCCATGTTATGATCAAACCTAGCATTCTTTTTGGAGTGATTATTGTAAACCTGGAAATAAATTGTTCAACAGCATGCTTTATACGTAGTAATTAAGTTAGACTAGGTATCGCGAAGTTAACTGATTTAACAGTTTATTGCTTGAATCTGTTCCCAGAGATTATCATTCAGAGACTATATTCACATACATGGAAACAATCATGACCCTTGTGTTGGAAGAAAGTGAAGAAGTATCTCTAGAGCTGCTTACCCCGCTACTGGCTACTGTAAAAAAGGACAGCAAGGTCTTTATTGGTTTTTAAGAGATGACTTATTTTGTTTATTTGTTGTCATCAAGTCCCTTTTTTAGTCTTGCAATATGGCTAATTGTTTCTCAACTTTCAGGAGGTGACACCCATTGCAAAAAAGTTGGGGGAGACTGTATTTGCAAATTGTGCACCCAAGCTCAAACCTTACCTGACACAAGCCGTTGAATCCTTGGACCTCTCTTTGGATGAGTACAGCAAATCCCTTACCTCTGTGTTGGAAGAGACTCATCTAGCTGTTGAGCATGTCAATGACAGTTCCTTAAGAGACCAACTGGTAAGTTAAATTTCATTGTTAAGTTCGCGCCCTTTTTAAGCTGCTGTGTTCTCCCTGTAAATAAAAAAATCAATTGTCAAATCTAAACTCCAGTGCACAGTAATGTTTAGATGATGTCTACTGAACTATAGCTGCACTGATGACAGGCACAGATCAAGTAAATGACCATACAATAACTTGGAACAGTGAGGGCTACTTTATAAAATAGCTTATGTGACTGAAATTTGAATGCAAAAATTTAACCCTTTTAAAGAAAAAAAAAAAAACAAAATATGATGTTTACAAGAAGGACGAGGTAGACCTAGAGTAGCATGGAAAGATGTCTAAAAAGACCTGTAATGTCTTCGGATCCATACAAGTTAGCAAAAGTAGGACATGGTAAAAGCTAATGACATATAAAATGATACCAACTACTTGAGATTAAGGTTTAATTCATGAGGTTATGCTTACATTAGGCGAACTGTTGCCCCGAGTCTATTTAGTTTGTTTTGAAGATTTGTGTTAGTAAGAAGTGTAGGAAAATTGTCAGAGAACTCTAAATTATTGAACACTGGAATAGAATGCAACCAAATAGAACGAAATGGATGATAAGGATCAGTGCTTTAATGGGCGGGAGCGTGAGGGGAGGCATTTTATCTGATATGGCGCGGGGCGAAAGCCCCTTGGATCTTTATTTTTTAATAGTTTGTAAATTAATATAATTAAAAAACGCAACAATCACCAAAAAAATGTTAAATTACAGGGAAATTATAGAAGATATACATTGGAACTTCTTCATCTTAGCAAGTTTGCTAAAAAAAAGTCAAATCATAATTACATCAATGTAATGTGGGAACTAAATGGATAATTCAATCTTTAAGCAATCACCTAAATTCTTTTCATTTCTTTTGGCCTGTAATTAGAGATTTAGAAGCGTCCCACCAACCCAAGAATAGATCAGGGAAAAAGAAGTGAAGAATCAACTATAGAGGGAAATGAACTCCTTTTCGGAACTCTATAGCAGTTAGCGTAAAAGTAGAAAATAAAATGAAATTCTAACATAAATTGAATAAGTGAGCTTTAGAAGTTAGTAAATAAGACTTTTTAAATTAATTTTGTGTACTTACTAGGTTAACATTTGAGAATTGAAGATTTTATTCAGCATTTTTTAATTTTATTTGAAAGGTTTTCTGGGCTTACAACCCATACGCCTGGACTCGCCTCACGCCTGGGCTTACGCTCCAAGCCATGGGGCTTACGCCTTTTGATACTTTCACTCGGCCAGGTCGCCCAGGGGCCTTTTTGATATGGCCCGCCCCGCGGGCGCCTTTTAAAACACTGATAAGGATTAGATGTTGACCCTGACTAGCAAGGAATTGAGGCGTAGTAGTAGTATTTGTTGTAGTTCTACTATGGTTTACCACTAGTATTATACCAAAATAGTTGCGTAATTTTCTAGATGATGTGATTAGACACCAAGTATATGCTAGTTCCTATGTAAGTTCTGAAATTCTACCATTTTACTAATTTCATAGCTCTTCTGCTATGAGATCGATGATTGCTAGTGGGTCTTGAGAAGAGCGATGTCTGCAAAGCTCCTCTACCTCTTTTTTGCACGTTGATTTCATAGCTCTTCCTCTAGTACGTACTTGTTCACACTATTAGAATTTGAAGCCACTTTACTGTCTGTATGTGCACGTGTATGTAGTAGTTGACGTCATTGTTTCGATGCAATATTACTGCAGTGCTTCTTTGTGTGACATTGTATTGAAGGTCTGACACTTTTTTATAACTACTGACGATTTGATTTCTCCATGCACTTCTCTCCTAATTTTATGTACCAAGTTTATGTATTGATGTGCATCCAAGACTGCCGAGGGCAAGTTTGCTGGACTTCCAGAGGGTGCTCATACAAATTGCTTTTGCAATTGGGTTTCATCTTTTTATGATTTTCCAGGATCTTTGTGTTACAAGTATTTTTATATCTTGCCTTTGAATGAGCATTCTTTAACGCTGCTGGGAGCAAAGTGGCTAGAACATCTTTGGATACGAGGGGGCCAAGGCATGTTATCTAGATATTGCAATAATTTATTCGTGTTGCCAAATCAGTGAATTGGCTCTTAAGAGCCAGCAAGCTGTTTGATGTCATCTCGGATCGTGCATATAAGTGTGTTAATACCAGAATGTGCTTTCCTTGTAAAGAAAACCAGAATATGCTTATGATGTCATTGTGTATTTTGTTGGCTGTTATTTTAAGATACTTATTTGGGACTTTTTTTTTATTTAATTAGATGGCTGAGAGTATCAGAGAAGAGGCATGCTCTGATGATGTTGGCCATGCTGTTGATAATTCTTCAAAGTCCATCACAAGTAATGGTGTTGGTGAAAGACATGGGGAGTCTGCCGCTCAAACAGAATCTTTGATGAAGGCCAGGAATCATGACAATGCAGAGCTGCAAGATGCTGCTGCGAAAATGACATCCAAGTCTGATTCTGATGATTCAATGGTTCGGAAGTCAAAGAAATCGGAGTCTAAGTCAGAAGAGGAAACTGGAAAGAAGGCAAACTATTCGATAAACACTGCAGAATCTTCTGATCAAGCTCCTAGTGACAATGAAAAAGAAGGCGAGGAGCTTCCAGAATGCAGGAAAGATCAAAATAGAGATTCTGGAAGTTCTACTTCTGATGACCCAGCTCGTGAGGGATCCAACTCTTTGGAGAAGGAAACAAAAGCTATCCTTCAGCAGCCTACACCAAAAGAATCTGAGGGGGAAGCTGTAAATGTAGCTCCTGCATCCCCAAAGCAGAGCCTTGCCGACGAGAGTGTCCGAAAGAAGGGTCGTCCAAAGAAGAAAGTAAGGTCGAATAAAAAACAGAGCACGTCTAAGGAAATATCTGAAGGTACAAACAACTTAGAAGCAAAGCAGGGCAATAGCCCTTCCAAGGAAGCCCCTTTAGAGCCTTCTCATGAGGAAAAAGAAGGTGGCTCCACCAGTAACATGGAGGCAATAACGCCAAACCAGTCAGGTAAGGAGAAAGATCACAGGGTTAAGAGTCAGGATGGTCCCTCTACCAAAAAAAAGGTAGATGGCAAAAAGCGTGGTCCTGCAAAAGCTAGGCAGGTAATACAAACTAATTTCCGGTTTCTCTCATTGCGACATCATCCCTTTTTAGACTTAACAAAACGCTCTTCGTGTTAGCCCCATCCATTTTATTTCTTATTGATACCATCTAATTGTGTCCTTGTTCTTATTCTGTAGGAGCAAGTATCTCCACCGGATTCTCCTGTTATGTCTGCTAAAGATGAAGGTAACCAAGAGGAAACTCCAAGGGTAGGTGCAAAGAGAAAGCGGCTGCCGGACAAGGACAAGGTGAGTGCCTTATAATATCTATTTATGCTACTTTATCCATCTTATCCTGTAGGTGTTTAGGATAATAAGTTCATTATGTTCACATGCCACTGTACTTTCAAGAAGAAAATCATGTTCAAATTATCTACTGCTTGATTTGCTGTTCCTTCAGAATCTCCTATTTAACATAGTTGAAGTGTCTTGCTTGTCTTCCTGTCATTCTACTTACTTGTAGACAGGCTTTGCACAGTCCTTTAACATTATTATGGCAATAATTTAGATGCTCATATATATATAATGAAGGCAGTCTTATGGTAGTGAAATCTTTACAAATTTGTTCATATTGAATTTATCAACCGGATATGTCTAATCAGTTATGCTGTTGGGTTACCTACCAGGCAACAGAGGATGTGCAATATGATGGCAGCCTTGTTGGTGCAAAAGTTAAAGTTTGGTGGCCAGATGATAGTCAGTAAGATACACTGCTATCCACTTGTTTGCTCTCCATTTTTGTTCGCTCCCTTACAACTGATTGCTATAGTTCTTGAGCAATGTCACAGAAATTGCTAAGCAAGTGTTTAGGGTCTTTTTTTAATTTACATTTTTTAACAATGCCGACTTAATTTGATTTGTATTAGTGCCCTAGGATGAATCTCATGTTTTAGCTCCTGTACGGATATAGTTGTTCCATTTGATTTTCTTCAAGGATAAATGTGATTGCTGAAAGATTCTGAGAGTAGACACTTTCTGACATTTTTGCTTGCGCTACTTTGTTACAGATTTTATAAAGGTGTTATTAGTTCCTTCGATTCTCGCCAAAGAAAGCACACTGTAAGCGCTGTTTGTTTTCTGCTGCATTGAGTAGATTTGTTCCGCTTGTTACTTGCAAAATTTGACTGATATATTCATATTAGGTTTCATACGATGATGGAGAAACAGAAGTATTAAATCTCAAGAAGGAACGGTGGGAATTTGTTCAAGGAGATGAAGAGTCTGATGAGGTTTATTGCTGGCCGAATTTGACGTTTGCTGGATTTATCTTTATACTCTCTAATGCATTTGAATGTCAATCTGTTGGCAGGAGGAAGTTGCAAGTCCAGATGCTTCATCTGAAGTGTAAGCATGACTATTTATTACCTACTATTTGTTTTGGGATCCCATTTGGTTGGTATAATAAGGAAATTTAATCTCCTTATAAGATCCAACATATGTTTATACATCGTTTGGTTGCTGCTTTTCTGTTCCTCATAATACCTGCATAAGTTATGCATGAATCTATGTATTATTTTATGCATCATAGAATGTGGAATAACAATGTGGTTATTAGTAATGCATGGATTAAACACTAAAATGACGAAACTAATCCTCATAATAACTGATTTTGTTTAAAAAGTAGACACATTTTAAATTATACATTGTGTACTTATCTGTAATATCACACCAAACATCCAACAAGAAATAATCCCTGCATTTCTATTTCTGCATTACTATTCTAGCCCTTGCATAACTTGTCTTTAACACAAAATACTCGTTAAATTTTAAGGATCTACTATAGCTGTCTATCTTACTATATAGGATAGAGCTTAGAATGTCTGGTGTTATTAGAATTGTTCCATTACCTGTGAGACTAATCCACAACCCCAAATGTCACATTTTTGAAGTTCTTCCTAACATCAAATGGTATATCCCATCTCATCATCAAACTAGTGAACTCTCAAAAACTCTCATCCAGCTCTTATTCCATTGGTCCTTATTCTTATCTCAGATACTAAGATCCCGTTTGGGTAAGCTTAAAAGTGGCTTAAAAGCACACATGCGCTTATAAGCCTATTAATGAGTGTTTGGTAACTCAAATAGTAATGAGCTTATAAGCCCTTATATGCTTAAAATAATTCTAAAGTGAGAAGTTAGAAAATCCCAACTTCTCAAAAGTGGCTTATAAGCTACTTATAATAAGCTCACCCAAACGGGCTCTAATTTTCCACATTTCCGTACTTTCTAATTTGCACTGTAGTTAATAATTATCATTTCTTTACTTCCACTACCATTACTTCCTTTCGCTCCAAAATAACATGGTATCCCCACATTTCAATTAGATGGATCTATACATGTCTATGGATCTCTTATTTCTCCATCTTGTTTTCCTGGAGAAATACTAAAAATTCACACTCTACTCCTTAATCAGCATTGAAGATTTCCCTTTTGTTTGTGTCATTTATTTCTCTCATATTTAATACATAATTTAACTTCCATGGCAACGACTGTTCCTTTCGCTCCACCTCCTTTATCCGTACGTTCTCTCCTTAGAGTATTTCCCTTTTGATGCGCTACAATGTTTCCTCTACCTTCTTGTATTTCTCTCTTACCTGCTTTCTTTTCCCCCTCTTTCGTAACTGCTTCCTCGTTCAGCTTTTGTTCTATGTCTATTAACAACTGCACAATTTTATCTTCTTTGCCTCATAAGATTCACAAAATTTACCAAAACTTGGAAATTCGTCACGAACCCACTCTGTCATCCTCTTTTTCTCTTCGATAATGAATAAGGGTAGGGCATCCTCATCTATATTGACATTTTCCCCCTTTTCTCCCTCCTCCCCCCCTCACAACCACTATCCCTGTTATGATCCATGTTATGGTCCCAGGTTACAGGTTTAGTTGCCTGTGTTTTTCTTTGGACGACCTATTTTGAAATAATAACTCAGCTCGTTAAAGGGAGACTGAAACCTTAGAGTTCAATAGGAGAGAACTCTGATCTCTTGTTTTTGTTAAATTCTGACTTAGGATTTTATTCCTCTAATGTGCCCTTTAAATAGGGGGTTACATCAATAAGAAAACTTAATCCCTAAGAAACTAGAAAACATAAGAATATTCTAGAATAATAAAAACCCTAATCCTGAATTGACTAGAAAACATAAATCTATTTTCGAATGATAATACTAATAATAATTGCAAACTAAAACCCAGACCCTAAAACACGTAACAATCCACCTTCTTCAACAATCCCTAGTGGTTGTGGAACCCCATTTGGTAGTGCCACGATAGCCCATAGGTTGCTCTAACTGTGTTTTGCGGTAATGATATGAACGGACCCTGAATGGCTTATGGACCTCCTCACTTCGTCAGCCTCCTTGGATATCCTTTTCATTGTGTTCTAGGTTCAATGTCAACCCTATAGGAACTTGCTCCGGCCCCAAATGAAGTTTTTAACATAAATTGGTTCGTCAACTCTTTTTTTCACCAAAATTTTGCTCCCAGTTTTTGCTTGCTGGACCAAGCAGTTTGGTTTCTTTAGAAGGCCCTTGGCCAGTACATTTGCATCTTCTTGATGCCATTTAATGAAACTTCTTACTTCATTTAAAAAAATAATGGAAGGCCCTTGGCCAGTTTTTAGTCAACTTATTTAAATTTCTCCTTCAAGGTGGCTCATTTATTCAAGGGCAGGTTGGTCTTTCTGCTCAATAATTTAAAGTCCTTGTCCGGTCTTCTCCATACCTAGTTGTTTCAATTATATCCACCTTTTACAAGACAATTGTTTCTCTGACTTCCCCTCCACATCGATCTTCCTTCCTATGCCGTTGCCCTATTGTATCCTCTTTATCTCTAATCTTTCAAACACCTTTGTGCGATATTTCAGAGTTAGCCATGTTATGTCATCTTCCGCAAGCACTGACTCTGGCATTCTTGCCCCCTTCCTCATATGCACCCTAAGTCGAGACATGTTCACTGTGCTGCATAGAACATCAACATTTCCCCTTCACAAAGTCCCACCATTTTGAACAGATCTTCTGTTTCAGTGGTTCCAGTTTAAGAGAATTTTCTCTAAGTTTGCTGAAGGAAGTAGAGCGGTGTCATGACTAATGAGAATATTGGGCTAGCTGGGTCAAGTGTTGACATTGGGCCGCAAGAAGAGTCATCAAGTGGGCTGAAGAAAATGCTAAGGAGAAGCAACAGAGAGAGAAAGCCCACCCAAAAGTTAGCAGATTACATATGGGATGCTGGAGGAAAAGAAGGAACTTGACACGCAAGGCATGGGACCAGCTATCAAGTTAAATAGGACAATATTAGCAGAGTAGTGGTAGACAAATATGTTGTTAGAATATTCCCCCCTCTATGCTCTGTGACTCTATCTCCCCCTTATCTTTCTTTCTGGCTTTTCTCTTCTTTTCCAGTAATCTCCAAAACTTGTTTCCAATCTCTATTGTACTGTTTTTTTTGCTTACCTAAATCAATACAATTCTGGTAGTTTGTTGAGTTTATAACATTTGGTGCTTTCATTGATTCATCTACGATGGTAGATTCAAAGTCACCTGTTGCTGGATCACAGTCCGTTCAGCCACCCCAACAAGGGATTTCAGCAGATATGGTTGAATTTCGTTCGGTCATTGAGTCCAATCAGAGATTTATGCAAGAAATGTTTTCTCAAATGGCTTCACTGATTCGTCCTTCCGTCGGTGAACTTCCTCGTCCGAAACCTCCTGATATAATAGTACCACCTACTTCGTCCACGTCTGCTCACCCCACTCTACGCCATAAACCAGCCCCAGTTGAGCTAGGTCGATTTAATGGCGATAATCCCGAAGCATGGGTTTTTCAAGTTGAGCGCTATTTTAGTTTTTACTCCATTGACGACAATCATAAGCTCACTTTGGCTTCCTTTTATCTTGACGGGGATGCTTTGGAATGGTACCGTTGGCTTCACAGTAACAAACAACTCGTTGATTGGGACCATTTCGCTGAGAAAGTGGTGTTGCGATTCAAGAAGCGTCATGTTATTGGGCCGGGTGGCCGTATGTCCAAGCTGATGCAAACCAATTCAGTAGCCGAGTTTCATAGTCAGTTTGAATCCCTTTCCAACCAAGCAGGTACTTTACCAGAACACTTTCTAATCGAATGTTTTCTTTCTGGGCTTCGACCCGATATTCTTACTGCTGTGGTGGCTCATGAACCCACTACGTTGGACCGGGTAATTTCTTTGGCTTATATACACGAACAACTTCTTGACAGAGGACCCAACTCCACAAAACCCACTTATACTAAATCTCCACCTCTTTTGCCCACCCCGACTTCACGACCTCTTCTTCCCCAGATTACTTCTCCAAAAACTCAAAGTCCCAAAGTTTCTCTAAGGAGACTCTCTCCTACAGAGTATCAACATCGCCGTGAGAAGGGGCTTTGTTTTTATTGTGATGAACGATACTCACAGGGCCACAAGTGTAAGTCTTCTTTATCTCAGCTATTGATATTGGAGGAAGAACCTGGCAGTGCTGATATTCCACAAGATTCCTTTGTATCTGATGATGTTCTAGCAGAAGAATTGCAATGTTTAGAGGTCTAGTCGCATTCAGCGATATCTTATCATGCCTTAGCTGGCGGCAATTCCTCCACTACATTACGATTTAAAGGACAAGTAAGTGGGTCTACGGTCCATGTTCTGGTTGATGGAGGCAGCACCCACTGTTTTATCCAACCACGGGCTGCTAAGTTTTTAAACCTCAAAGTAGAGGCGACACCTCATTTTTCAGTTGTGGTGGGAAATGGTCAACGACTTTGCTGTGAAGGGATAACTCGAGATGTTCTTATTTCAGTGCAAGGTTGTGATTTGAAGTTGGATCTATATGTCTTGGCTATACAGGGTGCAGATATTGTGTTGGGAGTTTCATGGCTCGGCACGTTAGGACCAGTGGTAACTGATTATCAACAGAGACAATTTGAGTTTTCCTTGAATGGAGTTCGATACAGCTGGATTGGTGAGCCACCGCTGGATGTCCAACCAGCCCAACTTCAAAGCATTCGTCGGTTGGCTGAAGTTGATGCCATTGCTAGTTATTATAGACTTGAGGTAGTTCATGAAAATGCTCCAGAGACACTAACTTACCCGGGGGATCTAGCAACTATTCTTTGCAAATTCAAAGAGGTATTCTACAAACCTCATGGTTTACCCCCTTCAAGATCTCAAGACCATGCAATCCATTTGCAACCTCAAGCTGGTCCTGTGAACGTAAAACCTTATCGGTATCCGTATTTTCAAAAGCAAGTGATGGAGCAATTAGTATCTGAAATGTTGAAGGAAGGAATCATTCAGCCAAGCAACAGCCCCTTTTCCTCACCAGTGCTATTGGTGCGGAAGAAAGATGGTACATGGCGATTTTGTGTCGATTATCGGGCACTAAATGCCATAACTATCCGAGACAGATTTCCCATTCCAACAATTGATGAGCTCTTCGATGAACTTCATGGGGCGCAATATTTTTCCAAGTTAGATTTGTTATCGGGCTATCACCAGATACGAATCCGACCAGAGGATGTACCTAAAACAGCATTTCGGACACACGAAGGCCATTACGAGTTTTTGGTAATGCCTTTTGGGTTATCCAACGCTCCCTCCACCTTTCAAGCTACTATGAATTCAGTATTCAAGCCTTACCTGCGTCGGTTCGTCTTGGTATTCTTCGACGACATTTTAGTATATAGTGGGTCATGGAAGTTGCATCTGGAACACTTAGCTGTGATCCTTCAATTACTTAAGGAACACCAACTGGTAGCAAAGGAGTCTAAATGTGTATTTGGGCAGCAGAAAATTGACTACTTGGGCCATGTGATTTCTCGGGAAGGAATTTCAGTTGATCCAACCAAAATCCAAGCAATCCTACAGTGGCCGACTCCAAGGAATGTAAAGGAGGTACGCAGTTTTTTAGGCCTAGCCGGCTATTACAGAAGATTTATTCGCCAATATGCAACTATTGCCAGGCCTTTTAACTGATCTGCTGCGAAAAGAGCCCTTTAAGTGGACTGCTCAGGCCCAAACTGCCTTTGAAACGCTTAAACGAGCCCTTGGCTCCACTCCAGTCTTGTCTTTACCGGACTTCTCGTTAGAATTTCAAGTTGAAACTGATGCATCAGGTACGGGTGTGGGAGCAGTGCTATCTCAGCGAGGCCATCCTATTGCATATTATAGTCACAAATTATGCCCAAGAATGAGAAGGGCATCGACCTACCATCGTGAAATGTTTGCTATAACGCAAGCAGTTAGCAAATGGAGGCAATACTTGTTGGGAAGGCGATTTATAATCTATACAGATCAACAAGCATTGAAGAACTTGACCAATCAAGTAATTCAAACGCCTGAACAACAACAATGGCTGAGCAAGTTGGTGGGATACGATTTTAAAATTCTTTACAAGCCTGGGAAACATAATTTGGCTGCTGATGCACTTTCTAGGACCCCTGAGGCATCTTTAATGGCTATCTCTGGACGTAATTTTGACATTATCAAAGAATTGCAGCTCGTCAATCAGTCACATCCCGAGCTCTTGCAAATTCAGGATCGCATTAAATCTTTAGATGTCGAAGTCGCTGCATTTTCATTTCGAGAAGGGCTTCTACTGTTTAGAGGGCGTTTGGTTCTGCCTAGCGACTCACCCCTGCGGTTACAATTAATGGAAGAATTTCATTCGACTCCAGTTGGTGGACATGCAGGGGTAGCGCGCACTTTTCATCGCCTTTCTTCTAATTTTTTTTGGAAAGGGATGAGAAAAGATGTGCAGACATTCGTAGCTTCTTGCCAAGTATGCCAGCAAATGAAAGACTTGTTCAAGCAACCTGCTGGTTTACTCCAGCCTTTACCAATTCCAGAATTGGTCTTTGAAGAAATTACTATGGATTTCATAACTTGTCTGCCTAGTTCTAAAGGGAAGGCAACAATTATGACTGTTGTTGACAGGCTTTCCAAATATGGCCACTTCATTGCTCTCGCATCGACGTTCACGGCTCAGTCAGTGGCTGCGGCTTTTGTATCCGAGGTTGTTAGACTCCATGGACATCCCAAGAATATTGTGACTGATCGAGACGCCAGGTTCATGAACTCTTTTTGGAAGGAACTACATCGACTCCAAGGCACCACGTTGTCCATGAGTACGGCTTACCATCCCCAAACGGATGGGCAATCTGAGGCTCTCAATAGATGTGTGGAACAATACTTGCGGTGTTTTGTTGCTGACAGCCCACATGAGTGGTTTCCCTTATTGCCATGGGCTGAGTATTGGTATAACACTGCGTATCAAACTTCTGCAGGGATGACCCCGTTCCAGGCTTTGTATGGTCGTGACCCTCCAACTTTGATCAGATATGCTTTGGGCAGCAGTTCTAATGGACTTATAGAGCAATTCATGCTGCAGCGGGATGAGGTCATGGACTTACTGAAACACAACCTCTCCAAAGCTCAACAGAAAATGAAGGAGTTTGCTGATAAAAAGAGACACTTTGTAGAATTTGCCGTAGGTGACTGGGTCTTTGTTAAATTGAAACCGTATAGGCAGCACTCTGTGAGACTACAGAGGCATCACAAGCTGGGGCGTCGCTACTTTGGACCATTTAAGGTAATCAAACGAATCGGGCAGGTGGCCTACAAGTTGGATCTTCCGGATGATGCTCGCATTCACCCCGTCTTTCATGTCTCTATGTTAAGGAAATGTGTGGGAACTCCAGAGAATCAAGTTACACCCTTACAACTGAATGATGGCCAGCAATTGTCTTCGAACCTTGAGGACAAGGTTCAATCTGGAGATGGGGGTAATGTCATGACTAATGAGAATATTGGGCTAGCTGGGTCAAGTGTTGACATTGGGCCGCAAGAAGAGTCATCAAGTGGGCTGAAGAAAATGCTAAGGAGAAGCAACAGAGAGAGAAAGCCCACCCAAAAGTTAGCAGATTACATATGGGATGCTGGAGGAAAAGAAGGAACTTGACACGCAAGGCATGGGACCAGCTATCAAGTTAAATAGGACAATATTAGCAGAGTAGTGGTAGACAAATATGTTGTTAGAATATTCCCCCCTCTATGCTCTGTGACTCTATCTCCCCCTTATCTTTCTTTCTGGCTTTTCTCTTCTTTTCCAGTAATCTCCAAAACTTGTTTCCAATCTCTATTGTACTGTTTTTTTTGCTTACCTAAATCAATACAATTCTGGTAGTTTGTTGAGTTTATAACAAGCGGGGTAATAAGTTTAGATTGTTCACAACTTATTAGATGTCTATTTGTTGTCTTATTATGCTATCTTGATTTAAGCTACAATATCGTGTTTTATGAAGTGATGGAGTGTGGAAGCTAACGTTACCTCTTTAAAGAAAACAAGATGATATTTGAGTGTTTTGTGATTAACTTTTTCTTCTCAATCCTTTGAGATGTGACTTAATTTGTTATTGAATCTTATAAGTTGAACTTAAGTAGATTTAAGAGACTTGTACTTCCATTCTCTGAAGCAGACTCTTTGAATTCTGTTGACTCCTATGCTTTCATATGCCAGGCAAAAGAAAAAAGGGAGAACCGCTGCTGAACCATCAGCGAAACATATAAAAGTGGAGGCTCTACCTAAAAGGTTCTCTTTTAGATATCATCCACGTTTAATTTTTATGTAATTGATAGTTATTGAAGCTACTGATTTCAGTATTGGATCTGTTTTTCTTCTTTAACAGTAAATCCAAAGGCAAGTCCACAAAATCTGGAATTAAATCCAAAGATGAAGGTAAATTTGAGCTCAGCTTGAAAGAGGGAACCTCAAAATCTGAGGGAAGAACTAAGGATGCATCTGGCAGTAAATCCAAGGCCCAAACTCAAAAGAGCAATGGTCAATCTGTTGATGACACTGAAAAGGCATCTGCCAGATCTAATATTAATAGCAGTACACCCAAGTCCAAGTCTGAGCAAGAAACCCCAGCAAAGACTGCCACCAAGTCCAAAGGTAAAACCCCTCAAAGTGGCAGCAGCAAGCCTAATGCCAGTGGCACGGGCAAGGCAAAATCTAGTTCATCAAAAGTGAAAGAAACACCGGTTCAAAAGGAAAAATTAACTGACTCAGCGAAAACGCCTGATAGCCCAAAGGGTAATTTATCTGGTGCATCAAAGGAACGAGTAAGTGGAACAAAAAGTGGAAAAAAGCGAGCTAGAGGGAAAAGGTGATCGATCATATGTGATGCATCATCCTTGTGGGCGCTCTCCTGTCTTGTCTACACTGTGGTCTTGGGACATGTATGCATGTCGTGCATGAGCCGGTCCAGAATCCTAGCTTGCAAATATTGTAGTAGCTCTGTTAATTATTTTGGCCCGTGGGTATTCCGGTAGCTTTTCTCTAAATCCTAGCTGAGACACTCAAGGGACCCAATTCAGGGAGATCTTCACCTTTTTTATGCCAAAGTCTCAGCTTTCCTTTTATTATTTATCATCAGAGCATTAGTAGTAGACAGAAATTATGTAATCTAGTTAGTAGTTATGTCTCTCATAGATAGTTATGGTCCTTGTTGACTGGTGGTTCCAAGCTACATGGTACAATCATTTGCTATGTTGACGACTCAGCGTTTGGCGCCAACTGGAATCAGTATTAAGTTAGTATCGCTGTATTGGGGAGATTCCAAAGTGAGAGTAAATGAAATCCTGTCGTAGAACTTTTTTCCTGCCAAACTATAAGAAACTGCGTGTTTTGTCATGTGTTAGGCAGCCGATGATTTTGGGAATTTGCCTTTCTTATTTAAAGGATAAGTAATGGTTTGAGAAACCTTGATAATAGATTTTGATAAGCAAAAAAAAAAAAAAAAGAGTAGAATTTGATAAATTGGCAAGGGTATGGACTAAGAAAATAGCAACTTAAGGACGCCAAAGGCAGCTGCGAGTTTAACTTGATTATCAGTCTCATGCTCCATTGCGGAGTCGGCTGTGGAGAACGTCAAATTTTTAGACAGGAAGGTTGGAGTACGTTACTATACCCAAATCTCATCACATCTTGTGCACTCTATTGCTTCCAGGAAACTATGGGTTCATTTTTCATGCAAGTGCAGAGTGCTTATATTTAATAGTTACGGTGTTCAAGTGGGACCCAATTTCTTGCGAAACCTAATTGGCTTTGAGTAATAATAAAAACTGTTTTCGTATAGGAAGATACTACAAAAAGTAGCTTGTGCTTGGTGTATTGGGTGAAAATTGACGTGCTCGGATAGCACTTTGGCATGATGAACCGAAGACAATCGAGCTAATGATTCGAAGGAGAAAGATCGAAGCAAGCGATTAAACTACCGAAGTCGAGCATCAATGTCACCACCGAAGGCGAGCCGCAAGCTGAGCTTCGGTGACATTCACTTCGGCGAACAACAAGGTCCCACTACCGAGGTCATATACTTGAACCTTGGTGAAGCACCTCGGTCCTAGCAGCCCACTACTTCAGCCCACTAACTCCCCTAATAAATGTCCAGAACATGGGTTTGAGCATGATCAGTCATGGAGAACGTGGGCAAGGCCCCTTTAGCCTATAAATAGCACTTCATTTTACATTGTACTCATTCAGAAATAAATACAGAAACTGTGGCAAAATTTGTACTCGCAACAATACATTGAAATCATATTATTTTCTTGAATTCACGCTTATTCTTTGCATTTTCTTGACTTTGATACGAAGATTTGCTTGTGTTCTTACCTAAATTCGATTTGTGATCCTAAACAGATTTAGGCCCATACAAATTGGCGCCGTCTGTGAGGATACATGCATACACGCTTTGTTCCAAAGTTGAGCGTTTTCTTCAGTAGAATTCACGTTTTTTACTCGACGCACTCGACAATATGGCTGATAATAGCAGAAACCCTATTGAACAGCAGTTAACTCCCGATGGACAGACTGGCGTTAAATCAGATCCTACTTCTTCATCTCCAATATCAACCAAAGCGTTTCAAGCTTATGTTGTCACCACACTAAGAGCTCTGCAAGAGCAACAAGCCGAACAGGCCAATATTAATGCTGAGTTTCGCGCCTCGCTAGAAGCGTGGAACAGCTCAACCCCGAATGGCGCTCAGCCTGTGGCTCCAAATGGAGACATCCCGCTCTTCGTTCCTACGGGCGCGATAACAGGAGGACCTCATAATTGGGCCACATCTGGGGGTTCGGGAAACATACCGAGCACTACGCCACACTTCGAGACGCTTCCCACCGTGGCAGAAACTACATCTTCGGTTGACGTTGAAAAGTTAAGTCGTGAAATCGAAGCCCGAGTTGAAGCTCGTGTCGAAGCGCGCGTGGAAAAGCGCCTCGAGAGCGTCCCCGGCGTGGCTAGGGCTGAAGATGATCTTGACATCGACCAATATAGGGAGTTGCCATTCAAGCCCGAAGCCGCACCAGCTCGAACTCCCAAAAATTTCAAGCTCCTCTTCCTGAAAAAGTATGATGGGACCACCGACCCCAAAGAACATGTGACTGAGTTCATGGCGATGGTAAAGAGCAATGACTTAACAGCGATAGAGCTCGAGTCAATGTTCTTGAAAAAATTCGGTGAATCCTTGGAGAAAGGAGTACTACGTTGGTACATGCGCTTACCAGCGGGGTCAATTTCCACCTTCAAAGAAATGGTTAGCGCCTTTGTTAAGGCTCACATCGGAGCACAAAAAATCCTCCAAAGGAAGGAGGATATATGCGAGGTCAAGCAATGGCCCGGTGAGCAATTCAAGAACTTCCTCGAGCGCTTTCACGCTGAGCGCATGGAGCTACCTCCAATGGATGATACTCTAGCCATCATGGCGTTTGAAAAGGGTATCAATGTTCGCAACTCCGACGCCGCTTTTGAGTTGCGAAAAGAGCTCCAGCAGTATCAAACCCTGAAGTGGGACGATCTGCACAAACGAGCCTACAGCAAGATAAGGCTGGAAGAAGCCGAATTTAAAAACAATGGCCGAGGCCACAACTATAAGAACCGAGGCGAATCCTCGTATCACGCCGAGGCGTCGCGAGGAAACTCGAAGGGGAGGTATGAACCATACACCTCACCAAGGCAGCCTGTCAGCCAAAGGATGGGAAATTCCTTTGAAAACTCGTTTGTGAGCCCACACATAAGCCAACGGCTCGGAGGAAAGGTTCTCCCCAACTCGAACCAAAGAAATTCCTCAGGCCCAGCTTTGGTCTCAAAAAATAAAAAATTACCTCGGATCCCTGACTACAACTTCAATATATCGACCTCGGAGCTGGTCAACGTGGTAAAGGGAACCGCCGGGGTAAGAATACCAAAAGATATGAGAACTCCAGCAGACAAAAGGGATCAAAATTTGCATTGCGAGTTCCATGCAGATTATGGGCACCGCACCGAAGACTGCAAAGCATTGCACCTGGAGGTGGCACATTTGTTGAAGAAGGGTGTGTTAGCCGAATTCCTCACCGACAAGGAAAAAGACAACTACACCAAGAACCGAGGTGATGGATAACCACCTCGGGCTCCACCCCCTGAAAGAGTGGTAAATGTCATCACCGGGGGATCAGAGGTGAACGGGGTGAACTTTGCAGCTGCAAAGAAGTTCGCCAAGATGTCAATCACCATGGAGAAGAGAACTTGAGTGGAAGGCTCGGGTAAAGAAATTGTGTTTGATGACAACGATTGTGATGGGATTATATTCCCTCATCCCGACGCCTTGGTCATCATGTTGAGAATAAATGACTCGGATATCAAACGAGTCCTGATTGACCCCGGTAGCTCGGTCAACATAATCAGCTACGGGGCCATTAAAAAGATGTGGCTTAAAGGGTAAGTCATCCCCAAGGCAACAGTGTTGACTGGCTTCAACAACTCCACGGAGAAGACGTTGGGTGAAATCACACTCAAGACGTTTGCTGAAGAAGTTAGCAAGGAAACATTGTTTCAAGTCTTGACCGAGGACATGGCGTACAATGTCATCCTCGGTAGTAAGGGTGACTAACGGTCCGGTCCGGTCCGGGACCGGTACCGGAGTCCGGTTCCGGTCCGGAACCGGACCAAAAAAAATTCAAAACCGGCGTATAACCGGTCTACCGGTCCGGTCCTCGCCGGTTTAAAAAGTGGTGCCGGATCGGGACCAGTTCCGGCGACCGTTAAGCCAGTCGGTACCGGTCCAGTCCGGCCGGTTTAACAGTTTTTTTAATTTTTTTTTTAGTTTTTTTTTTTTTAGGCAAATAAAGTTAAAATTTGAAAAACTTAACAATTTATTTAAACACTATTTGTGCTAATTATGTAAATTATATTTTTTAATGAAAAAAATAATTATGTAAATTATATTTTAAAATTTATTAATGTAAAGAAAATAAATAAACACAGAACATACGTTTATTGAAAGGGAAATACATGACAAAACAAACTAGAAATTGAAAAATTACAAAGATACTAAATAAACTAGAAATTCGAAAATACATAATTGAAATGACATAGATATTCCCTTAGCCATCTCTTCAAATTTTCAGTCACGCGGAATAAAGCCATTTATTCTATCCCATTCGGTTTTGTGATTTTTTTTTAAGTGTTTCATAAACCTTCCCGTCCCTCCATGGTAGTTGCCAGTGTAAATTTGCCACTCTTTGTTACAGATGCTACATTTAGCTTTCTGAGTTTCAGTATCTTTCATAATAAGTTGCCACACTATAGAACGACGTCTTCGTTCCGCAATTCTTGTTTCACTAGGACCGGGAGCAGCGGGAGCTTGATTTTCAGCCATTATAATTTATAATTGTTTGGATATTGGAAGAAATTTAGAAAATAGCCTTTGAGAGTAATTTGAGAGATAAATTGATAGAAAATGGTAAATTGTGTGATATAATGATGAAATAATAGGGTATATATAGATAAAAATAGGTTGGGGAGGTATGGGGGCGTTTAGGGGGGGTGATAGGCAAATATAGCCGTTTTTGGCCGTTGGCCAACGGCTATATTTGAAAAAGAGCCGTTGGCCCAAACTGCCGGTCCGGTCCCAGCCCGGTCCGGCAGTTTGGGCTATTTATATTTTTTTTTGTTTTTCCATTGTGTTTTATTTAAAGTGGTGGAAACGTTGAAAAATATTACAACAAAATATTATTAAGTTTTTACTTGTACATATAACATATGTTTGGAATGTTTAGTTTATTTCAATGTTTAAAGTTTAAACTTAGAATTAAAAAGCTTGTAGTATTTTTTTATACTTTGAAGAACTTTGAAGTAATGAAATTTTTGAAGTGATGATTCAAAGTTCAAACTTTTGAATTAATTTGTTAAGTTCAAAATTCAAACTTTGAATTAATTTTAGTAAATTCAAATTTGAACTAATTTACAAACTAGTAATTAATTGTAGTATTTTTTGCGCAAACTAAAATTAAAAATAAAAAGTATGAAGAAAATAGTTGTGATTGAATTCCAAGACTTAGAGCAATTTTATTGAATTGTTTAAGACATAAGTAGTGCAAATTACATCTAAACTTCAAACTTGTAAATTCAAAATTCTTATTTAGAAAATTACATTCTTTTAAATATATTAGCTAGTTTCTTGAGGATAGTTGTAGGCTTTTCTTTAGGAACAGGACGTTGTTGATCTTTTTCATCATCTCCTTCTGGTCCTTCGTCTTCTTCTTCTTCTTCTTCTTTATTGCCGGTTTGACTCCCTTCACTTGTTCCGTCGCTCAAAATTTGATCGAGATATGCTTTGCCCTTTTCCTTAGTAAGTTCTGGTAGACCAAAGTTTCTTCGCTCTGCTCTGATCCAATCCCTGAATAAAACTCCTGTCTCCATTGCCTCCTCCTTCAACGAATATCTGTGATCTCCAATTTGAAATCTTCCTTGGCTAAAAACGCTTTCCGATGCAACTGATGAAGCTTGAATTGTTAATATATCCCGGGCCATTTTGCAAGAATTGGAAACTGCGATTCTTGATTCTTCCAATAATCCAACAAATTCTTAGTTCCAAAGTTGTTGAGTTTCTTTGGATATTGAATTAAATACACTTGGAACTCGCTGTATTCCTCCCCGTACTCGTCCTGTTCTGAAAGCAACTTTTCGTCAAGTCCCCCAAAAGTGCTCATCCCCACATGTGAAGAACTTTGCCCGGTGGATAGTATTGGTTCCGTTGGTGTAGCAGTGTCTGCCCAAGCTCTATACTTTGCAAAAACAGGCACGGTATCTGCATAAACTTTAAGAACAGCCTCGTCTACACTTGGATACTTGTTAGTAGCAATTTTAGTAGGAGTAATTTCTAAATTTGCATATACTTCTCTAACAAGTCGTTCAGTTAACTTAATTTTAAAAGCAGGATGCAACACAGAAGCAATGTAAAAAAGAGGAGGAATTGGAAAAAAATATTTTCTAAATTTTCAATCATTAACTCTACAGCCGGTTTGTAAACTTTATATTGCTTATACATTTTTAATAATTCCGATATTCCAGCTATATAATATAACATGGTAGGAGTAGTTGGATAGTATTGACCAGAAAATTCTAAAGTAGCTTGATAAAATTTTTGTAAAAACTGAAGAAGATGTTGAACAACTTGCCAATCCTCATCTTTAAGGTGATAGATTTTCATAAAATGTTTATTATACATTTGAGAAATAGGCACTCTATAGTCATAAACGACAGTCAATGCATCATATAAAGTATTCCACCTAGTACAAACTTCATTTGGGACTCTCCTAATTGGCATTCCTAATTCTACACATTTTCTTTCCCATTCTCGTCTTCTTTCTTGGTTTTTATTTTTAAAAATATAAGTAATAGCTATCTGCATCTTTTTGATAATGTCGTTAAACAAGGCAAGACCATCTCTTACTACTAAGTTGTAAATATGACATGCACACCTAACATGAAAAAATTCAGCAAAAGGGGGTTCAAAATAGGTATCAAGTTCCTAAGTGCATCTGTGTTGTTTGTAGCATTATCTACCGTAATACTAAAAACTTTGTTAGATAAAAAGTACGTACGACAAATTGATGAAACTTTGTTACAAATATAATTTCCCGTGTGTGGTTCATCAACAACTTTGTAAGCTATAATACGTTTTTGAAATACCCAATCAGGATCTATCCAATGAACAGTAACAGTAATATAATCACATCCATTAGTAGAACGACCCATATCCGTAGTAAGACATACTCCAGTGTCAAAGTTATCAAACATATATCGCAAATAATCCTGATATTCATTCTTAGATTTAATAATATCATTTTTAACAGTAGTTCTTGGAAAACCATGAAAAGAGGGATTATATATAGACTGAACATAACGAACAAAACCAGTAGAAGAAGGAAAACTATAAGGTAAACCCTCGAGGGCAACTAGTTTAGCAATAACTTCTCTATCCTTTTGTTTATCATAAGTAAGAAGCCCTCCTGTTGTTTGGTTAATTCTTGTTTGGGTACCCGAAGATTCATCATGCGCTACTCCCCCATGTTCCGTCCCTAAATATATACCACTCGACCGCATTGACCATTCTTTAGGATGTTTCTTTTGTAAGTGCTGCCTAAGTTTACCCGTCCCACCCTCATTACCCTCAGTTCTAAAAACCCACACCTTATCACAAATCCCGCATTTGGCCGTCTGCTCTAGAACATTCTTTGATGCAAATTGCCACACCTCAGATCTATCCTTACGTTTAGCCGGTATTCTAGTAGGAGGTTCAGGAGGCAAGTCAGACTGAACTTCGGGTGGACTAGCTTGAAATTCAGGTGTTTCTTCTGAATTAACCCCGCTTTGATTCCTATATCGTGTTTCTAACATTTCGTGATCAAGTATGGTATCAGCGTTAACATCATGATAATATTGAGAATTGTGGGTGAACTGACTAGAACTACCAGCAATTTCTTTACCCCTATTTCCCCTACGACCACGTGCCCGCCCCGCACTGCTAGTTCCAATTGAACCTCTTTGAGACATAATAATAACAAATAAAATAAATATATATGACAAAAAATATTATAAAAGAGTAGAAGTAGGAACGACCAACCAAATATAACCGTATAATTGAGGTGAAGTTGAAACTTGAGCCTCCACTTCAATTAATTAGTTGAATACTTGATAATCGAAAAATTACAAAAATAGCCAAATTGATATTTCAACCACGTAGCGCCTCCAATTGACCCAATACTTGATATTTGTAAACTTCACCAAATAGCCAAATATAACTTTGATAGAAACTCCAAATAGAACTTGATAAAGTAGCCAAATTATAATTTTTTAATAAATAGCCAAAATAGAATAATAGCAATATTGTAGAAAATTTGAGAGAATTAGAGAGAATTGGAAGATTTGTGTGAAAAATATGATGAAATAATGGGGTATTTATAGAAAAAAAAATAGTTTGGGGTGGTTATGGGGTGGTAGAGGGGTGTTTTTGGCCGTTGGACAACGGCTAGGGGGTCAAAAGAGCCGTTGCCCAACGGCTAGAAACGGCTACATTGCACCAGATTTTTTTTTTTGGGCCGGTCCGGTCCGGCCGGTTCCTGCCCAATTTTATACCGGTCCATCCGATTTTTTTTCGGCGAACCGTTTCGTGACCGGGTCCGGGGCCCGTTAGTGGCCAACGATCCGGTCTCAACCGGTTCGGACCGGTCCGAGCCGATTTCTGGCCCGAAACCGGTCCGGTCCGGTCAAAACCGGACCATTAGCCACCCTTACTCGGTAGACCATGGATCCATTCCATGGAAGCTGTTCCATCCACTCTTCATCAAGTGATTAAGTTCCCTACCCCATGGGGAGTTCGATCAATAAAAGGAGAGCAACGAGTAGCAAGAGAATGCTATTCGGTGGCATTGAAGAGTGGAGTCGTCCCGACTGGACCAAAACAATAGCAACCAATGCAACCGGGGTCGAGTGAGGAGGACCCCCGAGGAGATACAGAAAAGATTCCGGTGTGCATTCAAGAGCCTCGAAAACAAAAGGCCGAGGACTCAACTATCGAGGAGTTGGAATCTTTCACCTTAGCGAAAGATTTTCCCGAAAGAAAAGTATTTGTCGGCTCGAAGCTGGACCCAGAGTCAAAGAAAGCTATCATCGAAGTCTTAAAGTCCAACAACGATTGCTTTGCTTGGTCCCATTCGGACATGGTTGGTATCGATCTAGAGATCATGACCCACAAGCTGACTGTACACCCCAAATTCACCCCGGTGAAGCAGAAGAAAAGACCTCACGCCGAGGTAAAAAAGAAAGCAATCGAAGGCGAAACTATGAAGCTGCAAGAGAATGGCTTCATAAGAGAGGTGAAATACCCCGAGTGGCTGGCTAATGTAGTCGTCGTGCCCAAGAAAAACAGCAAGTAGAGGATGTGCGTAGATTACACTGATCTAAACAAGGCTTGCCCCAAAGACTCCTACCCATTGCCACAAATAAACAAGTTAATAGACTCCACGGCTGGACACAAACTATTAACCTTATTGGATGCTTATTCGGGGTACAACCAAATCCTCATGGATCCGAAGGATGAAGAGAAAACCTCGTTCATCACTGACCGAAGTACTTTTTGCTACAAAGTTATGCCCTTCGGTTTGAAAAATGCTGGGGCGACATACCAGAGACTAGTGTGTCGCATGTTCAAGGAGTACATTGGAAAGTCTATGGAAGTCTACATAGATGATATGCTAATCAAGTCCATTCGAATGAAGGATCATCTGAATCATTTGAGGGAAGCTTTCGCTGTTCTGAAGCAATATGACATGAAATTGAATCCTGAAAAGTGCGCCTTCGGCGTAGGGTCGAAAAAATTCTTGCGATTCATCGTTTCTGAACGAGGGATCGAAGCCAACCCAGATAAGATCAAAGCCATCGAAGAGATCCCCGAAGAGTTGACCGGGGTGAAAGAAGTTCAGCGCTTAACTGGCCGAATCGCTGCCTTGAGTCGATTCATCTCAAGGTCCTCAGAGCGATGCCACAAATTCTTCTCTGTCTTGAGGAAGAGTAATCACTTCGAGTGGACACCGGAGTGTAAAGAAGCGCTAAGGGAGTTGAAACGCTATCTGGCTAACGCGCCGTTGCTCGCCAAGCCAAAAGATGGTGAAACTTTGCTAGTTTACTTAGCCATATCCGAGGTGTCAGTCAGTGCTGTATTGGTTCAAGAAGAAGATGGAAAGCAACAGCCCGTCTACTATGTGAGCAAGACATTCCTCGATGCTGAGACCAGGTATCCTCATTTAGAAAAACTAGCACTTGCTTTAATTGTTACTGCTCGGAAACTACGACCTTATTTCCAATGTCATCCAATAGCAGTAGTTTCTACCTTCCCCTTGAGAAGTATATTGCATAAACCTGAGTTATCAGGGAGGTTATCAAAATGGGCAGTAGAATTGAGCGAGTATGACATCACTTATCAACCCCGAACAGCCATTAAATCCCAAGTCTTGGCTGACTTCATAGCTGATTTTAGTGTTGGGATCCTACCCGAAGCCGAAAAGGAGAACTCAATGTCGAAAGGGACAGCTTCGGGACTATGGATACTTTACAACGATGGGGCAACTAATTCCAAGGGTTCGGGATTAGGCATCGTGTTGAAAGCGCCCACCGGGGAGAAAATCAGGCATTCAGTTCGGTTTAAAAAGGTGACTAACAACGAAGCCGAATACGAAGCAGCCTTAGCAGGCTTGGAGTTAGCTAAAGAAATGGGAGCGGAAAGAGTTGAGTTGAGATGCGACTCACAACTGGTGGTCAACCAAGTGCTCGGTGAATACACGGCCCGGGAGCCCAGAATGCAGCTATTTTTGGACCGAGCACAGAGGATTTTGGCCCAATTCCAAGAATGGAAAATTAAACAAGTGCCTCGAGAGGAAAATACCGAAGCTGATGCCTTGGCAAATTTGGGTTCGGCTGTCGACGAAGTTCACTCGGGGACTGATTCAGTGGTTCGGTTGCTCTCTGCACAAATGAGAGAGATGAAATTGCAAGTCAACTCGGTGGACCACAAATAGGATTGGCGGAGTAAGTTTATCTCTTACTTCGACTCGGGGACTCTCCCCCAAGATAAGAAAGAGGCCAAAAAGTTAAGGACCCAAGCGGCTTCATATTATATGATCGAGGAAAATTTATATAGAAGGTTGTATTGTGGCCCGATGGCCAAGTGTTTGGGTCCGGACGAAGCAAGATACGTGATGGCTGAAATACACGAAGGCGAGTGTGGCAATCACTCGGGGGAAAAATCCTTGGTGCGCAAATTACTTAGAGCTGGGTACTATTGGCCCACTATCAGCGCAGACGCAAAGGCCTTCGTGCAAAAATATGATAAGTGTCAACGCCACGCCCGAATGATTCATCAACAAGCCGAACCCCTGTATTCGCTCGTGCCACTATGGCCCTTCATGAAGTGGGGAATGGATATTGTTGGCCCTTTACCGAAGGGAAAAGGCGGTGTTCAGTTCATTCTGGTCCTAACTTATTACTTCACAAAGTGGGTGGAAGCAAGAGCACTCACCGAGGTTAAACAAAAGGAAGTAATTGATTTTATTAGGAAGAACATCATCTACAGGTTCGGTGTCCTAAGGGAGATCACATGCGACAACGGTAAGCAATTCATGGGAGCAGCCATCACTGATTTCTTCAAGCAATGGGGAATCAAAAGAATTGCTTCGACCCCCTATCATCTAAGTGCCAATGGCCAAGCTGTGTCTTCGAATAGAGTGATAATTGAAAACCTTAAGAAGAGGCTTGATGAGAAAAAAGGCCCTTGGCCCGAAGAGTTGCTAGGTGTGTTGTGGGCTATGCGAACAACAGAGAATAACAGCACCGGTGAGACACCATTTTCTCTTGCATATGGCATGGATTCACTTATCCCCGCGGAAGTGGGTGAACCAAGTCTTCGGTATGCTCACACCACCGAGGATGCAAATCAGCAAGCCATGCGCATAGAGTTGGACTTGCTCGAGGAGAAAAAAAAGTTGGCTCTAGTTTGGTTAGCAGCACAGAAAAGGCAAATCGAGGCATACCTCAACAGGAAGGCCAAACTTAGAGATTTTAAAGTTGGCGATTATGTGCTAAAGGCTTCGAATCAATCCACAAAAGAAAAGAATGGGGGAAAGCTTGTTGCAAATTGGGAAGGACCTTACCCAATCAAAGCAATTGTTGGGAAAGGGTCTTATCAAATTGAAGACCTGCAAGGCATACCCGAACCTTTAAATTGGAACATCTCCAATTTGAAGCGGTAC
Organism: Petunia x hybrida; assembly: GCA_037355625.1. NCBI lineage: Eukaryota > Viridiplantae > Streptophyta > Magnoliopsida > Solanales > Solanaceae > Petunia > Petunia x hybrida. The sequence continues at coordinate 2,013,270 of JBBBVM010000561.1, read as the reverse complement.
TACTTCTGAGATCGAGGTAAGCGTTCCTTGGTCACTTAAAATTTACCCTCAGCCTCGAGCCAAAAAATGCTCCTACGGCTTCAGTCGAAATGTACTAACTTGCTCCTTGTTTCATTTTGCTTGACCTTTTCAGGAAGAGAATAAAACGATTTCCAGTGCTCGGATCTTCATCAAGATTCACACCCGAACACTGGGGGAGAGTAAGGGGCGGGTTGCAATCGAGGTCGATACCGAGCCTCTCAACCAAAGTCTATCTATTCGACAACTGGGGACTGACACCCAGAGAATAGATTAGTACACTGTAATTACGCCCGATAGTGGCATGTTGTCAATCTGTTTTCTACGGCTAAGCTTAACTTCGGCCGGAATCTATGTAAAAAGCCGATTTTGGCTCATTGTTATCATCAATGTAATAAACTCGATTCAACATCTCTTTGTTTCTGTGATCTTACTTACCGAAGTTATATCCCAAGTGCATCGATTCGAGAGCGAGACGTCGTTCTAAGTTTGCATCGATTCTCTTCGGTTAAGTCTTGCAAGCAAATTATTTTACGTGTTCGGCTCAAAATTTCTCAAGAAAGATAATACAAAAGCCAACACTTAAAGAAACATGAAATCATTTCATTTAAAAGCCCGAAGGCTATGAGTTATGTACAACAGAAGAGACCCGAAGGTCCAAGGCATATACATTAGAAGCCCAAAGGCTTACATCAAAAAGGCACAAGGGCCTAAGCCAAAAACACAAAATACATAAGATGAACTACTTTGTCCTAGGGGTTTTCCCCTTCGGCATCTTCATTGCCCTCTTCGGTGCTTTCGCCCCCCTCATCGCCTTCGGATTCACCATTATCCGAACCCTCGCTCGAGGGAAGATCATCAACAATCTTTTGCGCTTCGACAGCAGCATCCCTAGCTTTAGCTATCTCCTCTTCGAGCACAATCTTCCCAGCTTGGACTTGCTCAAGTGTGCTGAGCCTGGTCTTAACAACAACCCAAGCTTCCTCAAACTTTGCCCTCGTCGCTTTGACTTCGGCCCGCTCGTTGAGGTAAGCAATTCTTCCTTGGAGTCTTGAGACTTTGCCTCGAAGAACAGGCACTTGATCTACCTGGCTTTGCAGCCAAACAAGCTTGGCATTTTATACCTCTAGCTTGCCATGATACTTCTCGCCTGCCTCAAGCACTTCGGTTTTGGCTCTAAAGAGTTCGGCTTCAAGTCGAGCATTGTCAAGGCTTAGCCTCGAGCGCTTATTCGCAAATTCGTTTGTCGCAGCCTGAACCCTAGTTTTGGTGGATTCCAAAGCTCCATGCAGATCAGCCTCAGCCTTAGCCGCTGCCTCGTTAGCACGCTCCAACTCTTCATTCAAAGTAGCAAATTGGGCTTCCAGCTCGGCGATCCTACCCACAAATCCCCTCTTTTGCTCTCCGCAGGCAGCGGTCACCGCCTGAACTTGCTTTTCTCGGTCGCGTTCTAGATGAATAGCTTGCAACGCAAGGACCAAGCTCTGCACAAAACCAAAGTGTTAGCGTTGAGGACAGAGCAAAGATCGGTCACACAAACGAAGGTACATAAAACTTACACGAAGAGCAGAGGCGGCTGAAACTCCCATCAAGCTCATGGGGCTTAAGTTCCGAAGAGCGTGAGCCTCAGTAGACCCGAGCATAGCATTGAGGGCAGCGACGTCCTTCTTGGTGGGATCCAGCAAATTGGCCTCAGGGACAATTTCAAATGCCCGAGGTGCAGAGTTCGAAGCTTTAGCTGAAATTCGAGAAGCTTTAACCGTGCTTTTGATCAAGCCTTCGCTTGCTTTAGCCTTGCCCTTCCGCTTGGCGGCTTCTTGGTCAGACTCCTCCACGTTTATCACCTCGGTCGCCCTAGGAACCTCGGTAGCTGGCTCTGGGGTCACCTTGGGGATTGGCTCTGGAGCTACCTCGGGAGCCGCTAGGTGAACCTCCTCGTCACTAGGCTCATCAACAAGACCTCGGCGCTTTGTGGCCACCGCTTCGGAAGTAGGAGCGGAAGCTTCCTCAACCCGAGGTCCTTTCGCCTTAGTGGCTCTCTTCGACTCAGCCCTTTTCCTTTTTGAACCTGGGGAAGGGAGAGTAGCAATCTCATAAGTATGAGATGAAGTAGAAGTGGGTATGCATATAAACCGACCTATAAAGACGTCATCACCTTGCGAAGTCCCTTGGCCCAATGAGCCCTTAGCTTTCTTGCCCTCGAGCTTCTTCGCCAAACTCGCCATTTGAGTAACACATTCGGTGGCGTCAATCACCTTCTTTTCTTTCTTTTTCTTCTCTTTCTTCTCCCTTTTCTCTTCCCCTTCTCCATCTCCCCTCTCCTCGGCTTCCTCATCTTCCTCCTCTTCGGCATCTTTAATGGCCCTGTTGGAAAAACCTAAGTGGGAAGGGAAAAAAGAAAACGTTAAGGAGCAATCATTCAGAGCAAACATCAGGAAATTTCAAACATCAGCAGTCAACTTACCATGCCTCTTGCATGACCACTGCCGACGAGGACGTGTCTCTTGCTTCATGACCTCGGTGGCCCATTCGAGCAACTCCCCCGGTGGGTCGACTGGAACCTTTTTAGCTGTAAGTCACAAACAAGAAAATAAGCACAAGCTATGGCGATCGAAGGCCAAACGAAGAACAATAACACTTACATTGAGCAATCCACTCTTCGGGGAAGCCAGGTTCGGTCGACAGCAACCTTGTGGGAATCAGCATACATCGATCATTCCAACCTCGATCACCGTGGTCTTCGCTCTTGCTCAAAATGGCGTATGACCCCCGAGGTAAGAGAGCTACCACCCCGACTTTATGAAAATATGGATAGTAAAGGGAGATCAAGTGTTGGAAAGTGAAGGGCAATCTAGCTAACTTACTCAAGTACTCGAGGGCTTACACAACCCTCCAAACCCCAGGCCCCTATTGAGCCAAACACAAGTTGTACGATCTACAAAATGTGTCAATTATAGGGTGAACTGGCAAATTGAATCCTATGGTGAAGGGGTATGTGAAGACCGAAGAAAACCCTACAATGTGAGTAGAGACAGCCGCGCCCGGGGCTGGAACCCTAATTTCTACCTCGGGCCCCCAACGACAATCAGCCCGAACAGTCTCAATTCGGTTATCACACTCGGGGTGACGTGAACCGGTATGTTCCTTTTCTTCCCCTTTTGAGCATCAGATTGAGCATGGACTTTGAGGTCCTTGTCATTGTTAAAATTCGAAGGGATAACCAACCGAGGGTCTATCTCCACTTCGAGGGGAATTTTCTTCCTCGACTTCTTTGAAGTGCCAGCTTCCGTCTGAGACCCCTCCTTGCTGGCTTCGGCCTCGCCCGCCTGGCCACTTGCCTCTCTACTTACTTCGGTTTCGCCCACGGGGCCACCTACTTCTTTGGTACTGATGACATCATCACTCTCGACGTCATCCCTGTCATTGTCGTAGTCGTCACCACCAACGTCAACGTTATAACTGACCTCCGCTTTGTCGCGACCAGCCCTCTCCTTGCACCGCCTAGGAGCACTGGCTGTCGACGTAGCTTCCCCACCGCCTTCTGCCTCAATCATTTGCAGCGGCGGCACAGTGGGGATAAAATCGCCCCTCATAATCGCAGTGGCGAAACGCTCAGCCCTCTCGCCAGAGTCACTAGAGCCATGACCGGAATTTGTAGCAGACATAACATCAAATCTATAAGAAAATGATTAAATGCGAGATCAAATGGGTTGAAGATGTATATGAAATGAAGATTGTTTGCAAATGGTTTATCAAGTGGAGAAAAAGGTCTCCAAATGAAGTATTTATAGGGAGTATACACGTGCAAGTGGCAGAGGCAATGATGACTGTAACGTTTGAGAAAGCGAAAGAGTCTGACGCGACCGTTCGGTAGCCAACGAACTGTCGCCACGTAATGTGGAACAGTAATTCGAAAAGGCGTGCAACTTTTTGAAACTCTTGGATAGGCTTGAGCCACGTCAGCTTCCCGCTTAAATTCATTCCACTCCTCGACGACCTTAGCACTCAACCGAGGAGTGGGGGGACTATCTGTATTGGGTGAAAATCGACGTACTCGGATAGCACTTCGGTATGATGAACCGAAGACAATCGAGCTAATGATCCGAAGGAGAAAGATCGAAGCAAGCGATTAAACTACCGAACCCGAGCATCAATGTCATCACCGAAGGCGAGCTGCAAGCTGAGCTTCGGTGACATTCACTTCGGACGAACAGCAAGGTCCCACCATCGAGGTCATATACTTGAACCTCGGTGAAGCACCTCGGTCCAAGCGGCTTAGCAGCCCACTATTTCAGCCCACTAACTCCCCTAATAAATGTCCAGAACGTGGGTTTGAGCATGATCAGTCATGGAGAACGTGGGCAAGGCCCCTTTAGCCTATAAATAGCACTTCATTTTACATTGTACTCATTCAGAAATATATACAGAAACTCTGGCAAAATTTGTACTCGCAGCAATACATTGAAATCATATTATTTTCTTGAATTCATGCTTATTCTTTGCATTTTCTTGATTTTGATACGAAGATTTGCTTGTGTTGTTACCCAAATTCGATTTGTGATCCTAAACTGATTTAGGCCCATACACTTGGAAGCAAAAGATGTGCTTTTAGTTTTATCAGCACAAGTATATCTTTAACAACTCATATTCCCATCTGTATATAATATAATATTTTTATTTTGACGTTTAATTAAATGAAATTGAAAAACTTAATTAAAGTTTTGTAATATGTTTATCTTATCAATTACCTGTTTGTATAATGTCAATTGTGAATTTCTACATGTATTTTTGCTATTTTATGTTTTGACGGTTAAAAATGTTTTTTGAGAAATTTGTCAGATGCAAACTGTTTCTAAGACCACGGAAGCGCGCTTTTCCAATATTTTTTCTAAACATAATTTTTTTTTGCCAAATATAAATTGCTATCATTCGAATGCCTTTTTCCCGGTACTTCATTTGGATGTTTCTAAATTCTAATATAAAGTTAGTCTTGGAAGTTTGACACTTTGACTAGAGTCTAGATGCGAGCATTCTTTTTCTTTTTTGTTATTTACTTGTTTTGTTTTCATGTCACGAGAATCGTTAATTGTAGTTAGTGAAAGGTGCCTTTGTGCTCAATCACATCACTCTACATTTATAGTTCAACGGTGCAAATCTTTCTTCACATTACAAAGATACGATTTTCTTCTCTCTACTTTACCACCACAACAACTACATATGCCTATCCCTTGTGAAAGAAAAATCTGATTCCTCGTCTAATGCATTTCAAGATAATTTGTACTCATTACCAAAGAAAATATTGTATATTCAGCAAGAAACTCCATAAATATAATTGGATTAAAGTTATCTAAAGAGCTTGGAGTTCTGTTAGTGTAGAAATTAAGTCCACTGTGTTTATTATTAGAGCTAAAGAGGAAAACATACAAATTCGTCGTTACCAACTTCCATAAGGAAGGTAGCATTATATTGAGAGGGACAAAAAATGAATATTCTTTTTTAAAAAGTTAATGAATTACTCCCTCCAACTCATTTTATTTTTCATGGCTACTAAAAATATTTTGTCTCAAATTATCTGTCATTTTAAAGTATCATGATAGAATTAATTATTTTCTTTCCACTTTGCCCTTAGATAGTTGAACTTGAAAGTAAAACTAGAATGATTATATATTGAAGATAAATATAATAAGGTGAAACAATGAAAAAACTCTTCTTATAGAGGTTTCTTAAGAGGCGTGCAAGATAAACATATGACTAAAAAATTGAGACGAGGGAGTATATAAGTAATAGTAGCAAAATAAACGGTCTAGAAAGTAAATCTTTTTAAATTTTGTGTACTTAATTCATTTTAGAGATTTTGTTTTCCCTTTTCTTTTGGCAAAAGAAAAATATGCACTTTTGGCTCTTGAAATAATTGAAGAAGTTTGTGCTTACTCGTTTTGATATCTAATTAATTACATTTAACTTCATTTAATTGATATGGACTCTTTCGATTCTTCGACTGATAACTTTAACAAATTGTTAACTGTTAAATTATTTAATTACTCATGAATTATGTTGCATTTGTATTGTTATCCCATGCTTAGCAGTAACAAAGTTCTTAAAATAATTCAAATATAACATATGCTTAGTGAGAATGTAACAAGGACCAAAGATAAAAGTTATCTGAAATTGAGGGACCAGCATGCAGTTATCCCAAAGAAAAATGAAGCCAAAAGAAACATCAGATGAATCGAGAAAAAATGAACGGAAAAGGGTCAAAGATACCCTCGAACTATTGGAAATGGATCAATTTTGACCTCCGTTTGCAAGAAAGTGGAGCACATATGCCCCTTCCCACTAACAGAAATCCAACTAAGCAAAGGCCACTCCAAATAAATTATTTGTGGCTGATGTGGAGGTCCGCGTAGATTAGCCTTCCTCTTAGTCGCTGTAACTCCCATTACCACATCCCTTCATCATTCTAATTCGTTACATATTACTTTTCAAATTATAAGTCAATAAAAGTTGTATTGTTTCAACGGAAAACTGTACGTTATATAGTTCTAACGTTGTTCAAAGATATAATTGAAGGAAGAATCTAGGAAGTTATAAACCTAAATTCCACTTAGATCGCGACTTTGTGTTGGTAAATATCTACAGTTAACAAAAAATAACCCAAAAAGGGAGAAAAGAAACAAAGCCAACATCATAAGTGGAAACACAGCATCACACTGCCAAAATTATAAGTTTCTCTCTTCAATTGACTGTAGAGAAGTCATAATTTGTTATTATTCCTCTACAAATTAAAGAAGAAAAAATATTGCAGAAGGGTCAAAATACCAGAATTTTGTTATAGAAAAAAGTACTCTACACCATAAAAGAACGAAAACCACATTTCACAAACATAAAAAGCACCACGAAGATTTTATCAGAAGTGAAGAACCCACCAAAAAAGAGAGGAGAGGATTTTCTTACTTCAAATAAAGCTCCACTTTTGAAAAAATAGACCGAAAAATTGGACATGCCTCTTCTTTGTAGCTTCGTAAAATCATAGACATGACGCCATTCATACCAGCTCTGAAAAAATAAACCATCAAATTGGCTGCATCAATGAAAGACAAGAATTGGTAGGCAGGTAGAAGAAAGAGAAAGGAAAAGAAAGGAAGGAGAAAAAATGGGGAGAGCAATATGGTTTGAGGCTTGAGGAGACATGGTTAATGGGCTATTGGGTCAATGGGATTGGATTAATGGGTTTCGGGGTCATAATTCCACGTGTATGAACATTTTGTTGACTTATAGCTGATGTCGATTTCTGTTGGTGGGAAGGGGTATATGTGCTCCACTTTGTTGGCGGCAAGGGTATTTTTGAGACCTTTTGCAAACGGAGGGGAAAATTGATCCATTTCCAATAATTTAAGGATATTTTTGACTTTTTTCCGAAAAATGAATGATTACAAAAGAGAGAAAAGAAAATGATGAAAATAAAAGTCAGTTGATTTCAAATTACTGCTTTTTTCACTAACTACTCCAATAATTTAATGTAAAAAAACAAGGTACAGTGGGTGACTTTTTCAGCATTTCCCTCTGCACTATGCATCAATGCCAAGATTCATAATTAATGGCTAAGAGCCTTCTCCCCCCCCCCCCCCCCTACAACCAACAATTCTGTACCTTCCTCAGCACCCCACCCCCCAACATTCTCTTCTAAAACCAATGCAGAAGAACTAATAATAACATCTTCTTTTTCCATCTAATAAGTAATGTGGTAATATTTCTTCCTATCTACTTTATTTATTATAGTTTGACTTGACATAAATTTTAACTGTAATTCTAAAATAACTTTTAAATATTTATATAACTGTAATTAAATAAAATGAGAAGATTGAAGTTAAATATAATTATTTTTAAATTTATAATATAGGACAATCATAAATAGGACAGACTAATAAGGAAACTCGATGGAGGGAGTAGATAAATACATTATATTATTGACTATTCCCTTAACAATGAAGATGATGTTTTCTTCAGACAAAAAATGATAACTAAACATTTTGTTTCTGTCTTCTTGAAACCTGGTTACATAACATCATATCCAACCCCCCCACCCCCACCCCAACACCCCACAAACCTTCTCTATACACATATCTGAATCTATTTCATGAATGTGTTTAATATATATAAAGATCCTAGCATTTCTCTCTCTTTAAAGAATCCTATGTAATGAATTGAGCCAAAAAGTTTTCAACTTTACATTTCCATAATTTCCAAACAACCCCTTTTCATCTCCTTCAGTGTAATCAAGATCCCATCTTTTTAAAAAAAAAGATTTGATTTTTTTTAGGGTTTTCAAGATTTTCTTGCAATTTTCAGCCTTTTTGCACCAAATGGCATTTTGGTTTAGGTTCTTTTAAAAAAAAGAACATTTTTTGAGTGTGTTGTTGTAATATTAGATTGTGATAATTTAGCCATGTTGAAGAGTATTTTAAGTAAACTGCCTAAGAAATCATTGAAATCTGATTCAGTAGATTCACCAATAAGAGGTAATAATAATGTGGGCTCAAATGGTAGTTCAATTGGTAGGCCTAGTGGTGTTCCAAAAAGGACATCTTCAGTTGTTTTTCCAGCAAGTGTAATTGCAGGAATTGAGCCATTGCTTTCATTTAAAGATGTCCCAACTTCAGAAAAATTGAATCTTTTTATTAGTAAGTTAAGCCTTTGTTGTGTGGTGTTTGATTTTAGTGATCCAACTAAGAATACAGCTGAAAAAGAATTAAAAAGAGCTACATTGCTTGAGCTTTTGGATTTTGTATCTAATAATCCACCTAAGTTCTCAGAACCTGCAATTCTTGCATTGTGTAAGACTTGTGCTGTTAATTTATTTCGCGTTTTCCCCCCGAGCTATCGGGGTAGTAGTAATGCTCATCATGCTAGTGAAAATGATGATGATGAACCTACTTTTGATCCTGCCTGGTCTCATTTGCAAATTGTGTATGATCTGTTGCTCAAGTTTGTAACTTCTGGTTCTTTAGAAGCTAAGTTTGCGAAAAAATATATAAATCACCAGTTCATATTGAAATTGCTTGACTTGTTTGATTCTGAAGATCCAAGGGAAAGAGATTGTTTGAAAGCTATTTTGCATAGGATTTATGGCAAGTTTATGGTTCATAGGCCATTTATAAGGAAGAGTATGAGTAATGTGTTTTATCGGTTTGTGTTCGAGACTGAGAAACATAACGGAATTGCGGAACTCTTGGAGATTTTCGGGAGTGTCATAACGGGGTTTGCTTTGCCATTGAAAGAGGAACATAAGATCTTTCTGTGGAGAGTTCTGCTTCCGTTACACAAGCCGAAATCTTTGGGGATCTACTTTCAACAGCTATCATATTGTGTTACACAGTTTATCGAGAAGGATCCTAAGTTGGCTAGCACTGTTATTAGGGGCTTGTTGAAGTACTGGCCTATCACGAATAGCCAAAAGGAGGTGATGTTCTTGAGTGAGTTGGAAGAAATTATGGAAGCTATCAACATGGCTGAGTTCCAGAAAGTGATGGTTCCTTTGTTCTGGCGAATCGGCTGCTGTGTCAGCAGTTACCATTTTCAGGTAATACGAGATAGACATGTATGATTTCTGTATGCATTAACATTGGCCTCTCTGTTCATTGTTCTTTGTTTAACTTCTAATACTTGATTAGAGAGAGATTCTTTTGATTTCTACTAGTAAACGCCGTGAAAGTATCTGTTGAACTTCTATCGTTTCAAGTTTGTATAGATTCATTGTTGTAGCTCTTTTCTTTTCTTTTCTTTTTTTTGTTTTTTTTTTTGTTTTGACGATCAGATGGTCAAAATTCACTTGGAACTTTACATGATCTTATAGTTGTGAGGATTTAAGACAATAAGGTGGCGATATACTAAAGCTGAATTTTTTTTTCTCATGTCGTTTTGTTGAACAAAGTGTCCGTTTTTTCATTTTTTACAAAACTTTTTAAGTTCGTCTTTTGGAATCAAATGCCACCGAAGAAGCTTGAATATTTGACTTCCTCAATTGCCACTAATTGATTTCTGAAACAGTACTAGGAGTTTTCATTTAGTTGCGTGATATGAGCAGTGAATCAAAAACACAAGATCCTTGGTGTTAGAAAGGCTTGTTCATACTCCAAAAAAGTAGCGAGGATGTTTTCTTTACTTTATAAGAAGTTCAAAATAATGGTCTTGTTTAATGCAATGGGAAACCAGTTAGTATTTCACTAGCCCGATTGTCGAAGGAAGAATACTGAAGAAGTTGTTGTAATTATTGGAGGATTTAGGCTTCTTTATCTGCTTTCCTTTACCAATGCTATATTAGCATCTCTTCTCCTGATCCTCTGGTCTGGAGTAATGGAGTTCCAGTGGATTAGATCACTGGGCAATCAATTAGATTGTTTGGACTTAACTTTAAGGAAAAATAACCACCTAGACCTAGAACTTTGGAGTCAATTAATTTTATACCATAATAATAGGCTATGACTATCAAAGTGGAGTAGAGTAAATCTCTTCAGCCACAGCAGGTTGGAATGAGCCGTTATAAAGAGAGATAACAATATCGGCATCTTTTATATGCAAACACTGAATACATCTGAAAAGATATGGATATCACAGCCTACTTATTACAGTTAATACAAGTCACAGCCATCTTGGTGTGTTATCTATCAGATAAGCCTTTTTTTTTTTTTTTTTCCCAAAATGATCTTGACTTGATGCAAAAGTATTTATAGCTGTTGGCTGCTGCATGGTTTGGAGATATCTTGTAGTACCCCATCCTTATATACGTGGTTATGAATGTTGCTAGTCTTATTGTCCTAGCACGCTAACTCACTCTTCTCCAACTTTTTGTGTGTGTGTGGGTGTGTTCATTTTTGTGTAACACCATGGAGCCTCTTGACTCAGGATCTAATGAGGTCTGACTTGGATTTGCCCGACCCTTACTCAATTCCTTGATTTTGCTTTTGTCCATAGTGTGGGCTGGTGGGTGGTTTTGTTAGGTTTAAAGGAACAAAATTCGTGTTACTTCTCAGCCCTATAATATACAGCTAATAATGATCTTCAGAGAAGGATGCAAGGGTGTGGCCTTGTGGTCATTGGAGTGGGTGCAAACTTTGGAGATCAGGGTTCAAATCCTAGCAGAGACTAGATGATTTTGATCTATCTGTCTAGGGTGGATAGAATTACCTGAAACCTGTTCTGGATAATATCATTATGGATTTTGTATCCATATAATTAGTGGAGACAGGAATGAGGAGGATCGACTCTTGGAGAAGCGATGGGAAAATGTGTGTGTGAGAAATTTTAGGAAGAATGAAGATGGTCAATTCTTGGAGAAGCAAATTTCTCACACTGCTTTATTACTTAGGAGCCTTCTCGATTCTTTCCGTCCCCGTCGAATCCAGCCTTGAGTTCTTGCTCAAAACCCTGTTATTGGTGGAGAGAGTTCTATTCGTAACTGTCTACTGAATTTGCTTCTGCTGGGAAGTTTGTCTGTCCATTACTTCATGTTGCGATTTAAGAGCGACTTGCGCTAATACAATCATGCATGTCCTCTGCTATCCCATTTGTTTCTTTTCCCTCTTCGCGTCACCCCCACCCCCCGCCCCCTTGGTAATTGGTTGTGCTTGAAGAGTGATCTGTATCATTTCTGGAGTTTTAAAGCTGCAGAACAACTATTTTTGCAGGTAGCTGAAAGGGCTCTGTTTCTCTGGAACAATGACCAAATTCTCAATTTGATTGCACATAATCGACATGTAATACTTCCCATCATTTTCCCTGCCTTGGAAAATAATGCTCATAACCACTGGAATCCGGCAGTGCAGAATTTAAGTCTAAATGTAAAAAAGATATTCTCAGAAATGGATGACGTGCTTTTTCTGGCTTGTCATTCCCGCTATAAGGAAGAGGAGGAGAAAGTTAACTTGACAGACTTAAAGCGGAAGGAAGCATGGGAACGGCTGGAGCAGTCTGCAAGTCTACAGCCACCAATAGCTGGGAACATCGCTGTTCTGGTAACTCCTCTCACAGCTTCAATAACATGCTAAGAGGTGTTTAACTCCTTGTCAACACGCTTTTCTGCACATATCATCTCGGTTTAGGTATGATGCGGTAACCGAAAGCCTCATATGATGGTAAACAGCTGGTGTCTGGTGCAAAAAGGTTTTTGTGGGATGATCCCGTGGCAACCTCAACTGTTTAGTACTAGAAAATGTTATTTGATCACTCCCCTGGTGGGCATGGGAAGAGGGTATGGTAGTGGGGTAAGCTAACTAGTTACCACTGTAATTGTCTTTTCCTTCCCTCATCTTTGAACAATATGTCATGGCCTTCCTTATCTAATTGTTTGCTTTATTGAATTGGAAGAATTTGTTGTGCATTTCCCAAAGGCTAGTGAACTCAAATACCCGACACATGGTGACTTAAACATGGAAAAGGAAGTAAACTAGTTAATCAAATACAAGTAACAAGTCTTTGATGCCATGAGCGCCAGTCGCATTGTTTTCTCTCTGGGCAGACGACCTGGAAAGGTATTCTAAGATACCCGACACTAAAGAGTTGGAATATTGCTTATACCTACTCATTTTATGTGATGGTTTTTGACTGATACAAAGCTTTTTTTAGCATTTTTTTCTCCGTGGGCAGATGACTTGGAAAGTTATTCTAAGATACCCGACACTAAAGAGTTGGAATATTGATTATACCAAATATTTTACCCTTTCTGCCCAGAGGCGAAAGGTTTTGAAGTTTTGGGGTTCATAATTCTAGTCCTTTTAAGTTAGGGGGTTTTAAATTAATAATTAATACATATAAAATATTTTTTTCAAAGCAAATATACACGGTTTGGCCAAAGTCGAACCCCGTACTAGCATCCCAGCTCTGCCACTGTTTGTACCCATTTTATGTGATAATGTTTGACTAGTACAAAGTTATTATTATTATTTTTTTAAAGTTTTTTTAAAAACTTGTGGCTTAAAATGAGTCACAGGTATTTGTGCAGAAATCATCTTATTAAGTGTAAAATGAAAATTTTGAAGTTCTAAGTAAAGAAATATATAATATTTGGAGTTAGGTGGAGTTGATTTGGATAAAATTGGCGGAATTGCAAAAATATGACACCGGAAGCAATGGTTTGCCAAAATGTCCTCAATAACAGTGGTTTAGCAAAACTGGCCTCCATTAGGTTAATGAAACTTATTCTGGATGAAAATACCCCTCACAATTAATAAAAAGACCCACACTATCCCCCTTCCTTTTCTCCATTCAAACAATCTCTAAACCCCAAAAACCTACAACTTTTACAGATTCCTCCATTGAAACGAAGATTCAAGGTTAGATTCCTTCAAATTCCTACTCTCTTATATTCATTTGGATAACCTTGTAGAAAATCTATGAAAATAGGTATCTTACACAGACTTCTTGGCAATGGGCACCTTGCACAGACTTCCCTGGCAATTGCCAAGACTTTAAGCTTTATTGTAGTGGCCAACTTGCAAAAGAAAGTCTCTGCAAATCTTGGCTATTGCCAAGAGTTTAAACTCTGGTGCAATGAGCACCTTACAAAAACTTCCCTGGCAATTGCCAAGACTTCAAGCCCTGTTGTAGTGGCCAACTTGCAAAAAAAAGTCTCTGCAAGTCTTGGCTATTGCCAAGAGTTCAAGCTCTGATGCAATGGGCACCTTGCACAGACTTCTTGGTAATTGCCAAGACTTCAAGCCCTGTTGCAGCGGGTAATTTGCAGAGAAAGTCTCTTCAAGTCTTGGCTATTGCCAAGAGTTCAACCTCTGGTTCAATCGGCACCTTGCACAGACTTCTTGGCAATTGCCAAGACTTCAAGCCTTGTTGCATTGGGTAATTTGCGAGAAAGTCTCCGCAATTCTTGGTTATTGCCAAGAGTTCAAGCTCTGGTGCAATGGGCACCTTAACTAGGAAATCAAAGTGGAATCCAACACAAGAAAAATAAAAACAAGATTGAATGAAAGTTACGAACATCGTCATTAAGGGTCAACTTATCACTGGACAAATCAAGATACCAACTTCTTTTATCAATGGTAACACCACCCAAGTGATGTTACCAAATTCTTTGCAATTTTTGGCAATAGCCAACACTTTAAGGTCGGGTGGAAGGAGGCAACTTGTAGGGGAAGTCTCTGAAAGTATTGGCAGTTGCCAATACTTTACGATCTGGTGCAGTAGGCAACCTGCATACAAAGTCTCTGCAAGTATTGGCAATAACCAAGACTTTAAGCTCTATGCAATTGGCAACTTGCAGAGAAAGTCTCTTCAAGTCTTGGCAATAGCCAAGATTTTAATCTCTGTGCAATAGAGGCTACTTGCAGAAAAAATCTCTGCATTAATGGCAATAGCCAAGACTTTAAGCTCTATACAATGAGCAACAACAATATCTAATTGCTATTTCCAATAAAAACCTTAAAATCATCTTAATCAAGCATAAGAAGTCAAACAAAAAAAGTTCACAGGAACGTCAAATTTAATTCAACGATCATCAATCAAAATGGAAAAAACTTACAAATAAGTGTATAGATAATAATTACCAAAAAAAATACAGAAAAAAATAAATACAAATAAAGGATTAGGAAAAATAAAAATTATATTATAACACAAATTAAAAAAATTAAAATAAATAAACCTTTTACTGATTTTCTAAATCTATCTAGGACACGAAAAAGAAAGAAGGAAAGGAATGAGGAAGGAGAGAAGGAAAGGAAGGAGGAAAGAGAGAAAGAGACTGTTCCATGTGAATTGGGTTTAGGCAGGGGCAAAATAGTCCTTTCACATAGTGAGGGATGATGTGGAAGACATTTACTTAAAACATTTGAAAGTGGGGGCAAATTGGTAAGACCAATGCTTATGGAGGGCACTGCGTGAAATTTTTTGGAACAACGTCTTGGTGAATCTGTATGTAGCAAGTATGGTTGCCATCGTAGCCAATATCAAAGCCTTAGCGCAGAGCTTAAAGAGTTTTTTTAAACATGCCAAAACTTTAACGATAGCGCCCAAGTATCTTATTAGTGAAATTCTCCCTTGAAAAGTGACTAATAATTAAAATATCAGTGCTTAAAGTGGTTGTCCCATATAAATTCTCCCAATATAAAGAGCCTTCTCCATAAGAGTATAATGAAATCCCAACCCTAACCACTTTCAGAATGCACAAGCAGAAGCTGCATGAAGTTACAGATATCACCATTGAAGCACCACAAGACTTGATTAGCAATCTTCCTGATGAACCATTATGCTCTATAATCTCGTGTCTTCCCACAAAAGAAGCCGTAGCAACCAACGTATTTTCTAAACGTTGGAAATTCTTATGCAAGTCTTTATTTCGCCTTTCTTTTGATCTAAACGTCATTACTGGTGTTGGGATCCCTGCATATATTCAAGAACGTTCCATTATGGACAAGTTTCTTTCTAAATGCACTGAAGATGTTAAATTTTTCGCTTGCATCAACTTTCCATTTTGGACAAGTTTCTTTCATCACACACTGATATTGTTGAATTTTTTCATTTGCGTCACTACCCACTAGATCGGGAATTCTCTGATCACATGCAACGTTCGATTGAATGTTTAAAAGACGACAAGAAACTTCAAGGGATTTCACTTTCTAGTGATGAAAATAGAACATTTATTTACGAAAACTTGCAGATTCAGAATTTTACTGCCTCGACAAGCTGGGGTGTTGTTCTAAGTTTACCAAGGAGCATATTCCTTGGAGAATTTCTTCAGGTGGTGGAGCTAAATAATTATACTCTCTGTGATGCTTCACCCTATAAAGATTTTATCAATGTTAAAACCCTAAAACTCACAAGATGCAATATAAACGAGGAAACCTTGATAGACATGAGGAAACCTTGATAGACATCCTTAGTGATTGTGAGTGCTTGGAGAATTTGTACCTTCGTGGTTCTTATCTTAAATGCATACCGATGTACAGTGTGGAGAATGTGAGCATTCGCCACAATAAACTCGAGTTATTAGAGATTCATCAAAAGCATGTTGTTTGCCTAATTTCTTAAAGCCTTGCTAAGTTGGTGTTGCAAGACTTCTCTTATTCATCCACAAAATCTCATATTCACTGTCCAAACCTTCAAATTTTCCAGACAAACAATCCTGAGTTTATGATTACAACCTACCGGGCAAAGGTGGAGCCATAATTTTGAATTTAGGATTCTTGATTCTAAAAGATAAGCTTTCTAGTTTCTATATAGATTATTTATGTACTTTTCCTATTAAGATAGCCACCCTCGTTTGTAATAAACTACTAAATTCAGTAAGATTGTCCTTGTGTAATATGATGCTTCTCTATTATCGTTCGGTACGTTTTTCAAGTTTGTCTTTTAGAGATTCTTCAAAACCCATGCATGCCTATAATAAGATCGATAGATGGTTTCATATTTTTACTATTTAACTATATTGATTGAAGAATTTAAGGAGATGATAGTTAGAGACTTCAGAGTAATTAAAACTTGGCATTCTATTCACCCAACTAGTTATTCTGGAATCCCATACTTTGGTTTGAATATCAAACAGCCAATGCCATGTAATATTCCCAACTTTTCCTACACCCTTATTCCCAATTTATAAGGTCATTACCAGGATAACTATTTTCCAACCAAATCCACGATTTGTTTATTCACAGTTCTCTCAGTTATTATAACCCCATTAACAATTATTTAAAATTTTCTAATAGTACCTTCCTAAGTCACAATAGCTCAGCATTATTTTTGTGTGGGTAAAAATACACCAACTATTATTATAGGGATACAGATCCAGCTGGCAGAGGCTAAACTACTCTACAAGTCATTGGGCGCTGAGGATATACGCCTGTCCCATAGCCACGAGTGCTCATTAGGCACGGGCCTAGCCCCGAAAGACACATACCAAAGCCGTATTTACTTTTATTGCTTGTGACCCCTTCTAAATATATCTATTTAACCTATTCGGCAAGTTTTAGGCATAAATAGTTTGACGCCTACCGTAGGCCCATACAATTGTTAGGTTTTTACGAAGACAACACACGATCATGTCAGACGATAATGATGATCTCCCGCGAAACATTGCTCAGCACTCAACGACGCATCAAAGGATCCCAACGATCCCACCAGTCATGAAAAGGATCCACCCAAGGATCCAATCAGCGTGGAAGAGGAAAGTGACCACGACAAGTCACAACATGGAAGCCCCATCAATGCCAAAGACAATTTCGAGCGAGGTTTCGGCAAGTTCCTCGAGGCTCAGCAGTAGTCAGTTCAGAACTCAACAATGATGGCTGAAGCACTAGCCAAACATCTGGAGGCAGTTTTCCCCAGATCAGTTCCAAGGCCAGGATTCCCACGAGGATCGGGGCCCAAGGGTAATACCCTGGCTTCAAGGGTGAGGCGAACATTGATCTAGAGGCTGCCCCAGGAAGTTCAACAATGACCAACAACCCACCATCTGCTGAGTCAATTGCTATTCAAGGCCAAGAGTTGAAGGAAGTCCACGAGTGAATGAGTTACGTACTGGGGGCTCCACAGCTGATAACCAAAGTGGATGAACTAAGGTTCTTCAAGAAAGCCTACGAAGCAAGTGCCGCGCCGCTTCTGATACTTAATCACTTCCGCTTGCCAGAAACGCTGAAGTACAATGGAACCACCGACTCAGAGAAGCATATATCCGCTTACTTTACGACAGTAAAGAACAATGAGATAACAGAAGAGGAGATCCAGTCAGTGTTGGTGAAGAGATTTGGTTCAACCCTGACCAAGGAAGCCTTGACATGATACACTCAACTACCTGTACGATGAATCGAATCTTTCACCAAGATGCAGGACTAGTTTAAAAAGGCGCATTCCAGTGCCCAAAAACGAGAAAAAATGATGGAAAACATCTTCGAGAACCCCTGAGGTTCCAAAGGGAACATATGACACTCCCTCCACTACCCGATAAAATAGCTACGGTAGCCTTTGGTAAAAGCTTGAACTCCTGAGGTTCAGTGGCCACTCGGGAGTTGCGACGAAGTTTTCAAGTGCACCTAATGAAGACTTGGAATGCACTATATCAGTGATACAGTCATAAGCTTCGAACTGAGCTAACCACATCCCGAGTACCCGAAGATAGTAGTAGAGGAAGTTGGAAGCGGGAACAAATTGAAAAGCCAAGAGACGAGGATAAAGGAAAGAGGAACAAAAAGGATTATAGTACACATACGCCAAAATTAGTTGACAGGTGCGACGACACCCAGAAAACGATTTCTTAAGTCATAAAGGATCAATAAACATTGAAAGGGAACCCGATAGATTTAAGGATCTAGGCTTACGGGTGAATGCAGTAGAGTTTGTCAAGGATCACATGAAGAACACGCTAGTCTGTTGGCCCAAGGACATTAGGGCTGACCCTGGAAGAAGGGACTCGAACCTCTATTGCGAATTCCACAGTGATAATGGGCATGACACCGCTGGTTGCAGAGCCTTGATATTAGAAGTAATGCACCTACTCAACAAGGGCATTAAAAAGATTTGCTGACAAAGAAAGGGAAACAAACTTACGTTAAGAATAGGGACACTGAGGGACCCCCCAGAGTTGCTAGAGGCAAAGAGGTCCATCAATGTAATTGTGAGAGGTCCCATTGAGCCCAACAATCTTGAAAGCAATGTAATGTTGTGTGAAGCAAATAAGGAGAAGAAAGGCGTCATTTGCAATGACACAAATCTTCTTCGAGGACCAGGATTTCGATAGTTTCGTCTCCCCGCACCATGGTACATTAGTTATAACTCTGTGGATCGAAGATACGGACGTGAGGCGCATTTTAGTTGATGTTGGCAGTGCTATAAACCTAATCAAGTGGGAGGTTGTGCAGACCATTGGTATTGCAGACCAGATAACCCCGAGTTCGTACACCCTGTTATGCTTTAACAATTCATGTAAAAAGTCTATCTAGGAAATCACTCTTGTAGTCTACGCACCCGGTGTTGTCAAGACAATATTTTTTCAGGTAATACAGGAAAAGATTCCTTATAATGCCATTGTAGGGTTACCTTGGATACACCAGATGAAGGCAGTGTCGTCCACCCTACACCAAATGATAAAGTACCCGACATAATATGGAATAAAAGAGATCAGTGGAGAGCAGCATACTAAAAAAAAATGTTACACAACAACTATTCTTGGAGCTGCTAGATCTATAAAGCAGGAAGGGTCGAGCCCCCACGAGACGAAAGGAAGCTCTCAACCGTCAAACTTCCAAGCCGGAATCAACACATACTTGGATACTTGAAGGTTGGGGTTGGGGGGGGAGGGAAGAGAGTGTGAGGCATCCTCCGGAGCATAACCTTTCTCAATCTATTTACTTTATCTAACTTAAATGTTTCTTTCGTGTTTTTCATAGTTTTTAATGTTTTCTCTTATGTTAGGGGTCCAACAACCATAATAAGTTGTTACGGGCTTAGCGTTCTATCTCATATTTAGACTCTGCGTTTATTATCTAATAAAACTACTATTTCGACTTTATTCAGCTTTATTTCAATCATCTAGATCCAACTATTCATAGTCCTCGACCATATTTTAAGTTGAAGTTATTAACTCGCCCAACTAGATAAACTCTAGCTAAGCCACCAGGCAGTTACGTGCGTTAAAATCGTCAATTCAACACTTGCACCTATGTGGAGTGGGGACTCTCACCAACACAGTGCCGTGAAAGACTTAAGCAGTCGAGTGTTCAAGCAAAGCGGTCCTTTATGGATGCAAAAATGTATCGTTACGTCCCTTGTGGGCGCGGGCCATGCCTAATTCTAAGACGTCTACTATTGACAAAAATAAGCCCCCATCTACTGGCGCAGAATTTAAAACCGCTTTCTACAAGCACAATTAAGAGTTTAGCATACCAATTTCACGCTAGCAAAGATGCAAAAGGCACTTCAAACATACAACGTTCTAGTGTCGAAAGAACATCTATAACGAATGTAAATTATACCCACTGCAACAACGACATTGAGAGAAACTATTTTGGGCTAAGGAAAAGCAATTTCATTTCCAAAACGCTCGAAGGCCAAAGGCAGTGTTTAAAACAAATAAACAAAAATCTAGCATTAAAGGGGTGGGAGGGTGGGAGGAAGGCTCAATCTTTTTCTAGGGGGACTCGCTTCCTCAGCAGCATTCCTCTAAGTCCTAGCTCCCTGAGTAGCTCGATTTCTAGCAGGTGATCCGCTGCCTCCGACACCGTTAGCTTCATTTGAAACAACTTTGAGGTCAGAATCCAATTGGGCATTAGCCGCTACCACAAGGTTCATCATCTTATCAATCTCGACCGTCAAGTTCTAATGAGGAGTATCACAAACCTTTTGAAGGCAGCAAGCTAGCAAACAGAGTGGTGCAGTCCAACTTAACCTGTTGCTTCGCAATCATAGCGTCATACTTTAGGGACTAAGAATGGGTTTCTTCACAAAGGTCATCACGAATCTTATCTAGGGATTCGCCTTTGCCCCGCAACCTATCATTTTTCATTCTGAAGATTCTCAGCAGAATTCTGGTCTGCATCACTCTCTGCACAAACCCAGTTACGGCAGGAGACAAACTTCAGGGTTTTCTTATCCCCTTTCAGCCGTTCAACTTCGCTAATCTAGCTTTCAACTTGTCCCTGGAGAATGTTGTTCTCATCTCAAAAATGTTCCTCGATCATTCTTTGCCGAATGATTCCAAAGAAACACGAAGCCCCTAGAGGAAGTGCCCCAAAATAGTAAGGAGAAACACAAAAAGACAAAGAGTGTACCATGATAGAGTAGTCAGCAACACTAGCTAAGAGCTCTTGAAGGTTAGAATTGGCAAGGAACCGTTGCTTAGACAACACTAGGGTCCCTGAACAGGTTAATTCCCTCTTAGATGGGAATTATTATCTCGCGAGCTTCACCAATAAGGGTTTCTTTAGCCCTAGCTTCATCGGCTTCAGCCCTGACAACCTCACGTTCAACCGCGGCCGAGATTGAGCCCACCATCTCATTTCTAGGACAGCGTCGAAAAAGAACATCAGCCGGCTCAGGGGCTTGGGATGAACAGGAAGGAACTTGATCTACTAAAGGAGAGGGTCAAACCACGGAAAGAATAAAAAAAATCATGGGAAGAAATAATCAAGTGAACATAGCCAACCTGGGACAGGAGCATTAATATTGGCATCAGGAATCTCAAATCCCTCTTCAATGCCAATATCTTGTCCCTCATCCTCAGAACTCATTTCTATCAAATGTCTCTGCCTATGAGAAGCAAAAGGAGGAGAGATTGCGGAGTCAGGAAGGATGGTAGCAACAGAAGGTTCAGCAGCCTGAGACTCAGGTGCTGGGGTCTGCAGCGTCCCAGAGAACTAGTGCGGTATCGACAACAATAGCCCTTATCGACCTACTTGATCTTTTCTTCTTCGAGGAATGGAATCTCCCATCGAAGCCGATGACTCTCTCAGCAGAATTAATCGGGCAATGTAGCAATGTACAACAATCTTTATGTCCATCAAATCGGGCATGTCACGACGGGAAAAACCTGAGGAAGGAAAAGAGTCAAGTGACAGATAAACATAAAGATCGTCAGTTGCGATAAAGTAGCAATATACAGTGGTCCTTTGCTCACCAAGGGTTCAGACCAACCATTAATATGAAATTCATGGAGGTGGAAGGGTTCTTCGTGAAAATCATAGTGAACCACTCGACCAGGGCATCACGAGGAATAGGAAGATCAGTCACGTGGTTGACTATAGAAAGAAGAAATTAGGAGCCAATACATGAGATTACAGCAAAAGACAAGTGACATAGTTGAAACAACAAAAGGGAGCTTACACTTTCTGTTAAAAACTTCCGGGAAAGGAATAGATGAGACAAGGTCTGAGGTACGCAAGGTCACATAACAAAAACACCAACCATAGTCATTATAATCTTCACTTTTGGAGACTATGCTTTTCTTCCCCCATCTCTTAAAATTCGTATGCCTGATTTAAAGCCTGTTTGACCAAGTTGCTAAAAATTGCTTATTTCTAAAAGTACTTTTACAGAATAAGCAGTTTGTGTTTGGCCAACTTATTTGAGAAGTGTTTTTCTCTGTATTTGATAAACATATTGTGTTTGACCAATATTTTAAAAAAGTACTTTTGCGTATCAAATTACGAATAAGGACATTAGAATTCTTTTTTACATTTGGTATTATGCATTAGTAGTAATTACTTACTTTTGACAAGATGATTTATCAAAACACATCATTCAAAATTAATTATAAAAATCACTTATTAAAATGTTATATATTGAAAATTAATCACGAAAAATAATAATTAGTGTCACTCATACATGACCACAATTCTCAACAATTTCATCCCTAATTCTATTACGCAATGCCTCCATAACAAAAGAAGACTTATCCTGCAGTTCTGAAGGAATGTCAGAAGGTCCATCTCCTTCATTAAACTCTGACACAAGGTCTTCATTAGCATAATTGTTAAAATTCTCATCAGTGGAAGAACTTCGTCGTATGAAATTATGTATAGCCATAGTACTTGTAACAAGATGAACCTGTGTATTAAACTTGAAAGAAGGCATTGAGCGTAAAATAGCAAATCTATTTTTCCAGACTCCAAATATTCTTTCAATTATTGGATAGCCTGAATCAACCAAATAATATTTACCTACACCAAATAATAAAAAAGAGATTTTAAAAGAAAAAGATACATAAAAATAATAGATACATAATAAAATATACAAGACGTAATATTAGGGAGGCTACTTACCCAATGGATGATGGGGTAAGTTAAGGTTTTGTCTCCTTAGAGCTTGATCAAATATTCTAGCATCATACGCAGTACCTTCCCACCCAGGCCATACAAATGTGAAGCACATGTCCCAATCACATACGGCCATTATGTTTTGAGAAGTAAAACCTTTTCTACCAATATAGGGTTGCATAACCTAATTTTACAAGGAAATGGTACATTACGTACAAAAAGTTACGAAAAAAAAATACATGCTGAAATAAAAGCAACAATAGGAAAATATAATATTAATTATATTTGGAGAGAGATATGAGTTTAATTAATGAGGGATAATTTAGTAAATAAGGATTTTTGGTAAGGATATTATTGTCTTGAAAAAATTAATAAACTGCTTCTGCTTCTGCTTTTTGGAAGAAGCACAAATTTCTAGCTTCTTCTAAACAGCAGAAAACTGCTTCTGCTGAAACCAAAAAGTACTTTTATTTATTGGCCAAACAGCTTAAAATTTCAAAAAAAGTACTTTTTTTGAAAAAAAAAGTACTTTTTGTTCTAAAGAAGCTTGGCCAAACGTGCTATTAATCAGGCGGGGAGAGTAAAAAACATACAAGTGCCAGAAGGTAAAATCCAAACTAGCTTTGGTAGCCAAATGATCAATAACAACGATTAGACACCAGATAGAAGGCCTGACTTGGCCCAAGAAGATATAGTATCGGCGACATACTTCTTCCATAATCGAATAAACTCGACGCCCAAAACCAAAGGTTAAAAGATATGTGTGAAAAAACGAATAACCAGCATGGTGGCTATATATTCTCTCTATTGTAGTCGGATAACAGATTCTGCATCTGATTTCCAACCACAATCGAGAAAGACACGATGAAGATCTCCAGACTGAACGGTAGAAGGATATGCCTCGGGAGATGTATTACTATGATCTCCTTCTTGTTTGAGAGTTTGTGCTAGCAAGTTGCCGTCATGCTTAAAATTCAGATTCTTGGGAATATAATCTTGAGACCTGAAGTCCTCTGGTAGAAAATTTGCATCGTTGGCCATTGAAAATATGATAGATTTGTAAAGGAAAGAATCATAACTTGAAGATGAAAGTTCAAATGCAAAGAAGATATGAAGATGATATTGAGAGACTCAGAGTTGTGAGAATTATATAGCTTTGGGAAGCCTGGAAAGGCGAGCGAATTTGCTGACAAATATAGGATCATGATGATTACGGAATACGTGGTAAATCAATATAATTAAGGTATACGACAGAAAGTTGTAGCATTGGGAAGATGCGGCTGTAACCTGATATTCACAAGACTACAGGTCAGTGAATATGAGTACTATCATAAGTACATAGATGACGAAAAGATTGGGGAGGAAGGGGTGAATCGAGCTCGGTAGGCCTCTACATCTACTATCACGCTACTTTCACTTCCTGATCACTTACGACAATGCTCAGCAAGTGGAAGGGACTGACTGCGTAGAAATACACCAACTACTATTACGGGGATACGTATCCAGCTGACAGAGGCTAAACTTACTATACAAATCATCGGGCACTGAGGATATACGCATGTCCCTTAGCCACGACCGCTCATTTGGCACGAGCTCAGGGCTGAAAGGTACATACCCAGCTGCCTTAAGAACACCAGTCTCATAGTTAGGGTTATTTTTGTATCACCGCCTTATGTAGTCATGTCCAAGGCCGGTAAACAAAGTATTTTACCATAATTAGGATAAGGGTAAACCTGGTGCTATATATATCTCTCTCTCCCTCATTGTATTCGACATAAGATATTCACTATGAATCCGTCTATTCTCGAAGAATAATACTCTTACTTTACTCTTTATTTCTCTATATTCTCCGTATTTACTTTTATTGCTGGTGGTCCCTTCTAAATTTATCTGTTTAACCTATTCGGCAAGTTTTAGGCATAAATAATTTTAGTTTACATATATGCATCCACAAATCAAATTTAAAAAGGAAACACATGTTGGAAAACTAGAAATGCACCTTATTAAAAGAGATCCAAACAAGAAAAAAAGTAATATCATTAATTGAACTTTTGAATCTGGTTAGTAAAATTTTTAAAAAATGACTCTTGTTGCCTATTGACGTAAGTTTGGTATAAGTTAGCTTTTGTGGATGCAGGAGTTTGGCACATTTCAAGAAGTTACAAACAGTGATCAATTGAGTAAGTTAGAACATTGGGGTAAAAGGGATTTTTGAGTCTCATAGTAAATAGAATTGAACACTAGTCTTAAAAATGAGGTAAACATGACTTTTTGTCAATTAAGGCTAACGAGGTTAGGTTCATTTAAAAGCTAGCTTTTTACATACCCCCAAATTCTTTTATTTACACAAAGACCTCTTATATATAAAAGATTTCTTTTATCTAGAACGAGGATTTTTTTTATTAAAAAAAAAGCAACAACATTCCCCCCGGACAAAACCCAATAGCAGTCGTCACCCCTTTCTCCTATTTCTTCTTCAACATCTCAAATTTTACAGGATTCTCCAATTCTCAACTTCCTCAACATTTAGAACTGCAGGTGATAAATACTTTTTCATAATTATTTGCATTCAAGAAAGACATCAGAACTATGCATGAATCTTGTATTGGGTGAAAAATTAACGAGGCTTAAACAGCAGGGCTCGAGATTTGATGAGATCGAAATATTTATTTACGACCTCTTAGGAGCTCGCCCGGCTCCTGAGGCCAGTTGCCTCGAGCACGAAATGAGTGTTGTCCATGAGCTATCCTACGAGGCGGTTGAAGAACAACCATCACGAGACATGAGGTTCACCCCTCGTTGAAGCTTATCCCTCGGTGAAGATTTGTCCCTCGGCAAACAAGCCCTCACTTCTGTAACTGTCGATTGTTGCCCACACATTAAATGGGGAGATCATGGGTCAACTACGATCAGAACGTGGAATAATGGCGATAAAGCACATTTATTGTTATTCTTATTCTTGTAGACTATAAATAGTCATGGAAAAGATTATGTAAGGCATCCAGAAATATATCAAGTACACTTATACTCTGTCTTCAATCTTTTGTCTCGTTTTCCTTAATTAAATTCTTGTCTGCAATAACGTTTGTTCCAAAGTCCTACCTTCAACTTTACATGTTGCTTTTATTAACGTCATACAATCGCAGACAACACTAATACCTCTGATAACACAACAATCCAAACCCCCGATCCACTGACTATCGTCACCTCATCAGGGATTGGAATGCCTTTAACATCACCTGGCTTGACGCCACCTAACTTAACGCCTCCTAGCCTGACACCACCGGTTGTGATTTAACCTGGCTTAATGCCACCCGCTGATTTGATTCCTTCACCTGGCTTAAATCTCCCAATCGGTGTTATTCCACCACCACCAACTGACCCATCGTCATCAAGTTCAAATGACCCATTTCAGTTGTATGTGATGGCGATTTTGCAACGGCTTCAAGAGCAGTTCGTTGCATTCTCTGAAA
This sequence comes from Petunia x hybrida, assembly GCA_037355625.1. NCBI lineage: Eukaryota > Viridiplantae > Streptophyta > Magnoliopsida > Solanales > Solanaceae > Petunia > Petunia x hybrida. Next base: position 1,987,034 of record JBBBVM010000561.1, on the reverse strand, counting down.
ATGGGAGGAACGCAACAAATCCTGTCGAGCCCACACTCAATGGAAGCATCCTAAACGTTGTTCCTACAGGCGCAACAACAGGGGGACTTCCAAACAGAGCTGCATCTGGGGGCTCGAGGTTTGCGCCTTTAGGGAATCATCCCTTCGGGGCAGCTCCAACGATGGCTGAAACTAGCGTCTCGTCGGACTTTGAGAAACAGAAGAAATAATTCGAGGCCAGCATGGAGAAACGGCTCGAAAATATCCCCGGGTTCAGGAAACTTCAGCGAGCAATAGATATTGAAAAGTGCAGGCAACAACCTTTTAAGCCCGAGGATGCTCTTTCTCTCATTCCCAAACACTTCAAGTTGCAAATCTTAAAGAAATATGATAGGACAAGTGACCCCGTGGATCACATAACTGAATACATGGCCATGGTGAAGAGCAACGACTTGACCCCGGTGGAAAGAGAGTCCATGTTTTTTAAGAAGTTTGCTGACACACTTGAGAAAGGAGCACTGCTCGCTGGTATATGCACCTCCCCTCCGAGTCAATTTCAAATTTTGAGGAGTTGGCCGATATATTTATCAAGGCCCATACAGGGGTCCAGAAGATCCTCAAGCGAAAGGAGGATATTTTCGAGGTTAAACAAAAGTACCTCGAGCTGATCAAGAACTTCCTCGAGCACTTTCAAGCCGAAAGAATGGACTTTCCTAAATGGATGATACTCTGGCAGTTATGGCTTTTGAAAGGAATTTGAATGTAAGTAATTCTGATGCGACTAAAGAAAGAGCTCCAACAGTATTAGGCCTAGACTTGGGGAGAATTGCATGATAGAGCCTCTGCGAAAATCAGGCTTGAAGAGGCTGAATCGAGGATGGCGGGTCGATATAATTCGTATCGAGGCCATGCAGAGTCATCTCGACACGCCGATGCGCCACAAGGGAATTCAAAAGGGATATACGATCCTTATAATTCGCAAAGGCAACATGTAAGCCAGCACCTCGGAGGACAGCAATATGTAAGTCTGAGGCTAGGGGGAAGGTTAGCACCAACGCTAATCAGAAGAACTCCTCGGGGCCATCCTTGATGGCTAAGGATAAAGAATTGCCTCGAATCTCTGATTATAAATTTAATATCTCCACCTCTGAGCTGGTAAATGCCATAAAGGGCATAATGGATCAAGGTGTGAGATTATCGAGGGATATGAGAATGCCCCCGGGCAAAAGAGACCAGACTCAACATTGCGAATTTCATATGGATTACAGGTATACCACCGAGGATTGCAAAGCTTTGCAACTCGAGATGGCTCATCTTCTCAAGAAGGGCGTGCTGGCTAATTATCTTACTGACAAGGGGAAGCAAAATTATTCCAAGAATAGGGGAGGGGGACAACCACCAAAGGTGGAGTCTCCAAAAAGGATAGTGAATGTGATAAACGGAGGGTCGGAGGTAAATGGTGTTAACTTCGCCGCTGCGAAGAAATTCGCAAAGCTTTCGATCACGGTGGAGAAAAGGACTCGAGCTGGTGGGCCGAAGAATGAGATTGTGTTTGATATAGGAGACTGTGATGGGATGATGTTTCCTCATCACGATGCTTTGGTAGTCATGCTAAGAATTAATGACTGCGATGTCAAAAGGATTTTTGTCGACCCTAGTAGCTCGGTCATCAATTATGGAGCAGTTAAGAAAATGTGGTTGAAGGACCTCATCGTCCCGAAGGCAACTATATTGACAGGATTTAACAATTGAATCGAAAAAACACTGGGAGAAAATACTCTTACTACAACTACCGAGGGTGTAGATAAGAAGACTGTTTTCCAAGTAATGGCAGAGGATATGGCTTATAATATCATCCTCGGGAGGCCTTGGATCCATAAAATAGAAGCTGTTCCATCTACTTTGCATCAGGTAATCAAGTTCCCAACACCATGGGGAATCCGTGCTATCAGAGGGGAACAACGTATAGCTCGTGAGTGCTATTCGATTGCGATGAAGAGTGGAGGGGTTTCGATTAAGCCACCTAAATAGCAATTACTAGGCCCGGGGCCCGATATCGAGGTTTGTTACCCCTCGTTAAATTCAACCTTGAGCCTACAGCTTCAATTCATTGATGCCCCAACATTTGGGCCAAGTGATGATCACCCTCGTTCTCTTCGCTAATCCTTCTCAGGAAACAGGGGAAACAACAATCAGTGCTCGGGTCCGCATTCTTCGCACCCGAACAGTAGGGAAGGGGGTTGAAAGAGGAATGGCGCAACTGGGGACTTCGAACAAAACTCGAAGACCGTCGATCCGCACATCGGGGACTGTTCCAAAAGGAGTTTGTTCTGTTGTCTGATGTAATCACCCGATGAGGCTGTTGTAACAAAAAAATGCTCGTCCGAGGAGGCTGTTGTAGTAAAAATTTGTTTAAGTTTTATCTAAAACATACAATGACTGAAACTTATGTAAATCGGCTCGGATTCCATCAATAAAACTTGACTCGGTTTCTTTTTCATTTGATGCCTAAAGCCTGTTTTCATTTATGCCTCGGCTCGAAAACGAGACGTCGTTCTAAGCTAGCCTTGTTTTTATATTATCTAAAGTCTTGCAAGTAAAAAACTCAAACGATATGAAATAGAAATCTTCAGTGCGAAGTAAAAGATGTGATATTTTGAAGCATCTGAATATTCATTAAATGCCTCGAAGGCCAAACAAGAAGATTTACAAAGCATTGGCCCAAAGGCTTAAGGCTCGAAGCGCAAACAAAAAAAAGAGCAAAAAGAGGAAAGCTCATTCAGATGAGGCTTCAGAATCCTCGCTTTCTTCATCACCACTTTCGCTGCTCGAGCGAAGATTGTTCATCAACTGCTGAGCCTTAGCAACGTCCTCTTGCGCCTTAGCTATTTCTTCGTCCAAGTTCGCTCCTTCTTTGCATAGCTCGAGGGTCTTCAGCTTGGTCTGGATAAGAGCCCAATTTCTCTCAACTCGGGCTCTAATTTCACGGGACTTCAACTTAGCCTCGATCTTGGACTTAAGCTTAGACGAAAACATGGCCCCTCATTCTGAAGAGTCTCAACCTTGGCCTCGAGGGTCTGGGACTGGACTTCGAGCTCGTTCACTTTCGATGAGAGCTCTTTCCATTGGCTTTGAAGCTGCTCATTCAGGTCATCAATCGTCGCATTTGCTGCTTCGATCTCGCCTCTGAGAATTTCTTCTTGAGCTTTCTTTTCAACTTCAAGTTTGGCAACAGCCTCTCGAGACTTGTCAAGCTCAAGGTTAGACTCCTCGGCAGATTTGCGAGCTCGATCTAAATCTATCTCAGAATAGAGCAGATGCTTCTCAAGATTGGCGGTCTTAGCTTGAAGTTTATCTTTTAAGCGGTCCCATCGACCCCCAATCCTCTTCAAATCTGCTGCTCGGCTTGCCTCCATCTCGGCTGCTTTTATAGTATAAACAAAACTCTGCAAAGTAAAAGAGTTTAAGGAGGCGCCAATAAGGTCAAAGGGTAGAAAACGAGGTAGAAGAATAAAAATTACCTGAATCATATGCTGAGAAGCGTCATGTACCCTCTCTTCGTCTTGAGTAGGGTCATCAGTTGCCCTCTCCTCAGTTGGAAGATTTTCGGCCACTTTGGCCTTGCCCTTGGTTTTCTCCCCAATTCGATTCACCTCAGAGTCAGCCGCCACAACTTCATTGTGAGCCTCGCCGCTTGCAAGCTCGTCAACTTGGTAAAACTGAGGAATTTCAGGTAACTTGGCCCTAGGGCGTTTAGCTTGAGAAGCATTGGCTGCTGCGCCTTTCCTTTTCTTCGAAGCTTTAGCTGTAAGGACTCCCACCGAGTCCTCCAGCTCTTTCAAACTATCCCTAGCTTTGGGGACTCCAGCCTTTTGCTTTTCTCCTTTCTTCTTCTTCTTCTTCTTCTTCTTCTCCTTTTTCTTTTCTACTTTCTCTTTTTCTTTTTCCTCTTCCGGTTCGGTAACCGCTTTATTGAGGAAACCTACAAAAAAGGTAGATATGAATAAGGGCAAGTTTTTGAATTAAGGAGAAGGCATAAGTCACACTTACCGTGCCGTTGCACGACTATTGGTTTTCTTTCAAAGCCACTAAGATCATCCATGATCTCTCAGGCCTTGGCTTGGCATCAATGAGGGCTTGCACCCAGTAAGTCAAGCCCTCCAGGGGGTTGATGAGGAGTTTTTCCGCTTGAAAAAGAGAAAACAATAAATTGGTTAAAACCTGTGGATTTGTGTGAATAAGGAATAGGTCAAGGGTTGGCAAGTTACGAGTTCTACTCCACATCTCGGGGAACTCCGCCTCGAAGGAGAGAAGAGCAGTGGGGATAAAAACGAATCGATCGCACCAACCACAGTCCTTGGTGTCGTCATCCTTCATAATTATGGAGAATTTTCCCCATTTACTCAACTGGACAACTCCATCTTTGTGCATGGTGGGGCAAAATAGGGGAATGAGGTGGTCAAAGCTAAAACCGACTTTGGCTCGTTGGCTCAGAAAGTCGAGGCATTGAATGACCCTCCAAACACCAGGACAGAGCTGAGCCAAGCATAGGTTGTATGTTCGGCAAAAAGTGTCAGCAATGTGATGGAATGGGAGAGTAAGACCTATCATGAACGGGTAGGTGTAGACAAATGAGAGACCGGGGACTCTGTCGCAAGTACGATGCTCAGACTGGGGGACTACAATTTCGACCTCGGGCCCCAACCGCAATCCTCACGAACTTGATTTACGTGATCTTGCATGATCAGGATCAGGCACTGTTGGATAGGAACTTTTCTATTTTTCTCAAGATCAGAAGCCGATTGCTTCTGCATCTTGAAATCTTTACTGTGATCGAACTTCGAAGGGATCACATGGTGGGGTTTTAGCTCCCCGACGAAGGATATCTTCGTGCGTTGTGAAGCTTCAGCGGCTTCAGCATTATTGTCAACAACATTGGTGGCCTCTTCAGCCATAGCTCCGTCGTCACCAATCGATATTACTTCCTGAGCAGCAGCTTGGCGGTGGCCGGAGGCAGTTTCTTTGTCACTTTCCTCCGGTGAAATTACCCTCAACAATACAGACACATCAACTAGAACCCCGCTCGTTGTCATAGGGGTACAACCATTGTTCTTGCATCTGGGGATTTTGGAGAATTCTTGGTAGAAGACATGGCGACAGAATTTTAACATAAAAGAGATTTGCAGAAAACTTGGTAATTGTTGATCAAAGATTTGAAGAACAGTAAAAGTGGTGAACAAGTTGGTAGATTTATAGGAAAGGTTATACTCAAGTGTTTCGAAGGGTCATCATTATTACTTTTACATTGGAAAGATAAAACGAGGAGCTGCAACCGCTCGAAAAACGCCGCGTGTAGAAGATGGGACATCGAAGGGATGGTTAACTTTTCAAATTTCTTGGCGGAGGATTGGGCACGTCGATCTCCCGCCGAATTAATTCCTACCCTCAAAATTTTTTGACTATTATCCGAGAGGTGGGGGGACTATCTGTATTGGGTGAAAAATCAACGAGGCTTAAACAACAGGGCTCGAGGTTTGATGAGATCAAAATATTTTTTTACGAGCTCTTAGGAGCTCGCCCGGTTCCCGAGGCCAGTTGCCTCGAGCACGAAATGAGTGTTGGCCACGAGCTATCCCACGAGGCAGTTGAAGAACAACCATCACGAGGCATGAGGTTCACCCCTCGTTGAAGCTTATCCCTCGGTGAAGATTTGCCCCTCGGCAAATAAACCCTCACTTCTGTAACTGTCGATCGTTGCCCACGTATTAAATGGAGAGATCATGGGTCAACCACGATCAGAACATGGAATAATGGCCATAAAGCATATTTATTATTGGAAAAATTACACAGACTATAACTTTATAAAGTTTCCTTACAAAATATATAGATATTTTCAAAACTTACAAAAAATAGCAACATTCCTTGTACATGCTACATAAAATGGCAGAATATAAACAAAAAGAAAAGAAAAAATAAATAAATAAAAGGTGGAAACTTAATCCTATTTTTATGCTTGAAAATCAGGTTTAGATAGGTTGAAATCTATTTTATCATTTAAGGTATTAATGTATCCCATTGTTCTCTCCCGCCCAAACCCTCAGTTACGCTAAATTTCAGATTTCTGCATTGCTCCTCCTATAATTGTAGTGGTAAAACATTATAATTTTCCTTTTTTTATCTCACACGATTTCTCTCACATATCTCCTAATCTTTTGCACAATTTAAAGATGTTTGTCTTCTTTCCTTTATTCACCGTGATTCATTATTGACAATTCACCATTTTTTTAATTAAACAACGTTTCACAAATGGGAAAAGGAACATCGGCTGATAAGTCTCCTTTTGATAGAGAAATAAGGTCGAAAATGCGACATGATAGGGTTTCTACGTTGGCTGATAAGTCTCCTTTTGCTTCGTCTTCTCCGGCATTTCGTCTTCTCCGGCGTTCCGTTGTCTCCAGCCGTTCGCTGCTTCATTTTTTTGGGTGCTTTTTCCTTTGTTTTGAAACTGTATGGCACTCGTCTGGCGCTCGTGTGGCGACCGTATGACAATTGTTTCTCATATGTTTTTCGATAGCCATCTGTTGTTGTTGCATATTTTTTGTGCTGATTGTATGGGTTTTGTATTGGCATTGTATGGGTTTTGTATCTACGTTGTATGGCGTATGATGGAAGTTGTATGGAATTGTATCTCTTTTGTATATACGTTTGTACAATTTTATTCTTCTTCTTCCCATTCTTTTTTTTTTTTTTTTTGGTTATGGTGGTTATAATAGCCATACAATACACATACAATAGCCATACAATATACATACTATACACATACACCATACGATAGACATACAAAAGACATACAATGGAATTAGTAATTGGGTAGTTGTAATCCCAAAAAAGTAGGAACAGATGAAAAGACATGCCTATAATTATGGGCGATTTTGGTGCAAGGTGTATTTTCAATTTTATTGAGTAAATTTTTTTTTTAATAACTTGTATATATAATGTTAAGAAAGTATTGCTATTCTTGAAAAGTGACATAATGTTGCTATTTTATTGTAAACTTGCTACTATGTTTGTATATTTGTATAATTTAGCCTTTATTATTATTCTTATTCTTGTAGACTATAAATAGTCATGGAAAAGATTATGTAAGGCATCCAGAAATACATCAAATACACTTATGCTCTGTCTTCAATCTTTTGTCTCGTTTTCCTTATTTAAATTTTTGTCTTTTTTATGGCTTTGATACGACTAATTGCTAGTTAACCCAATACAAATTCGATTTGTTGTTCTAATCAAATTTAGGCCAACACAAATCCACAATTCCAAGCATAATTATTGTGCATTCTGCCGAACTATAACTTGGACGTATTCATATTGCCAAGAATTATGCTCTTATTACACAATGCAATTTCAACAAAAAGCCAATCCGAACAATTTGATGAAGATGCGTTCATTTTTAGTTGGTTGGAGAAAACTCTCACAATCTCAATGATACTTTTATTTTTGTTGAGTTGTGGTACACATACCTCTTTTATAATTGGTTTCGAGTGTGAAGTAGATGTACCAATATAGCTAATTGAGTTTTCATATACACTATAAAATTTTTGTACTTCCATGAATAGACAAATATTAGTCAATAAAAGGCACCAACCTTCTTTTTTGGTCGAAAATTTTAGCGGACAAAAATTTTGTTATGATATTTGAGTTTCGCTACTAAAAGTATACGATTTATAGATTTAGAAATGAAATGTAAATTTTTTCACTAAAAATGAATAATTAGTGACGAAATTTTTTGCATCATTAAAATTTTCGTAGCTAAATACCATATTTGTTGTAGTATACATTAATATTACTAAATGATACGTTTTAATATAAATAATTTTATATTGCAATCAATTGTTGATATATTTTCATATGTGAAGGAAAGTGAAACCTGCATTTGCTTCTTCTTCCTCTTGATCTTCTTCATCTACAACATTTAAACAAGCAGATGAAAATTATAAAGAAAAGGAAAAAACTTTAAACTACCCTAGTAAATATAATTCTTAAACAACCATAGGTAATTTAAACAAGCATTGGTTGATTATTATAAAAATAAACAGTTCATTAATAGCCAGTGCAACCATTTGTTGTTTACATAGGAACCCACCGTCCTGTTACTATTGTAAACAATACATGATTGCTTAAATAAATCCTGATTATCTACATTAAATAACATACAGTTGTGTAAGCGACTACATATTATTTTCATATATAACACTTACTTCTTTTGAGCTATAGTAAATCCATGATTGTTTTATTGTTTACATTAACCAACATATAGTTTTTTAAACAATTACTGATTGTCTGTGTTTACTTATATTGAATTCTTTATCAAGTCGCTAATTTGATGTTCAATCATCATTAAGTGTTAACAAAAGGAGTTGGTAATAATTCAAAATCGGACGAGTCAGTCGAATAATTGTCAAACATTATTATTTTTTATTTTAATTGAACATCAATAGAGTGTTTACATTATTAATCACTTATTGGTTTTTATTAATTGAACGCCAATTGGGTGAATCGGCGCATATTTAAATCTTACTTATTTATTTAAGTACAGTTAAGTCTTAATTGAGTGCTTCTACTATTAATTTAACAAATCGATCTACTACTAATTGAATATTAGACCGATAACTCGACGGATGGGTAAATCTTAACTTGTCGATTTGATTAATATTAATCATCAATTAAGTGGTTCAACTATCAATTTAAAAATAACTTATTGATCTATTTCTAATTCAATCTTAATTGGTTGCTTCAACATATAGTTTAAACATTAACTTATTCATCTATTTATATTGAATAACAACTTACTGAGATAAGTGATTGCGCACCTCAGGCAGGCTTGGATGAAGAAGTCAAGAGGCACTTTTGGGAGGATTTGGACGAGGTAGCGCAGAGTGTCCTTGTCAATGAGAAGTTATTCATCGGAGGAGACTTCAATGGCCGTATCGAAGCATCTTTGGGAGCCTACGATGGGGTGCATGAAGGTTTTGGTTTTGGGGATAGAAATGGAGGAGGAGTCGCTTTCCTGGAGTTTGCTAAAAATTTTGATTTGGTGATAGCTAACTCAAGCTTTTAGAGAAAAGAAGAGCACTTGGTCACCTTCTGCAGTTCGAGGGAAAAGACCCAGATTGATTTCCTCCTTCTAAGGAAGAGTTATAGGGGAGTGTGTAGAGATTGCAAGGTTATCCCGAGCGAAAACCTTGTTACCTAACATAGGCTCTTAGTTATGGAGCTTGATATTGTAAGGCCGAGGAAGAAGAGGGTTGTGCCAGAGTGTCCTCGAATTAAATAGGGGGCCCTAACTATGGAGAAGATTCAGGAGCTGGGGAGGAGGCTGGAGGCTATGGGTACTTGGAAGAGTTGTAGGGACGCGAGTAATTTGTGGGCTAGGACAGTGGAGTGCATTAGGGGAGCCACCAGAGAAGTGTTGGGGGTTTCAAAGGGAAACCCCTATAGACATAAAGGCGACTGGTGGTGGAGTGAGGATTTCCAAGAGAATGTAGACGCCAAAAAGGCCACATACTTGAAGTTAATTGAGAGCAATGATGAGGAAGAAAAGAGGAAGAGTAGGGATGGATATAAGACTGCGAAGAAGGAAAAGTTTGCAGTTTCGACGGCTAAAACGGATGCATTTGAGTGCCTATATAAAGAATTAGCTGAGAATGGGGGAGACTAAAAGTTATATAGGCTCGCGAAAGTGAGGGAGAGGCGATCGCGAGATCTGGACCAAGTGAGGTGCATTAAGGATGAGGATGATACTGTATTGGTGGAAGAAGCCTATATACAGAGATGGCAGTCGTACTTCCATAACCTCTTAAACTCAGAGAGCGTCATGCATATTGTGCTGGGTGAGCTAACTCACTCAGACGGTCATGGAGATTATAGGTATTGTAGGCGTATAAGATTAGAGGAGGTAAAGGGTGTGATCCGAAAAATGCGAGGTGGAAGAGCTACTGGGGTTAGACGAGATCCCAGTTGAGTTTTGGAAGAGTGCAGGCAGATCAAGTTTGGAGTGGCTGACCGACTAGGCTATTTAACGTCATTCTTAGGACGACACAAATGCCTGAGAAGTGGAGATGGAGTAGCATGGTACCATTGTACAAGAACAAGGGTGATGTTCAAAACTGCAACAACTATAGGGACATCAAACTTCTCAGCCATACTATGAAAGTCTGGGAGAGGGTGGTGGAGATAAGGATGAGAAGGGATGTGACTATCTCCGAGAACCAGTTTGGATTCATGCCGGGGAGATCAACTACGGAAGCCATCATCTTCTGAGGAGGCTGGTTGAGCAGTATAGGGACAAGAAAAGAGACCTACATATGGTGTTCATTCACCTGAAAAAAGTGTATGACAAGGTCCCTATGGAAGTTATGTGGAGATGCTTGGAATCTAAAGGGGTTCCGGTGGCATACATCAGGTTGATCAAGGATATGTACGAAGGAGCTAAGACCTGAGTGAGAACAATGGGAGGAGACTCAGAGCACTTTTCGGTTGAAATGAGGCTACATCAGAGGTCAGCGCTTAGCCCTTTCTTATTTGTGTTGGTGATGGATGAATTGACTCGGAGTATTCAAGGTGAGGTGGTGTGGCGTATGTTGTTTGCAGATGATATAGTTTTGGTAGATGAGGCACGCAGGGGGTTTCAATGAGAAGCTGGAGGTATGGAGGCAGACTTTAGAGTCTAAAGGCTTCAGGCTAAGCAGGACGAAAACAGAGTATATGGAATGCAAGTTTAGTGACGCTCCTGAGGAGTCAGACGTGGAAGTGAGGCTGGATTCTCAACTCATTCCCAAGAAATGAAGCTTAAAATATCTTGGCTCAATTCTCCAAGGCAATGCATAAATCGACGATGATGTCACACACAGTATAAGAGTTAGGTGGATGAAGTGGAGGCTTGCTTCCGGGGGTATTATGTGATAAGAAAGTGCCACCTAGGCTTAAAGACAAATTCTATAAAGTGGTCGTGAGACCAGCTATGTTGTATGGGGCTGAGTGTTGGCCAGTCAAGAACTCGCACATTCAGAAGATGAACGTGGTAGAAATGAGAATGCTTAGATGGATGTGTAGGCACACTAAGATGGTTAGGATTAAGAATGAAGTCATTCGTGACAAGGTGGGCGTGGCTCCAGTGGTTGAGAAGATGCAAAAAGCAAGGTTGCGATAGTTCGGTCACGTGAAGAGGAGAAGCGGAGATGCCCCGATGAGGAGGTGTGAGAGGTTGGTAGTGTTGGGTCTACGGAGAGGTAGAGGTAGACCGAAGAAGAATTTGGCCGAAATGATTAGACAGGACATGGCCCAAATCCATATCACCGAGGACATGACCCTAGATAGGAGAGAGTGGAGGTCAAAGATTAGCATAGAAGGTTAGGCAGTAGTCGAGTGTCTTGTCTCTTATTAGACATTATTAGATAATATGCTATATAGATTAGTCTTGTGTTTATATCTACTATTGTTATCTATTTATTTTGGCTATGCTTTACTTTTATTACTCTCGTTAGCATCATGATATTTCCCCTTTGTTTTCAAATGTGTATTTTAAACATTTTCACTAGCCGAGGGTCTTTCGAAAATAGCCTCTCCACCTTGGTAGGGGTAAGGTCTGCGCACATCTCATCTTCCTCATACCCCACTTGTGGGATTATATTGGGTATGTTGTTGTTGTTGTAACAACTTATTGAGATACTTTTAATTGAATATCTTGATCGAGTGATTAGATATACACTTAAAACTTTATAATAAGACATCAATTGAGTGGTTCAACTATATCTTATATGAGAAATAACCTATTTATCTATTATCAATTGGATCATAAATTGATCATTGAACGTTGATCTAGTGATCCAACTGATAGTTAAATAGGCCTTGATAGGCTAGATACAGTGTTTTACCTAACATGTTGTCATGTAATAGCTGAAGATGTCTTTAATTATGTTTTTGATTATGGGGAAACAGTCCCTAAATTCTTCACACACACTTCTCTTGTGATGATACCAAAGGTGGAATTCCCTCAAAGCCCTTTAGATCTCAGGCCAACCAGCTTATGTAATGTTTCAAGCAAAATCATTGCAAAAATCCTTAATGCCAGATTGTCACTATTATTGTCGAGAATAATATCTTTATTTAGGATCGACTCATCTCAGAAAATCGTGCTTGCACATTAAATACATAAGAGACATTAGGAAACTTATTAAAGAGAGAAATATGGTTATGAAGTTGGATATGACAAATATTAACGATAGGGTAGTCTGGCCTATCTATATAACTTCATGAGAAAATTGGGTTTCTCTTAGACACCGGGTGGATCTGATCCATAGGCACATCTTCGATAACTGGTATTCTCTCATTGTGAATGGACAAAGGTACAAATTCTTTAGGTTAGAGAATGGACTTAGACAAGGCGGCCCGTATTCCCCATCTCTCTTTCTGCTCAGTGTAGAACTACTGTCCTATTGGCAAGACAACTTGCACAATAAAAGAGGATTTAATGGCTTCTATATGAACAAAAATGGGCCGAAAATAAATCACTTAGCTTTTGCAGATAATTTAATTCTTTTTTTCTAATGGACGCAGGAAATTATTAAAGCTGATAATGAAGATCCTGGAAAAGTATGAAGACATACCGGGACAGATAAATAAGATAAAAAGTTGTGTCATGCTATCCTCAGGAGCCTCAATTAATGCATCAGAGATGGTAACGAGACTTACGGGGATGCAAATGAAATTTTTTCCAATCAAGTACATGGGCTGCGCACTAATTACTAGAAGACAAAAATTCTCATGTTACTCAGAGTTGATCAAAAAGATAACGAGCAGAGAAAAAAAGATGGCACACTAAATTACTTTAACCAGATGGTAAAGCTATTCTCATAAGACATGTCCAACAAGCTAAATAAATGCAACTTCTCTCAGTCCTATACCCTCCAAAATGGGTATTCCAAATTAAGAAGATTCTATCAGATGGCATGACATACATAATTGGGTGGCATGGGATTCTTTATGTTATTCATATCAAGAGGGTGGTGCCTAATTTTGAAGAACACAAGATGTTTGTTATGGATTTACAGCAAAAACATGGTGAAACTTTAGAACCGAAACTTCCTTATGGAAGGAATTTATGAGGGAAAAGTATTCCAGAAAGTCTCACCCATCAATAACCCTATGGCACACATGTCAATCACATAGCTGGAAGATACTTTGTGAAATTCAACCAATCGTAGCATGGAAGGTTGGTGAAGGAAATATTACCTTCTAGTATGAAAATTGGTCAGGGGTCAATCTATAGTCTGTTCGAGGGTGAAACAAAGCCAAAAAATATTTTCTTGAAGGATGCTCTAAGTAATGGTACCTAGTATGCGACTGCCTGGAGCTTAGATTTCCTATAACCTGTCAGAAGCATAATGCATAGTCAAGAATATACGCTGAAACCTGGTGTAGCAAATAAAGCTATATGGAAGGTTAATTACAATGGTTCATCACGATGGCATATGTCTGGGAAGTTTTGAGATAAAGGAGAAAATCTTCAAGTCTTAATTCAAAAATTTGGCAAAAGCAAATACCTTTTCAAATGTCATTCATCTGGAGAGCAATGCACAACAGGTTTACAGCGGATGGCAGGAGTTCAAAGTTTGGAATCACTATAAATACAAAATGCTATTGATGTTTTCCTCTCTCACAAGACATTGAACTGTAGAACATCTCTTTTGCTCAGCAGCTTTGCAAAATTTTCAGGTGCACTTGGTGTTGAAATAGGTGGTCTGCAGCTTAGTCAAAAGTTTCTACAATGGTCTAAACATAAAAATATTAATGCAGTTGCTTCCTACATGTGCAAAACTCCACCGACAGTAATCGTCTGGGAGCTTTGGGGATCGCTTTGCACGTCTAAGATTTGGGGAAGAGAGACCCTCTTTGCATAGATCAGAGAGCTTAATCTTATATAGAATATGTGAACTAGTGAGGCAAAACTTTTTCAGGATCTCCTTAGTCCCTACTTGGGAACAGCTATGGCACTATGCAGACAAGCCAATGATCCATTAGAAAATCACAGCTATCAAGTGGTAAAGGCCACCTGCTCAGTGGTACAAAATCAACTCCTATAGGAGTTACCAAAATGGTAATTGTGGAGCAGGTTGTTGTTCCTGCGTTCAAAATAAATCAGAAAATACAAAAACAGATATGTATATAATCAGTGCTTAGGGGACGATCCCGAGCTCACAATTTATTTGTGTCTCCTTAAGAAATCTAACCACCTCACAATGCCCAAGGTTTACGAGTTAATTTCTCCCAGGATGGAACGGGATAACAGTTCTACCGTAGCGGCACTTCAAACGGTAGAATATTGCGAATACAAAGGAACGGAGCAAATCACACGACTTACTTAATATGCAGAAAGTGAGGGGATGCAGTAAGATATGTTTTCTGTCTGTGTTCAGTGTGTGTTGAAAGATTGACTACTGACCAGTTTATATAGCCATGGGAAAAATATGAAGAGATACAACCACTACTGGCTGAATTCACTACCACTAATAGCTGAATTCACTACCACTAATGGTTGTTCCCACTAAATATTAATAATGAATTATTAATTAATGGGAAAACGTGGAGGAAGAATTAATTTTTAATATTAAATATTAATAATAAATTATTAATTAATTAATATTTTTAGTTTTTGTTGGTCCAAAAAATTAAGTCAATCAATCATATCAATTGACCGAAGCCGAAGCCGAGACGAGCGACGACGACGGCGCGAGGCTTCCCTTCTTCTCAACCCTTTTAAGAGCTAAGAGAAGTAAATCTCTATTTAAACCCAACAAAAGCCTTTTCCTCTACCAATGTGGGAGAAAGTGCATTTCCCTACTAAAAGGAACCTTTTCACCTTTCCACCCATTTCCCATTCACACTCTTTACGTTCCAAAAAACCCAACAATCCCCCACATGAATGGGGAATGGCTATATTGGAAATATGCATGACAGACTTGTGTGATTTGCAAGAAAGAATTAGTTGCATCGGGATAAGTAGGTTTCCCTTTGAACTTTCCGTAGTGAACATACATCGGATATGCTCGGTCAATCGGTAGATTTAATATCTTTGAACCGTTGAGCTTTGGTGTATACCTAGACAACGTAAGTCACACAACTAACCCTTAACCGTCTTTGGTTCTCACTGTTGTGTTCGTTTCAGCCATGAACACCGCCTGGTTTCATAAGTGCTTAGAGAACTAGCCATACCGAATTCTCCATGAAGCGGCTTCCACTTCACACTTACATAGGTGATTCCTAAACGTGTAATCCTATAGATATACACTGTTTGATAATTTACAATATCAAACTTAGATAATCATTAAAAAATGCCTCTAGCATTTTATCCTTGTTGTCTCATCACGAGAATGGACCAAACATTTAATTGACAATGTTGGACCGTCATACACAACTTTGTATTCTCCTTGAACCTAGTTCTTGGGATATCCAGTCTCCTAGGTAGAGTTACCGCCGTGATGACTTGTCCTTGGCCATAGTCCCATTACCTTCGATGAACACTCAACCGCCTCTCTAGTTAGGCCTTTTGTAAGCGGATCCGATACATTATCCCTTGACTTCACGTAATCAATGGTGATAATTCCTCTAGAGAGTAGGTCCCTAACGGTTTTATGCCTTCGTCGTATGTGACGATTCTTACCGTTATACATGGCATTCCTAGCTCGTCCTATAGCCGATTGACTATCACAATGTATACAAATTGGTGTCAACGGTTTAGGCCAGAACGGAATGTCTTCCAAAAAGTTTCGAAGCCATTCAGCTTCTTCACCGGCTTTATCTAAAGCTATAAATTCAGCTTCCATTGTAGAGCGGGCAATACACGTTTGCTTGGACGATTTCCAAGACACCGCTCCTCCACCAAGTGCGAATATATATCCACTTGTGGACTTAGAATCAGTTGTGCCGGTGATCCAATTGGCATCACAATATCCTTCAATGACCGCATGATACTTGTTATAATGCAACGCAAAGTCTTGGGAGTATTTTAAATATCCCAAAACACGTTTCATTGCCATCCAATGAGTTTGATTGGGATTACTCGTGTATCGACTTAGTTTACTTATAGCACAAGCTATATCTGGACGAGTACAATTCATGATGTACATCAAACTTCCCAAAACACGAGCATAATCCCGTTGCGATGTGCTTTGACCTTTGTTCTTTTTAAGAGCAAGGTTTACATCAATAGGAGTCTTTGAAACTTTAAAATCCAAATATTTAAATTTTTCAAGCACACTATTGATGTAGTGAGACTGAGACAAAGCCAGACCTTGAGGAGTCCTATGGATCTTAACTCCCAGAATTAAGTCGGCAACTCCTAAGTCTTTCATATCAAATTTGCTAGTCAGCATGCGCTTTGTAGCATTTATATTGGCAATGTCATTACTCATTATCAACATGTCATCCACATACAGACAAACAATGACTACATAATTAGGAGTGTTCTTAATGTAAACACATTTGTCACACTCGTTAATTTTAAAGCCATTTGACAACATTGTATGATCAAATTTCGCATGCCATTGTTTAGGTGCTTGTTTTAGTCCATAAAGCGACTTAACAAGTTTACACACCATCTTTTCTTTTCCTGGAACCACGAACCCTTCAGGTTGTTCCATGTAAATTTCTTCCTCCAAATCCCCGTTTAAGAACGCTGTCTTAACGTCCATTTGATGGATTTCAAGACCATACACGGCGGCTAACGCTATTAACATACATATGGATGTAATTCTGGTTACCGGCGAGTATGTGTCAAAGTAGTCAAGACCTTCTTGTTGTCTATACCCTTTAACAACAAGCCTTGCCTTGTACTTGTCAATAGTGCCATCAGCTTTCATTTTCCTTTTGAAAATCCACTTAGAACCTAATGGTTTGTTTCCAGGAGGAAGATCAACCAACTCCCAAGTATGGTTGCTCAAAATAGATTCTATTTCACTATTGACTGCCTCTTTCCAAAAAGGAGAGTCTGAAGAAGACATAGCTTCTTTAAACGTCCGAGGCTCATTTTCCAAAAGAAAAGTGACAAAGTCATCTCCAAATAAAGTAGAAGTTCTTTGACGCTTGCTCCGTCTTGGTTCTTCCTCATTTGGTGAATTTCCTTTGGTTCCTTCCCGAGGTTGTTTGGATCTTTCACCAACTGACTCACATTCCTTCTTATACGGATATATAGTTTCAAAGAATTCAGCACTATCCGATTCCATCACCGTATTAACATGAATGTCGGGATTTTCTGATTTATGAACCGGAAACCGATATGCTTTACTATTTATAGCATATCCAATGAAAACACAATCAACTGTTTTCGGTCCAATCTTAACCCTTTTGGGTTTTGGGACTTTCACTTTTGCCAAACACCCCCACACTTTGAAGTAATTCAAGTTGGGCTTCCTTCCTTTCCACTTCTCATATGGAATGGAAAGTGTTTTGCTATGGGGAACTCGATTGAGTATTTGATTAGCCGTGAATATAGCTTTCCCCCACAAGTTCTGGGGTAGACCGAACTTATTAACAAGGCATTCATCATCTCCTTTAATGTCCGATTTTTCCTTTCCGCAATCCCATTAGATTGAGGCGTATAAGGGGCAGTTGTTTGATGAATAATGCCATATTCCAAACATATTTGTTCAAAAGGAGATTCATATTCGCCACCCCTATCACTTCTTATCATTTTGATCTTTTTGTTAAGTTGCATTTCAACTTCATTTTTGTATTGCTTGAATGCGTCAATTGCCTCATCTTTACTACTAAGTAAATAAACATAGCAGTAACGAGTGCTATCGTCAATAAAAGTTATGAAATACTTCTTTCCACCGCGAGATGGTATTGACTTCATGTCACAAATGTCCGTATGAATTAAGTCTAATGGTTCAGAATCCCTTTCAATTGACTTGTAAGGGTGTTTAATATATTTAGACTCAACACATATTTGACATTTTGACTTAGCGCAATCAAATTTAGGCAATACTTCCAAATTGATCATTTTTCGCAAGGTTTTATAATTGACATGTCCCAAACGAGAATGCCATAAATTATTTGACTCAAGTAAATAAGAAGAAGCTGCAATTTTATTCATAGTGTCAACGACCATTATATTGAGTTTGAAAAGGCCCTCAGTCAGGTAACCTTTTCCTACATACAGCTCATTCTTAGTTATTACAACTTGTCAGAAACAAACACACACTTAAACTCGTTTTTAACGAGAAGTGCAGTAGGCACCAAGTTCTTCCTTATTTCAGGAACGTGAAGAACATTGTTCAGAGTCACAACCTTGCCAGACGTCATCTTGAGGAATATCTTTCCATATCCTTCAATTTTGGCCGTTGTAGAATTGCCCATAGAGAGCGCCTCATCAGGTCCAGCGGGAGCATATGAAACAAAGGCTTCCTTCACAGCACAAACATGGAAGGTGGCTCCTGAATCAATCCACCATTCTTTAGGATTTCCAACTAAGTTGCATTCAGAAATCATAGCACACAGATCAATGTCTTGCACTCTTTGGGCCAATTTGTTTTCTTCAACCATGTTGGCTTGACCTTTTTCCTTTTTCCTGTCCTTCTTTGCAGCACGACAGTCTGCGGACTTATGTCCACTTTTGCCACAGTTGTAGCAATTTCTCTTGAACTTTTTCTTGCTAGGGTTGGTCTTCCCTCCAGAAGGCTTCTTTTTCTTATTTTGATTTTGATTATGCTCAACAATATTTGCTCCCGCTATTGTAGCATTTCCACGAGCCTTCTTTTCAGCAGATTTGTTGTCTTCTTCAATCCTTAAGCGTACAATCAAATCTTCAAGGGTCATCTCTTTGCGCTTATGTTTCAAGTAATTTTTAAAGTCCTTCCATAATGGAGGTAACTTTTCAATCATGGCTGCAACTTGAAACGCCTCATTAATCACCAAACCTTCAAAGAAAAGTTTGTTAGCAATAATATAATTAATATTTTTAACATAAGTATTAATCAGGATCAAACCTTCAGCAAGGAGATCATGGATAATGACTTGAAGTTCTTGGACTTGGGACACAACAGATTTGTTATCCACCATTTTATAATCCAGAAATTTGGCAGCCACAAATTTCTTCAATCCAGCGTCTTCAGTCTTATATTTCTTTTCTAGAGCATTCCACAGTTTCTTAGACGTTTCAACATTACTGTAAACGTTGTACAAGTCATCTTCCAAGCCACTTAGAATATAATTCTTGCATAGGAAGTTAGAATGCTTCCAAGCCTCAATCACAAGGAAGCGTTCGTTTTCAGGTGTTTCATCAGTCAGGACTGGAGCATCCTCCTTAATAAACCTTTGCAGGCTTAAGGTGGTCAGATAAAAGAACATCTTTTGCTGCCACCTTTTAAAGTCCACACCAGAAAACTTCCCCGGCTTTTCTGCAGGTGGCATAACCGTTGCAGCAGCAGCACGGCTAGGCCCAGCAGCACCAGAAACTGTGGTAGTATTAGTACTCACAACAGGGACAGTTGGATCCACTTCGTTTGTCATCTCTGTCAAAATGACACAAGCAGAAACAATATAAATAAACTGTTTAAACAATTGGAGTAGAAAAATCACGAAGGCTTTTAGTCTCCACAAACAGATTATTTAACAGTAATTAGGAGTAGAAAAACCACGAAGGTTTTAGTCTCCACAAGCAGATTAATATACAGTATAGGAGTAGAAAACCACAAAGGTTTTAGTCTCCTTAACCAGTCTCCTTAAACAATATTTATTTAAGCGCAGAAAATAAATAACAATAGATTTCTTAAGCTTGTTGTTCCTGCGTTCAAAATAAATCAGAAATACAAAAACAGATATGTATATAATCAGTGCTTAGGGGATGATCCCGAGCCCACAATTTACTTGTGTCTCCTTAAGAAATCTAACCTCCTCACAATGCCCAAGGTTCACGGGTTAATTTCTCCCAGGATGGAACGGGATAACAGTTCTACCGTAGCGGCACTTCAAACGGGAACACTGCGAACACAAAGGAACGGAGCAAAACACACGACTTACTTAATATGCAGAAAGAGAGGGGATTTCTCCAAGGATGGAACGGGATAACAGTTCTACCGTAGCGGCACTTTAAATGGTAGAACACTGCGAACACAAAGGAACGGAGCAAATCACACGACTTACTTAATATGCAGAAAGAGAGGGGATGCAATAAGATATGTTTTCTGTCTGTGTTCAGTGTGTGTTGAAAGATTGACTACTGACCAGTTTATATAGCCATGGAAAAAAGTGTGTGTTGAAAGATTGACTACTGACCAGTTTATATAGCCATGGGAAAAATATGAAGAGATACAACCACTACTGGCTGAATTCACTACCACTAATGGTTGTTCCCATCTGACTAATCATTCAGATTCCTGTTACACAAACAGATTTAATATTAAATATTAATAATAAATTATTAATTAATTAATATTTTAATCCGAAGCCGAGACGAGCGAGCGACGACGACGGCGCGAGGCTTCCCTTCTTCTCAACCCTTTTAAGAGCTAAGAGAAGTAAATCTCTATTTAAACCCAACAAAAGCCTTTTCCTCTACCAATGTGGGAGAAAGTGCATTTCCCTACTAAAAAGAACCTTTTCACCTTTCCACCCATTTCCCATTCACACTCTTCACATTCCAAAAAACCCAACACAGGTGGGGTTATAAGAGACAGTCTTGGACAAGCAACTGGGCAGAAAGTTTGGAAATGCTCTTTGGACTGCAAATATTTGCTGAGTTGGGAATCAATAAAATTAGAGTAGAGTCAGATTCAAGTGTCCTTATAGAATGTGTTAAAAAAAAATCAAGTACCCCATGAAAGATGTAAGAACCTATCGACTCTATTCGGCATAATATTGAAGGAAAGCAAGTTGTCTTTTGTCATTATTTAAGGGAAGGGAACACATTGGCTGATAGGCTTGCTAACTCAGTCGTGAGCATAAACAACATCTTTTATCAATGATTTCAACAACCTGATGAAAATAGCTAGTGTTCTCCTCAATCTGGATAAGTTTGAAGTACCATCCTTTTGAAGAAGACAAAGAAGCCGGCAAAATTATTTTTTGATTCCCCTTCAAATATATATACATAGAATCACTTATTTATTCGTTTTGTAAGATGGAAAGATTAGAATAAGAGTTAATGTGCCAACACCTCAAATGCTATTAGAGATTTCTCACCTTGGTGTCTGTCAAATGCTTCCACTATAATCAATAAAAAAGGGATGGTTCCTGATTTTTTTTTAAAAAAAAACAAACAAACAAAAGAGATAGTTACATCTTAACTTATAGATTTTATTATTGTTGAACACTAACCAAGACATTCTACTATTAGTTGAATAATAACCTATTGATCTATCTTTAATTGAATAATAACTTTTAATTTATTGCTAATTGAACATTGATTGAGTGATCCGACACATATAAAACCTTGTTGGTTTGATTAAATTGAATATTAATTGAGAGATTCTATTATTTGAACACCAATTGGGCTTGATTATAGTCTAATTTAAATATTTATTGTTTATTGACATATCTAGCGACTTAGTGGACCTATCAACTTCAAATATTTATAAACAAGTGGATGCTTAAATAATACAAGTTCATTGTTTAGCAATAAACAATAATTTTTTTTTTAAAACAAAGAAATGTTGTTTACATAGATACTCACTATCCTTCAAACATTAATAAATAACAAGTGGTTACTTAAACTACAGTTCATTGTCTAGCATAAATAATATAATTTTATTTAAACTGTCATTTCTTATTTATATAGGTTGCCATGCCGTTTGTTGGCCTAAATTTCACAACATTGGTAAACAATAAATATTTATTTAAGTAATGTCTGATTGTTTAGCATAAATAACATAATTTATTTAAACAATCACTTGTTGTTTACATAAATTCCCACCATCTTTCAAACTTCGGTAACCAACAACTCAATGTTCAGATAATGTCTAATTTTTTAACTTAAACAATATATGTTTCATTTTGAGTAGTCACTTATTGTTTAGATAGGTAACCACTATTCTTCAAACTTTGGTAAAAATAGTAACAACTATGATCCAACAACTTAATATATCCATACAAAATATATCATCAAACACCAAAGAAAAATATTCACAACCAACAAAAAAAATATTCCAAATATCCCATGCCAATAAATAAAAACTCTCATAGCCAACTGGGGTTCCATTTTCTTTTATTTTCATACCCAACAAATTTTCATTCTTAAATCCTCATATTATTGTCATTCAAGATCCCATGAAGAGTTGCTAATGATATCCTCAATGAAAATTAAAGAATACCCTCCACAAGCTTTAATAATGTAGTTCTTTGGGAGTCCAACAAGACGATCATATTGTCAAAAAGTCTTTGAAGTTTGAGAATGCACTTCCTTCTCTGCTGGCCTATGTTTTTGATAGTGGTGGATGATTAGGAGTTGCTTGAAAAAATATGAGGTCTTTAGCCATTTTGTGCTTTCTTAGAAATTGGTAGAAAATTCTTTTAACAGCAAAATGAAAGCTTTTCAAAGTGACAAGGGCGGAGAATATGAAAGCTTATCAAAGTGACAAGGCCATGCTTTTGCACTTTTCTAACTCTGCCATTTTTTTTCATAACTATTTTTCGAACACAACTCAACAAAATGGGGTAGCTGAATGATAAAATAGATATTTAATTAAAATAGTATGCACAATCCTTACGGATGCAAAACTTCCATCTCAATTTTGGGTTGGTGCTGCTTTTTTATGCTGTTGATACTGTTAATAGGCTACCATTCCTGTTTTGGGTGAAATTTCTCCTTCTAAAAGACTTTTTGTAAAGACCCCAAATTATCATTTTCTTAAGGTATTTAGTTGTGAGTGTTTTCCAAATTTGTCTGCTCGTGTTCCTCATAAGCTTGCCCCTCGTTCAGTACGATGTTTGTTTTTAGGATATGCTCCTAATTCTAAAGGGTACAATTGTCTAGATCCTAAAACTGGTTGTATTTATATTAGTAGACATGTACTCTTTCATGAATTAATCTTTTCATATTCGAAGCTATCTAGTCCAGTTGTTGTACCCACTTCTATCCTAGTTCTTCTTATGAGCCTCTTGTTGTGATATCACCAAAGGAGAAGAGAAACTTGAACTCATACAAGAATCATCTCATACTTGAGATAGTCAAGAGAGATCCAAGAAAAAATAAAGGGTTAATGATCACACACACTCACAAAAGAACAAAGGAGTTCATCATTCATCCATTAAAAATTAGCTAATGACTAAACCCTAAAATTAAGTTATTTATAGTAGCTACTAAATACAATGATAAATGGACTAAAGCCCTTAATGATAATTCTAGAATCTGGCATTTTAGTGCGATCGCGCTTTGTGCCTTCACGACCGCGACCATTACTTCTCTGAGACCCTAGCAACCATGCCAAAGGTCTCGCGATTGCGTCCTTTTTGGAGTCCTTTTTCCCGAACGCGCTCTGTGTGTTCGCGATCACGACATGCACTAAATATCCAAAACCCTGCAAGATTGAACTTCTACTTTAATATGATTTGAGCCTTTAAATCTCTAGCCATGGTTCATTTATGTCCTTAAAGCCCTTGATGGATAAGATTACGGCTTCAAGCGCTTGATGGTCGTTCCGGTTCGTATTATTCTCTCCTTCTTTAAGAGAATTTGTCCTCGAATTTGTACCTTGTAAAACCATAACCATAATAAGCATTAAGCCAACATTGATCCAAACATGATATCCAAGAAAGTGGAACAAGGCCCACATGGTTTAACTCAAAAGGCACAAGCTTATGACATATCCAAGTGTCATAAGCATTCATAAAGAACAATTTATCATCATAAACAACAAACACTTGATTATAAATCACACAATCAACATGGGATGAATTAAGAAATCTCATTTGACAAACCTTCAAACATGATCCAAGAAATCTTGTAGGCTTATCAAAAAGGAGATTTTCACTTTCAAGTTCATGCAATCATGCCAAGCTTTCATATCCTTTACATTAGAAGCTTTAGCATAGTCCACCCTAAATGTATGCTCTAGACTAGTAATATAGCAAGGAATTCTAAAACTATCATTTCTTATTTTAACACTATTATCACTAGTGCCTCCCTCCTTCTTTAAAGGATCTTCATTTTTGGAGGACTTCCCTAAAAGTATGCATTCTTTAAGTTTTGAATCATGAATATCATCAAATGCAAACCTTTCAAGAACACAAGTGTCAATCAAAGCAACATCATCAATGATGTCCATACACTCAAGTTCACTTTCCAAATTAGAATCTCTATTAAGCACATGATCGAAATTAGGACACACCATAGAATGATTCACTTTTGCAAGTGTACACTCACTTAACAACTCATAACAAGATTCATCAATTTTAACCACATATGAAGCTAAGTCAATTTCACTCAAAGACAGTTCATCAACTATTTCACTCACTTCAAGAACATACTTTCTATTCCAGCACTATTTTCAACTTGAGACAAACTACCACCACAATTAAGAATACTATTAAATATTATTACATCAAAATCTAGCAATTTATTTTCATATTTATCAAACAAAGGTGGGATGTCACACAAATCATTTTGCTCAAGCCCAACCATTTGTACATCACTAGTATGGAATAATTCACACACACAAAAAAGTATCAATTTTTCCTTTACAAGTATGTCCAACTAGTGCATGCTCACATTTTTCACTTTGACTATTTTCACAAGATAAAGAACTAGTAAGCTCAACACCACTTTGACCATTAACTAAACTCAATCATTCATCAAATTCATTTAATGAAAAAGAATAATAGGTTTAGCCATTTTACCTTGAATCCCTTCTAAAGTACTTTCTTTGCCTTGTTCTTGTACAATGAAGCTCACTTGCTCACTTGAAGAAGTTACCTCGGCTTCTTTTTCTTCCAAGGTTAGAACTTTTTCAAAAGAGAGATTTTCCAATTGATCATCTCCAAAAGCTCCTTCAAAAGACACAAAAAAACTAGAGAAAAAAAAAAAGAAAGGTTAGATTTATTAGAATAGTGAAAATCCCACTCTCACTCTTTGTGTTCCCTCTTTCTTTTCTCTCATATTTTCTTCACACTCTTCTCTTTTTTCTTGTGACAGCTCACTTAATTGACTCAATTCAAGCTCTCTTTTTTCCACTCTTGAGTTACCACTAGTCACTTCCTTACTCCTCTCAATTTTCAATCGCTCAAGCTCATTTGAATTAGGACGTGCTCCAAGAATCCCTTTAGAATAAGTAGGATGACTCTTCACCCCCAACTTTCAAATTGTCATCTTGAGAATTTTCACCCAAATTTTGCCTAAAGCCTTTTGCTTTTGCATTTCTTGCTAATTCTAGTATTCTCAAGTACCTTTCTTTGACTTGCAATGGGGTAAAGGCTTTAAGAATAAACTTTTTGGCCTCTTAAAGTAAGAGAAATTTTTTCCAACTTATCACTATACTTAGCATTTCTAGAAATCTTCCATGGTTCCCCCAACAAAAAGTGACAAACTTTCATTGGCATCACATCACATAGCACTTCACCTTGATAAGTGTCAATCTTAAAATTTAACCCCACTTGTTATGTAATTTCCACAAACTCATTTGCATTCAATCAAGGCCATTTATAGGGAAATGATGTCTACAAATTTTTAACTTTAATTGTTCTACCATGAAAACACTTGCGACATTGACACAATTTCTGCCATCAATTATCATAGCACAAATGTACTTCCCACCCCTACAATCTGTATGGAAAAAATTCTTTCTTTCTCCACAAAGTTGATCCATACATATTTTATCACATTCATGTTTGTCAACAAGATGATCTACTTTAACCAAAACTCTCAAAGCATTATTAGACCATGACAAACTATTTGTAGCACAAGTATCACTTTTTCTCATTTCTTTCTTCACAAAGTTGACCCATACATATTTTATCACATTCATGTTTGTCAACAAGATGATCTCACTTAATCAAAACTCTCAAAGCATTGTTAGACCATGACAAACCATGAAAAAAAATCTTTCTTTCTTCACAAAGTTGACCCCATACATATTTTATCACATTCATGTTTGTCAACAAGATGATCTCCTTTAACCAAAACTCTCAAAATATTGTTAGACTATGACAAACCATTTGTAGCACAAGTATTACTTTTTCTCATTTTATGCCTCACATTTCCTCTCACATAAGAATTAGAAGTATTGAACATTTTGGCGCAAGTAGAAGATGCAAAACTCTCTTTTTCTCATGGAATAATTACCACAACTTCTAAAACCAATAGAAATACCACTACTACTCTCCTCTTTATTTTTGAAAATACAAAGAGAAGATGCAAATGAACAATCTCTATAATAAATTTCATCACCAATGCTCTTTATGTTACTATCTTCATTTTCATGTTCTTCACAAGAATAGTAAGTAGGAACATTGTACCCTGAAGCGTCACTATTTTCAACTTCATGACTAGAAGCATAAGAGTTTTCATCTTCATATTTGTCTCCATAAGCTTCATATTTTTTATAAGCTCCATGATCATAGTAACTCTCATTATCATCATAGGAGTCATAATCTCCAAAATCATCATTTGAGGACATCTTTGCAGCATAAAGAGAAAAGGACTTCACAAACTCACTCCCTCACATGTATCACTCAAAATATAAGCACTCACCACTTAAGGTCAATGAATTTTATGACTACACTGTAATGATCTCACCACTCAAGTCTTTTTCCGCTAAAAGGTTTCCCTTAGTCTTTTCAAGGTTCTACAATCTCAAATTCCTCAAGGCAAATATCCAAGTATCGGCTTGGAATGCAATTTATATGACACAAAAAAATGAACAAATGACACACTAACAGACTAGTTTAAGAAACGAAAAAATACACAATAAAACTAAAAAAGAAAACACACAAAAGGAATTAGCACGAAATTAATTACAGATACAAATTAACTAGACTAAAACAAGTAGAACTAATACTAATGTAATCTAGCTAAGAATAAACATGAAAATACTAAAAATATAATCTGGAAATGCTATAGTTTAAATGGGAAAGCAAGTAGTAAACTGGGAAAAAGTAGCTAGCTGGAAAAATTCAGTCGCCCAAAGTGGCTATATATGCAAAATACTCCCAGCTCTCACCTACTCTAAACTTGCCAAACTGAGAATGCAGCAGTTTGATTCAATATTGACCGGGGACGAGCCCCCACTTCCATAGATCCTTGGCTTGACCTTCCGTAGTAATCCTAATTGCTTTTAAGAAAGCGGGGCGGGGCCAATTTCTCGTACTTGCTCAGTGTGCCCCTTTTCTTCGAGTGCCCTGCCCGATTCACTGGGTTGTTGGCTTACCAAGCACTTGCCCATTGCTCCTGTCGCTCGCTTGGCAGGCGGATACTGTTCACTGTCTTCTTTGTCAAACTTTTTTCCACAAATAACTGTTACAAGCAAAACACAACCATTCAAGTTACAGAGTATAAGGAACTCAAAAGTTTTTTGTCCATGTTGAGTTACTACAAATTTGGACCAACTACTTCAACCTAAGAATATCAACTTTTCTAAATGTTTTTCGTCACTTTCACTTTCAATTTACTATTTTCAAGTTCAAATCATTACTTCCAGACCAGATTTGAACACAAGTAGAGAGCAAAAATTGACTAAAGCAGGTGGCAGGATTTTTTTCACAATAAAAATTTCAAATCGCGTTTATGGGGAACAATCGCGAAAGCGAGCTACGCCTTATCTTGTTCCTCCGTTATCGCGTGCAGATCTGCGTGTCATCGTAACGCTGCTGGAAATACCACCCTCGCTATCGCATATTAATTCTCGCATTGCGACCTTCAAGCTAAAATCCAAAATTTGAAGATGTTATTCGTGCTCTTCAAGTTTTCAACGGCTTTAATCGATTAATCTCTGAATCAGCTCCAACAAAATTAAAACTTTCAAGGATTGCTTCACAAATACCACCCAAACAAAACCCACGTCAAACTTTGATCAACGATATCATATTTGCAAAACCCAATTCTTGTTCATCAAGCTTTTGAACCCTAACAATGGTGGTTCTTTAATCTTTCACCACAATCAATGAAACTGTGTTTTAATCAACAAGTTTAAGCACAAACACCAAATTCTTAAACTATTTCATCAAGAATCCACCTAAAACATATTTGATACAGTGAACAATTACCAGTTTTTGAATTTTCTTTTATTTACTAATTTTTTTTAAAAAAAAAAATCAGATATGAGAATCAAAACCTAGACAGTGTTTGTTCATCCGAGCTCTGATACCAAATGATATGATCCTAAAATGGAATTACAGTTAAAAACCACTAATTAACAACACAATTGAAGGATAGAAGAAATAGGAGATAGATTTGAGAAAGAAAAGATAGAAAACAAGTAGAGATGTAACTAGTCAACCTAAAGCACAAGATTAGACCTGCTAATTAACAATAAAAAATAATTTTACAATCCATGGGAGAAGAGAAACTTGAGTTCATACAATAATCATCTCACACTTGAGATATTAAAGAGAGATCCAAGAAAAGACTAAGGGTTAATACTCACACACACTCACAAAGGAGTTCATCATTCATCTATTAAAAACTGCTAATAACTAAACCCTAGAATTAAGCTATTTATAGTAGCTACTAAATATAATGATAAATGGACTAAATAGCCCTTAATGGAAATTCTTGAATCTGGCCTTGCCCTTTAGCGTGATCGTGCTTTGTGCCTTCGCAACTGCCGCCAGTAATTCTCTAAGACCCTCGTGACCGCGCCTGAGGTCTTGCGACGCGGAATGTAACTTGAAGTTTCATCGCGACAGCGCTCTATCTTTTCGTGATCGTGCCCTTTTCTCTGAGTCCTTCTTCGCGATCACGACGTGTACTCGAATATCCAAAATCCTGCAAGCTTGAACTTCCACTTGACATGTTTTGAGCTTTCAAATCCTCTAGCCATGGTTTATTTATGTCCTTAAAGCCCTTAATGGATAAGATTACAGCTCCAAGCTCTTGATGGTCTTTCTGATTCGTATCATTCCTTCATTCTTTAAGAGATTTTGTCCTCAAATTTGTACCTTGTAAAATTATAACCGAGACCACTTGGATTCATTATATTCTATGTGAGATTGGGCAATATCTTCGCCAACCAATTTATGTATTTTGTGATCATGCCAGTTCTACGTATATGTGTCGTAATCCAGTGTTTCATGGTCGCTCCGAACACATTGATGTTGATTATCATTATGTACGTGACAAAGTAGTCCAAAAGATCTTATTGTTCAACATTCCCAGCCCGATTGCAAGTTGTTGATATTTTTAGAAAGGGCTTGTCCTCTTTTCAGTTTTATTCAATCTGTCTGTTGATTCTGCTCATCCAGATTGAGAGGGCATATTAGGACTCTTAATATTATTCTTGTATATTTATCTTATACTTATTTTAGAGATAAATATATGGGTTGTACTTATCCAAGGTAAGTGAATAACATATATAGTTATTCTTGAAGATTATGCACCTATCCCATACTTGTAATTCTCTCTCTATAAATAAGAATACAACTTGCTCCATAGTCATTGAGTCATTCATTAAATATGACATAAATAACTACTATATCTTATCTAAACAGACTTAAGAATAAAGTAAGTAGCAATAATTCAGATAACTAAATTCCCATTGTAACGGTGGTGGGAGGATGCCTTCAGGTCGCAGCGGTTCTTCCATGTCAACTTAGTTGAAAAGCATCCTAGAGATTGATTGAGTTTTTCAATACTAGGCTTTTGCTTTCTTGTAGTTCTTCTATTTACATCTACCTCCAGAACAAACAAAAAGGACGACGAAATTCATATATCTATATATAGAAAGATGTGGGCTGAAGAGTTTGGATTGAGGTCACTATGCTTAACATATCGTAGTTGAACAGCTTATCGAAGAGGGGAGAAAAAAAATATTTTTCGTAATCTTAAACTCCAATGACAAAGCGTCCGTTCACGTCAAGAATAGAGACTATTAAGGATGTACTTACTTTTCTTTTTTTGCGTCAAGATTGGGTTGGTGTTCAGTGTACTAAGGTACAAGATAAAAAAAAAAAGGAAAAATGCATTTGTTAACGACCGATAGCGCTATAGGATCGGGTTCTTGGATCAATAGAACTGGAAGAGAAGGATTAATCGAATATATAAGATAAACAATGCAAGAATTCTTGGAAGTCGTAATGCCTTTCTAGGTCTTTACAAGAAAGTTTGAGCGGGAGACAAGGGGCGCTCCCGCAGGGTCCCGATGCCCTACCTTTGCCTTCTTAGGTTCTGACCACCACAGGGTCCTATAAGGAGTATATCTGTCAAATCTAATTGTGTACACTCGTCCAAAAAAAACCTATGAAGAAGTTTGCTCCTCGATTCATTTGGTTTCGCAAGCAAAAAGGTGAAATGTTTTACTATTAAGGAAGTAAAAGGTTATAATTCTCACACAAAACTAGAATATAAATCAAAGTGAAAGCTCCATTAAGCATATTAAACTCTGTGATTCAATCAGGAATCGTTGTTGGCAAATCGAAAGAATTATCGTCCAAATAATTCAATAAACCCATTTAGTTTTTGAAATCATTATTTGATATCAAATCACTGAAATCATAAAACCTACAGAAATAATGAAAACGGGAAAAGAAGAAAGAAAATTTATCAAAAAATTACTTTAAGATGATGCAAATTGAAGTCTTCAAAGAGTTGTCAATAATCAAACTTTATTTTTGAAGAGAGAAGGGTTCGTGAGAAGAGACGAAGAAGCTCTCACCATTTATTTTGAAGAAGGGATAAGGGCTTGGGTAGATTTGGATTAATTTATGAGGCTTTTAATTGTTTACCCAAATTTTTTATTATTTCTAATTTGATCTCGTCCCTCACTTAAGTGGCTAACTAATTAAGTGGACAAAAAATAAAAAAGAAATAGAAATCTCTTTTCCTTCATTTAATACTTGTAAGATCTTTTTCATAATCTTCGAGTACGTTCATTGTCTCTGACTTATTGAAATTCTCCAACTTCTAACTCATAGTCAAACTAATTTATAACGTCAATTTATTGATAGACAACATAGGTTTTTTTATAAAAAGTAATTGTTAAGTGGTCCAAAAAATTGAAGAACAACCATTATGGAGGCCATTTTTGCAAATATATTGGTGCACGTAGGGATGGCAACGGGGCGGGTGCGGGGCGGGGCGGCTTTGCTGCTATGCGGGGCGGGGCGGGGCGGGGCGGGTTAAAACATTTTTTGAAAATTTTAAGGCGGGGCGGGGCGGGTTGCGGGTTGTGTGAATAAAAATTTGGGAGATTTACAAATATATACAATCCTAACACCAAAATTACAAAAAATACCAACATTATTTCATTTTACAAAAATACCAACACTTTTTTACATATTATATACAAAAATCAACAAAACTGATAAATTAGGGTTCCTCCTTCTTCCTACTCCCCCCCCCCCACTGCTACCACCCCAGGCGGCGGCGCCGCCTAGTCACCGCCGGCCGCCGCCATCCACCACCGGTTTTTTTTTTTTTTTTTTTGAATCTAAAAAATGAAATACACATAAATACACATATAAACATTGATTTTTTTTTTTTTGAAATTAAAATTGAAAAATACATATAAACAAAAATACATGTAAATACACAAAAAAAATTGTGTTATACATACACTAAACACACATACATACACGAATCTACAGATCTACAAACGAAACATACAAATTTATGTGTTTGACATTTATTACTTGACATACACACAAAAATACATACAAAAAATACAAATAGATGCTCGGATATACACGTTCATACAGTGATATACACGTACATACACTTGTGTGCTGAAAATTATTACATGTATATACACGAACATACAGATACATACACTTGCAGATCTGAATTTGAATGTGTATATTCAAATGCAAAAAAGAAGAAGGAGAAGCAGATCTGAACTTTTATTAACAAAATACATGTGTATACATAAAAATACACATATATACACGTACAAAATGAAAAAAGAAAAAGAAAAAAGAGGAGAAGATGAAAAAAGAGGAGCAGATCTGGTACAATCGCCGTGGTGGAGCCACGCAGTGGCGGCGACGGCAGAGCAGAGGCACGGGGGAGGGGGTGACGGCGGGAGGGTGGGGTGGGTAGGTGGAGGAGAGAAAGAGAGAGGGAGAAGTTAGGGTTTTGGGTAGAGAGGGAAGAAAGGAAATGAAAAATTGTATTTTTTATAAAATGTGAAAAAGTGTTGGTATATAGGGTAATTATTTAAAAATATCGGTATTTTTTGTAATTAAGTGGTTTAGTATGTCAATTAGCGTAAAAATGTCTAAAAATTTTGTATCTTCGTCTTTTTTAATGTATTAATGTATTACCTCCTGCACAGCTCCATATCGTCAAACAGATCCTCAAATTTAATAACTTCCGTGTTTTATTAGGTTAAAATTTTAATTTCGTTAATTTAAAGTATTTTATGAGTAAACGACTTTTCTAATATAATTCTCCTTAAAATAAGTATTTTATTTGAAGTATTTTACTGTGTATGACTAAATCATATTTAATTCTCCTTAAGCAAGAATACTGGAAGTAGTATGACTTATTTTATAAGAATTTTAAGGAGAGTTTTATGAAATTTTCAACCTGTTTTCCAATTGTGAGTGTTTCACTGTGTTTGAGAATCAATAAAGTTTTAAATTGACGTATTTTATTCAAACATAAGATTGCAATTTATTGTAATATTTCTTTTCTCAAATAAAGTTTTAAATTGACGTATTTTATTCAAACATAAGATTGCAATTTATTGTAATATTTCTTGAGAACATTATCAAATTGCCTCAACACAAGAATTCTGGAAGGGACAATGTTATATCATAAATAATTAAAATAGTGATACCGCGATAATCCTTTATCACTTACAAGCTGCTGTTCTTAATCTTTAAGGAAAAGATATAAATCACATCTTAATACTTTTTAATTTAAAATTGGATTGCAGCTTTGAAAAAAAAATTATGTGGGGCAGGGCGAGGCGGGTCTAGACGGGGCGGGGCGGGTTGAAACTAGAAAAATTGCTATGCGGGGCGGGGCGGGTTGAAAATTGTGCGGGTTAAGGCTCAACCCGCCCCGCCCCATTGCCATTCCTAGGTGCACGCCACCCAACTTTTTCCCTATATAAAACAGACTTTGATGAACTCCTTCGAACCCTAACCACTCTCAACATGCACAAGCGGAAGCTGCATGAGGTCACCATTGACAGAAAAATGGAAGCTCCAGAAGACTTGATTAGCAATCTTCCTGATGAAGTATTATGCAAAATAATCTCGTTTCTTCCAACTACTAAAGAAGCCGTAGCAACCTGTGTTTAATCTAAACGTTGGAAATTCTTATGGAAGTCTCTTTCTCGTCTTTCTTTTGATCTAGTCCGCACTCATGTAGAAATTCCACGTATCAAACAACTGTTTCTTTTATCACACACTGGTGATGATGAATTCTTTCACTTGCACCACTACCCATATGAATGGGTTCTCGCTGATCACAATAGACTTTGGATTGAATGTTTAAAGAACGAGATAAAGCTTCAAAGGATTTCACTTTTTACATATAAATATACTTATTACATAAGTTTACCAAGGAGCATATTCCATGGAGAATTTCTTCAAGTGGTGGAACTAACTGAATATTTACTGTATGATGCTTCACCTTTTTAAAGGTTCCCTCAATGTTAAAGCCCTAAAACTCACAAGATGCAGTCTAAATGAGGCAACCCTGATCGACATCCTTAGTAATTGTGAGTCTTTGGAGAATCTGTACCTTCGTGCTTCTGATTTTGACACTTTGCCGCACTATTGTCAGGAGAATGCGAGCTTTCGCCATGATTCATAAACAGCATGTGAAGAAATTTTACCTAATTTCTGAAAGCCTAGTTTAATTGGTGTTCCAAAGACTTTATCTATTCATCCACTGTCCAAGCCTTCAAGTATTCCAGACAAACAACCCTGAGCTGAGGATCCGGCCTGGGGGGAACCAAAATTTTGAGTTTATGAGTTCTGGATTCTAAAAAATGCATTTTTTTAACTACATACACCACCCTCTTTTGTAATTATAGTGAACTACAAAATTCAGTAGCACTGTCCTTGCGCAATATGATGCTTATATTTTATATTTATGTAAGATTTTCCTCTTTTAGAGATATTTCCAAACCAATACATGCCTAT
This sequence comes from Petunia x hybrida, assembly GCA_037355625.1. NCBI lineage: Eukaryota > Viridiplantae > Streptophyta > Magnoliopsida > Solanales > Solanaceae > Petunia > Petunia x hybrida. Next base: position 1,952,756 of record JBBBVM010000561.1, on the reverse strand, counting down.
AAAGATGGTTTATATTTTTACAAGTATTTAACTTTCTTGATTGAAGAATTTAAGGAGAAGATCGAATCTCCTAAATACAGTTAGAAAATTTATATATGATATTCCCAAACCTGTCTCAACTTTTCCAGCACCTTTATTCCCAGTTCATATGGACATCACGAGGATAATCTTTTTTCCAACCAAATCCACGATATGTTTATTGTAAGTTATCTTAGTTATTATAAACCCATTAAAAATTACTCAACATTAATACCAACACTTTAGCTCAGCATCATTCTAGTTTATGCAATCCACAAATCAAATTTCCTAATAAGGGAAACAAAAGTTGTAATACCCGAAATGAACACAATTTTTAAAAAAAACAAAAACAAAAACAGAAAAGGAATATCATAAATGAAAAAACAAAAACAAGAATCAACAGTTAGACGTTAAGCTCAGGAAGCTAAAAAGGATTTCCCCATTTCAACCCAACTTTTGAAACATAAAAGTAGATCCAACACAAGCTGAGTGTTAAGCATGAAACAGATTTATTGACTGAAAGAATAGAAATACGTCAGTTTCCGAACGATTTTACATGATGAGCTTTCAAATAGCTCCAACTACCAAGATAGCAAGTAGCTATCGATTGTTGTTTAACTTCTTTTCTACCGAGGCTCTTGTTAAATAACCAGCTTTACATCTAAGCCTTCACATTTCCACTTAATAATCTATTAGTGAACTGATTAGGAACAATACAAACATTGGTTAAACTTTAGAAGAGGAATGAACAACAGAATGAGGGTTTCTTTGGAGGATTGATAGATTATGGGATGTTAAGAGACTAGGATGGACACACAGCACTTGAACTGGCCATGCAGATGGAACATGAGCACTCGTTAAAACAGTGATTGGACTGGTTTTGGAGCCGATAAAGTAGCCACGGACTTGAACTGTCAACATCACAAGAAGTTTGGTTATATGTAGAAAATATTGAACAGCTGACAACTGTTGTATAATTCAAAATGTTGTGTATCAAATGTATCCTCATAACTATAACAAGGTTAATTCTGAAATGGTGCAAGACATTCAGCTATACACATCTTGTCTGCTAGTTATGTAAGCCAGTGATGAGCAAATGTGTATTAGTTTGTTTACCTTTGGTTGTCTATACTTTTCGCGTATAGCATTGAGGGTGCAGCCACTGCTATTCTTCTGTAACTCTTGAAGAGCAAAAACTGTAGGTTTGAGTTCTGATACCTTGTATCTGGTATAATACTCCAAAGTTGGATTCTGTGGGACACTAAAGAGTCATTTCATGGTTGCATTTCATTTGCAGAATAGAGACAAATAATATCAAGGAGTTTAAAAGATGCATACCCATGGGTGGTTAGATTGATCAAGTGTCCATCTGGCTAGAAATACAGCTGATGCAGCAGTAAGAGATGGAAGAAACTTTAGGAAACCATAGTCAGCAAGTGTTAACTCTGCTAAATAATTTGCCATGAACTCCAGTTCGACAGAGGGAACCTGCCGGTTGAAGCAAGTTATTTACATATCAACAGCTTTATCATGATGTCAGGCAAAATAGTGCTATTTCATACCTTGTAAGAAGCTTGTGCTGCTTGAATAAATCTCCTAAAAGCGAGGATGGACAATTACACAATGAAAAGCCTACTTTTCAATGTATCATACCAGATAGAACTTAGCAGATAGTACAAATTATGTTACCTCAGGAACTTCTTGGTGGTTGGAGCAGCAAGTTGAAAGCCCAAAAGGTTCAAGATTTGGCTTTCCATTTTTATTACCTGAAATAGAAGATATTATGGCCTTCACACATCCACGTGACAAAGTTTAACAAGAACAACAACAATATATTCAAATAGAAAAACAAATACCTCTTCTTTCGTGTAAGTGTTATCTGTAATGAAGCAAAATTCTTCAACACGAGGTGCACAAATTTCTTCAAATTTACTGCAAGCATTAAGTGCAAAGACACAGCAGATCTTAGTGCTACAGAAAAAAGCCATTGAATAAATGCAGCTTGAAGTTCATCTATTTTCTTTTTTACTGAAGGTAGGTACATTTATATGTTGGGACACTGTTATCCTCTTCTTGGAAAAGATGATTAAATGTCAATAAGTTAAAATAAGAAAAAGAACTCGGTCTAAGAGTAGACCATATTCCACAAACTCAGAAATTTAAGCCATATTTGTGAAATCAATTAATCTCATGATCGTAAATCCTTTTTTTCTACCCTATGATCTGGCTTTCCAACTTTCAACTTCCACTAGCTATAGATAACACAAAAGTGTAGCAACACATCTACACTTCAGGCAACCAATAGATAGCCAATTTCAAGGGCCTTCTCTTGATGCCTGGCCATCTTAACTGTGAATGTCAGAAGCAAGTGGGACCAGATGTTCAAATTGTCAAAATGTCAGAAACAAGGACTTACGAAGCAATTAGCATGCAGGTAACTCCAAGCAGTTGCAGTTTTTGTTTTCCAATGTAATTTTCAGTTAGGAACCGGTCAATAAGATTAACAGTTAGGTAAAGTGTGTCTGGAACCAGTCTATATTCTTCAGAAACCTGCAAGAAGCATACCGATGCTCAACATGTAATGAGATAAGAAGATACTTAAAATATTTCATTCACACAATAAAGTATATAACTAATTAAATTTAATAGTTCTCAATAACAAAATATTTGAATAGATTATTGCATCGAGATTGGTTAAGAAGTGTTCAAAGTGAGTTGATAAGATGTGGAATCATGTGAGGTCAAGTTTTAGAGAAAGACCAAAAATGAAAAAAAATCGGGTTTTTTTTTTTTTTGGTATGGGGGTAGTAGCTGATAAGACTATCCAAGTCTAAATCACATATGCCAATTCTAATGAACGTTGTTTCTCAAATTCCAGGATTCTAGTCAAGGAAAACATGATCTTCTGAAGTATCTCAAAATAGAAAAGAGAAGGCAAGTGAAAGGGAAACACTAAACAAGATGGTGCACTTGAATATGAAGTAAACATTTAAGTTGATAATGCATGTTCAGTAAAGTGACCAATCTAAGGCTAGAGAACCAAAACATCCAAGCAGAAATAGTCGACATCTAAAAAGGATAGTTGGTAAAAGATGTAAAAAGAATAATAGTGATGGGTTTTGGCGCAATAAATAATTTCACAGATAGTATAAATTAAAGGTGATAAGTATACATCCAAAGTAAGCTTACTGACCTCCACAAGCCAATCAATCAGAATACCTCGCATACCCTTGTTAATATCCAGCTGCAGCTTTTCCATGTAATCACCAGAAGGCCTGCGGTCAACCTGTGGGAGAGAAAAATTCATCAATGCATTAAAGAGGAGAAGAGAGCGTTCAGGTTCAACAGTAAAACGATAAATATTTCTTAAAAAGAAGGGGCAGCCCGGTGAACAAAACATCCCGCGACCACGCAAGGTCTGGGGAAGGGCCGCCCCCAGAGGGGTGTAATGTATAACTATAATAGTTCTTCAACAAAAAAAAAGATGACACTTGCATCTTTTAAACTTGTTAAAAGTGAAAAGATTTCGGGCTGTTTATCCATGGTTTGGGGTCATATTAAGCTGTTCTTATCCGTGCTATCACGACATCTTGAACCAAAACATGTTATTGTCATTAATTGTAGGTACCAGAACATCAATTTTAGTTTTACAACTAGAGTGGCAAGGTGTTGAGCATGATCACATATCAGCAGAATAACGGTCATGGAAGAAACATTCATACGAACCTCAACGGCATGCAAGTTGTTATAAATATCAGGAGCATACAAACTGCACATTAGTGGATCCTTGTGTCTCGAATCAATATCAGAAATTCCTAGACTAACAAGGCCTTGTTTCTGGCAAACTTTGCTTTCATCTGCATGATGTAACAGGAAATAACTCAACTGTTTCTAGAAACGATGTACAAATAGATATGACATTTGTAAGATCAGTAAAGTTTCACCCGATGAGAGATGATTAAATTATAGATGTAATTGCAGATGATAAGGTACGTTAACAAGTTTCTCTTCCCTATAGTTTTTCGAACTTCCTATCGCTGGATCTATTGCAGTAAACTTTTGTAGCCCTAAGGTAACTGTATATAGCTTTTCTAGAGCCCGTACTGAAATTCTTATTAGAATCCAAAAAATATGATAGCCAGATGCCGGACGTAGATCAGGAAGGACAAGCTGTTGGACTACTTTGTTACAGAAAACCAAGTCCCCATAGAATAGGCATGCTCTGTTCACTCCTAGAGAATCAAATGTGATTTGAATTAGGTAGTAAGCTTCTCATGAAAATAGTGGATGCTGATGCATCAAGCATCAAACATAAATTTAGTAGTAATAAACTTGTTGCAGCAGAGAAGAAAATGGAAAATATCCATATTAAAAATGAGAAAGTTTCCAGCAAAATTTGATAAAGAACTTAGCTTTAATTCATACCGCAAAACAGAAAGCAACTATAATAGTTAGAGCAGTATCCAGCATTTGTTAGATCAAAATATAAGCAGGCACTTTGGCTCACATTAACTGTTTAAAAAGCTAAAGGATAAAAAAATAATCAAAATTCAATGCTTTTATATCTTGCATGACGACACACAACGTCAAACCTTTTTGGGTTGTATTCTGAAGTGGGATGGCTTTACAGGAACTTCTGTTCATAGGCATTAGATTAACTAAACCACATTGCACTGGAGTGACAAATCTACTTAGCTGAGTTAACACATTCTCTTCGGAATTTACCGCCGAACTGAGTCCTTGTGATTCCTCGACCTTAACTTTCTTTACTTTATCAGCTATATCCTCTTTTCCATTCTCCTGGAACTGTGACCTTTTCACCAAAACAGCAGGTTTCACCTTAATGCTCCTCTTATCAAATCCCTTTTTAACCTATCACCATAAGATGAACATAATCACCCACAAGCTGTTGGTAATTTTCAGACAGAATCAGGTTAAGCACGACCTCCAGTGTAAGATGCAGAAAACACCAGTTAATGATCTAATCACTTCTATTAACAAATGGAGAACACGAGATGATGTCCTTAGAAGAAAAAAATTACCGTAATTTTGCTTCCATTGATGCAATTCATCTGAGAGCTTTCACTGAGAACATTCGTCATGTCTTTAAGAACAGCCCTTTTCTTAGGCTGTACACAAGCAGCAACAGTAGAGGTAGCAGGTCTGTTTTCATTGGAGGCTGATCTATTGGACTCTGCTCCAAGTACATGCTTCTTTTCCTTTATCATAGATGGGTGTAGGGGCGGTAATCCTCCTGATGAACCCAACGCTCTTGCTCGTGCTCGTGTGATTCGCATATTAAGCTCTTCAAGATGAGAAGATCCCTTTTTCATATTTGAATGCCTCATCAAACAAAAATTGTATTGAACACAATTCCACGTCTAAGATGAAAGCTACAATTGCAAAACCAACATTTCATTACCACAAAATACACAAATGAAATGAATATGGCATGATATAGAAGCTTTTTAAAAAATATCAAGAATACTGAGGTCCAAGCCTGTAACAAAGCTCAAACAGAAAAGATTTACATCTTTAGATAGAATAGGCGAAATACACCATTGCATTTGAGAACTAGGCGAAAGAACCCCTTCTTTCTCTCATTTGATTGGCCGGGAGACAAAGATGCAACTATACGATATATTCATATTCAGAACAAAATGGAATCATCTGAAAAGAAGCAATAAAGGATAAGTGTGACAAACTTAACAACCAACATATCCTTTCATCAAAGATACCAACTATACAACGACCTATCAAGTGAGACTATTTATGTCCTCTTTTCAGTTCTTTGTGGCATGAGTTCATCAAAATAGTAACATTACAACATAAGTGACAGCACATGCACAATGTACATCTGCACTTTTGAAAGAGTGGAAATCACCTGTATCGCATTCTTATGCAATCCTAGAGCTTTAAATGAACAAGCAGCAATCATCGTATTCTTCTCATCAGAAGAATAAAACCTGCAACAAAATTTCATTAAATTTAAAAACAACTCACATCATAAGAAGTAAAAAATGGTTCAAATAGTGTGTCCAAGTTAAAGTTCTGTAGAATGCAAATTAACTTATTCATAGCTATGGTAGCATATTCAGTTGTACACAAATTTCAACTTCAAAATAGTGATTTTTTTACTGACTGCCTCCATATGTCACACGTACGACATATGAAGGTGGCGATGAGATAACAATACTTTTTTCGCGATGAGGCTAAGAATTTTATTAAAATCAAAACAGCACAACGATTTGTGCTGGAAACGAGCCTCACAATTTGTGCATTGCACTAATCAGGTTGATAATGTCATCTGCATCTAAACTTAACATATATCCTTAAGTCAGATCTATTTACAGATAACTGAATAAAACAAGAAATCTTATTCACCTAAGGTATTACGCCGTGTCATTTGAGTACAATTCTTTATAATTGAGGATTTATCTTATAAAGCTCAAAAGTAAATTCTAAAATTGGAAAATTCCCTATATTAACTTGCAATAACAGGATATCTCTCTTGAAACGAAACAGGATAATTCATCCAGAATTGACGATCTCAAAACTAAGAAGAAATGTACATTATCTGAATTAATTCAGAAGTAAAATTTTCCTACCTCAAAAATGAAAAAAAAAATGTAGCATAAAAAACTAGACAAATAATTAATCCGAAAGCTGAAGCAAATAGCAAATCTAACAGATCGAAACAATCCTCGAGGATTTTGCAATTTTAGTTCAAATTTTCAACCAAAAAAAGATTTCCATTATTCATAGAGAAACACTGCAATGCTAGTGGTACATTGCGACAATATTACCACCAAAGGTTGTGTTAAGTACTCCTCCATTATTAATCAGAGGTGGCGAGTTCAAACCATGAGAATGGAGTCGCCTCTAACACTTTACCCCGGAAAAAAAAAACACGTTGCAGCTAGATTATATACATATGAGGATACATGTCCATATAGAAACACAAGGACATGTAATGAATGAGCTTACTCTGCACTGCATTAACAACAAATAAATTAGTATGAGCTAGGGCTTGTTTGATGGTGTAGCTGTGGAAGTGTGAAGAGTGTGAGTAATGTTTTTAGATAGGAGTATATAACACTGTACACCACACCACATGTAGGTGGTGTGGGGGTAGGGGGTTTAGGGTGGTTGGGGGGTTGGAGCGTCAGAGCGGGATGGAGCCATTAGTTCAAACTTCTAAATTCTGCCAAAGGAAAAAAAAAATACCTTTTTTCACTAATTCCACTCCTCATTTTTCTATCACTTTCTAATTTCAAACTTCTTTGGGAATATTTTTTATGTTGACGATTTATTTTTGAATATATCAATAATCAACACTAAGGGTGGCTAACGGTCCGGTTTTGACCGGACCGGATTCGGGCCGGAAATCGGCTCGAACCGGTTCGGACCGGTTGAGACCGGACCGTTGGCCCCTAATGGGCCCCGGACCCGGTCCCGTATCGGTGCCACGGAAAAAAATCGGATGGACCGGTATAATTTTGGGCCGGAACCGGCCGGACCGGACCGGTCCAAAAAATAAAAAATAAAAAGAAAAATTCTGTCCGTTTCTAGCCGTTGGGCAACGGCTCTTTTGACCCCCTAGCCGTTGTCCAACGGCCAAAAACGGCCAAATTCACCCCTCTACCACCCCACAACCACCCCAAACTATTTTTTTTCTATAAATACCCCATTATTTCATCATATTTTTCACACAAATCTTCCAATTCTCTCTAATTCTCTCAAATTTTCTACAATATTGCTATTATTCTATTTTGGCTATTTGTTAAAAAATTATAATTTGGCTACTTTATCAAGTTCTATTTGGAGTTTCTATCAAAGTTATATTTGGCTATTTGGTGAAATTTACAAATATCAAGTATTGGGTCAATTGGAGGCGCTACGTGGTTGAAATATCAATTTGGCTATTTTTACAATTTTTCGATTATCAAGTATTCAACTAATTAATTGAAGTGGAGGCTCAAGTTTCAACTTCACCTCAATTATACGGTTATATTTGGTTGGTCGTTCCTACTTCTACTCTTTTATAATATTTTTTGTCATATATATTTATTTTATTTGTTATTATTATGTCTCAAAGAGGTTCAATTGGAACTAGTAGTGGGGGGCGGGCACGTGGTCGTAGGGGAAATAGGGGTAAAGAAATTGCTGGTAGTTCTAGTCAGTTCACCCACATAGATGATTCTCAATATTATCATGATGTTAACGCTGATACCATACTTGATCACGAAATGTTAGAAACATGATATGGGAATCAAAGCGGGGTTAATTTAGAAGAAACACCTGAATTTCAAGCTAGTCCACCCGAAGTTCAGTCTGACTTGCCTCCTGAGCCTCCTACTAGAATACCGGCTAAACGTAAGGATAGATCTGAGGTGTGGCAATTTGCATCAAAGAATGTTCTAGAGCAGACGGCCAAATGCGGGATTTGTGATAAGGTGTGGGTTTTTAGAACTGGGGGTAATGAGGGTGGGACGGGTAAACTTAGGCAGCACTTACAAAAGAAACATCTTAAAGAATGGTCAATGCGGTCGGGTGGTATATATTTAGGGACGGAACATGGGGGAGTAGCGCATGATGAATCTTCGGGTACCCAAACAAGAATTAACCAAACAACAGGAGGGCTTCTTACTTATGATAAACAAAAGGATAGAGAAGCTATTGCTAAACTAGTTGCCCTCGAGGGTTTACCTTATAGTTTTCCTTCTTCTACTGGTTTTGTTCGTTATGTTCAGTCTATATATAATCCCTCTTTTCATGGTTTTCCAAGAACTACTGTTAAAAATGATATTATTAAATTTAAGAACGAATATCAGGATTATTTGCGATATATGTTTGATAACTTTGACACTAGAGCATGTCTTACTACGGATATGGGTCGTTCTACTAATGGATGTGATTATATTACTGTTACTGTTCATTGGATAGATCCTGATTGGGTATTTCAAAAACGTATTATAGCTTACAAAGTTGTTGATGAACCACACACGGAAAATTATATTTGTAACAAAGTTTCAACAATTTGTCGTACGTACTTTTTATCTAACAAAGTTTTTAGTATTACGGTAGATAATGCTACAAACAACACAGATGCACTTAGGAACTTGATACCTATTTTGAACCCCCCTTTTGCTGAATTTTTTCATGTTAGGTGTGCATGTCATATTTACAACTTAGTAGTAAGAGATGGTCTTGCCTTGTTTAACGACATTATCAAAAAGGTGCAGATAGCTATTACTTATATTTTTAGAAATAAAAACCAAGAAAGAAGACGAGAATGGAAAAGAAAATGTGTAGAATTAGGAATGCCAATTAGGAGAGTCCCAAAGGAAGTTTGTACTAGGTGGAACACTTTATATGATGCATTGACTGTCGCTTATGACTATAGAGTGCCTATTTCTCAAATGTATAATAAACATTTTATGGAAATCTATCACCTCAAAGATGAGGATTGGCAAGTTGTTCAACATCTTCTTCAGTTTTTACAAAAATTTTATCAAGCTACTTTAGAATTTTCCGGTCAATACTATCCAACTACTCCTACCATGTTATATTATATAGCTGGAATATCAGAATTATTGAAAATGTATAAGCAATATGAAGTTTACAAACCGGCTGTAGAGTTAATGATTGAAAAATTTAGAAAATATTTTTTTTCCAATTCCTCCTCTTTTTTACATTGCTTCTGTGTTGCATCCTGCTTTTAAAATTAAGTTAACTGAACGACTTGTTAGAGAAGTATATGCAAATTTAGAAATTACTCCTACTGAAATTGCTACTAACAAGTATCCAAGTGTAGACGAGGTTGTTCTTAAAGTTTATGCAGATACCGTGGCTGTTTTTGCAAAGTATAGAGCTTGGGCAGACACTGCTACACCAACGGAACCAATACTATCCACCGGGCAAAGTTCTTCACATGCGGGGATGAGCACTTTTGGGGGACTTGACGAAAAGTTGCTTTCAGAACATGACGAGTACGGGGAGGAATACAGCGAGTTCCAAGTGTATTTAATTCAATATCCAAATAAATTCAACAACTTTGGAACTAAAAATTTGTTGGATTATTGGAAGAATCAAGAATCGCAGTTTCCAATTCTTGCAAAAATGGCCCAGGATATATTAATAATTCAAGCTTCATCAGTTGCATCGGAAAGCGCTTTTAGCCAAGGAAGATTTCAAATTGGAGATCACAGATATTCGTTGAAGGAGGAGGCAATGGAGACAGGAGTTTTATTCAGGGATTGGATCAGAGCAGCGCGAAGAAACTTTGGTCTACCAGAACTTACTAAGGAAAAGGGCAAAGCATATCTCGATCAAATTTTGAGCGACGGAACAAGTGAAGGGAGTCAAACCGGCAATGAAGAAGAAGAAGAAGAAGACGAAGAACCAGAAGGAGATGATGAACAAGATCAACAACGTCCAGTTCCTAAAGAAAAGCCTACAGCTATCCTCAAGAAACTAGCTAATATGTTTAAAAGAATGTAATTTTCTAAATAAGAATTTTGAATTTACAAGTTTGAAGTTTAGATGTAATTTGCACTACTTATGTCTTAAACAATTCAATAAAATTGCTCCAAGTCTTGGAATTCAATCACAACTATTGTCTTCATACTTTTTATTTTTAATTTATAGTTTGCGCAAAAAATACTACAATTAATTACTAGTTTGTAAATTAGTTCAAATTTGAATTTACTAAAATTAATTCAAAGTTTGAATTTTGAACTTAACAAATTAATTCAAAAGTTTGAACTTTGAATCATCACTTCAAAATTTCATTACTTCAAAGTTCTTCAAAGTATAAAAAAATACTACAAGTTTTTTAATTCTAAGTTTAAACTTTAAACATTGAAATAAACTAAACATTCCAAACATATGTTATATGTACAAGTAAAAACTTAATAATATTTTGTTGTAATATTTTTCAAAGTTTCCACCACTTTAAATAAAACACAATGGAAAAACAAAAAAAAAATATAAATAGCCCAAACTGCCGGACCGGGCCGGAACCGGACCGGGCCGGAACCGGACCGGACCGGACCGGCAGTTTGGGCCAACGGCTCTTTTTCAAATATAGCCGTTGGCCAACGGCCAAAAATGGCTATATTTGCCTATCACCCCCCCTAAACGCCCCCCATACCCCCCCAACCTATTTTTATCTATATATACCCTATTATTTCATCATTATATCACACAATTTACCATTTTCTATCAATTTATCTCTCAAATTACTCTCAAAGGCTATTTTCTAAATTTCTTCCAATATCCAAACAATTATAAATTATAATGGCTGAAAATTAAGCTCCCGCTGCTCCCGGTCCTAGTGAAACAAGAATTGCGGAACGAAGACGTCTTTCTATAGTGTGGCAACTTATTATGGAAGATACTGAAACTCAGAAAGCTAAATGTAGCATCTGTAACAAAGAGTGGCAAATTTACACTGGCAACTACCATGGAGGGATGGGAAGGTTTAGGAAACACTTAAAAAAAATCACAAAACCGAATGGGATAGAATAAATGGCTTTATTCCGCGTGACTGAAAATTTGAAGAGATGGCTAAGGGAATATCTATGTCATTTCAATTATGTATTTTCGAATTTCTAGTTTATTTAGTATCTTTGTAATTTTTCAATTTCTAGTTTGTTTTGTCATGTATTTCCCTTTCAATAAACGTTTGTTCTGTGTTTATTTATTTTCTTTACATTAATAAATTTTAAAATATAATTTACATAATTAGTTTGTTTCATTAAAAAATATAATTTACATAATTAGCACAAATAGTGTTTAAATAAATTGTTAAGTTTTTCAAATTTTAACTTTATTTGCCTAAAAAAAAAATTAAAAAAAAAATTAAAAAAACCGTTAAACCGGCCGGACTGGACCGGTACCGACCGGCTTAACGGTCGCCGGAACCGGTCCCGATCCGGCACCATTTTTTTAAACCGGCGAGGACCGGACCGGTAGACCGGTTATACGCCGGTTTTGAATTTTTTTTGGTTCCGGTCCGGCCGAAACCGGACTCCGGTACCGGTCCCGGACCGGACCGGACCGGACCGTTAGTCACCCTTAATCAACACCCTCTTTCGTTGTGATAACATGTAAGTATCTTGGTGTTCCATAGAGGTAATGGTTTGTAAGCTCCATTTCTAATTTCAACTTCTTTGCATTTTACTTTAAAATATTACTACTATTCAAAATTGTTTTACACTTTATTGTGTTACTAATATTCTCTCTTCGTGACAAAACATGTCCAATATGATTTGTTAAGGGACAGTGATATGTTTAAGAAGCTCAATTTTAAATTAAACTTTTTTGTGATTCGACATTAAAACATTACTGCTCACATTTTGTTTTCGCGCTTTATAAGTTAATACTCTTTATTTGAGAGTTGTAGATTTGAAATCAATTAAAGAAAAGATGATAATCAATGAACCTATCTATATCTAAAAGGAAATAGGAATAGTATTGAGAGAAGGAGTGGACAGAATAAAAATAATTAATGATTTTAATTAAACTTTAAAACTAAAAATATAGTCTTTTATAACTGAAGTTCTTTAAACCACTTTGTGCATCGTATAGTCTTTTAATGTAATTATTCTCTTTTATACCACTTTATTATCAAAACTTTCGATTCATGTGGATGCAATTGAATGCTAAATTATGAACATATATTCTCCTTTTCATAAATGTTTTTGTTATTCTTCTTTCAATTTTCTTTTTTCTTTTGGGGTTGAAGTGGGAGTGGGGTGGAATAATTGTTAGAATGGATGATGATTCCAAATTTCAAGGATTAGATTAGCAAATAATTGATAATCAATAGAGTAGTTAGTGCATGATTTGCATAAACAATTTGTCAGTTGTTTTAGGCTTAACTGTGATTACAAATAGCAACTATTAGCCCTAACTAGTAGGAATTAGTCTCTTTTGAAACTAATTTTCACATTCATATTGGGAAGTTTGGATATTCAAAATCACCACTTATGGTTTATTTTGATGGTAACACTTCTTTTTTGAGTTGTGGTGAGCCTTTGTAAACAAAGTAGTCAACCTAAAATCGTCAAAATATTTAAACAAACTTTATGACTATCCCATTTTTGGCCAAATATCAAATGCACAACCTCAATGTCTCCTTCTACTAGTTGATTAGTTAATAAACCTCGAGAACATCTTCTATTTTAGTGAGTGGGGTTTAAAATATAAACTTGATAGCTCCTTTTAGCATCTACATCTAACTACAAAAGATTTTAAGGTCAACAAATGTTGAACACAATGTGTTTATTTTTCAGATGTACTACAAGTTTGGTACCATAATCAGCCATTCGTGGACTTGTTGGCGTTTTGAAATCATACCTAACAACCCCCTCCTTAACTAATGCACAACGTGGAGATTATTCCATGTGCCAATTTGTCAAATTATTATCCAGAAAAACGTTGAGTTTGTAGACATTTGCAATCTCTTGTCCTTGAATAGTTGAATATTTTTCACCTTTTGGCTATTAGCTAAACTAGTAGTACTTGTTATGTCACTTAGGGTCGTTTGGTAGCCAATGTGCTAATTTAATACCCGCATTAGAATTTTGGGTTATACAAATATACACTACATTATTTGGTTGTCATTTTAGTAATTGCACAAAATTCAGCAATACTAGTACAACGTCTGGTTGATTATTTCCTTTTCCGCATAACTAATGCACGCAGAAGTTATGTGGAATTTATGTACTATTTTATGCAGGGTAGAAGAAGGAATAAGTAATGTGGGTATTAGTAATGCAGGTATTAAGATTTAAAATGATAAAATTAATCCTAATAATAATAAAAATAGTTTTCAATTTATTTAACGAGTAACTAAATTTTTTTAATTATAACATTGTGCATTAATTTATAATATATTAATGATTCAAAAAATATCCCTATATTATAATACCCGGTACCCGCATAACTAATACCCGCATTATTAATTCTCACATTGCTCATACCAGTATTATTAATACAAACATTACTAATACCCTCATAAAATGTATCTCAACCAAACCACCCTTTAAAATGAAATTCTCATCCAAGTTTAGAAAGGTAAAAGTGTTTTCACCTTTTATTGGAAGTCCAAATTATATACCAAAACCCAGTTTTTAGATGTTGCAAAGACAACTGTACTAGTATATTTCTATTCCGGGTTTAATTTATTTATCAATTCTCACATCCAATAATCTCACTTCTGATCCTAGATCTCGATCTTAAATTTATTTTTCAGTAAAATCTTGTACTAATATGATTGGTCGTGTTCTATTATATTATTTAACCGCTTATTTTAATTGATAAAAAGTGTTCCAAGATAAAAAGAAATCATATCGATGCTATACTGACAAATTCACATTCTTTTCTTTTGCTCTGCAGATTGTATAGTCTATCCTTTTTTCCTTCCACGATGTACTTTAATAAGATCCATGCTTAGTTGTTACCAACTTACTACACATGGAGTATATTGTTTGCACAAGTATATTCCCAGAGTTTTGAAATTTGGGTGGTTCCAAAAGTGAAAAAACAAAAACAAGCAATGTCAAATGAATAGAGGCCCCGTTTGTTTATAGTTTTTGAGAACATTTTTTGGGAGTTTTTGGGAGAAAAATTGTTTGCTTATGCTATTTGAGCAAAACTTCTCCCAAAAACTCAAAAAGTGCTCAAAGTCTCTTTTTGGGCCAAAAAACTAATATTTACATATAAATTTCATTTTCATAAGAGCTCAATTTTGTTCCCAAAAAATATGTCCAAACACTTTTTCATATTCATATCAAACTTCACCCAAAAAATATTTTCCAAAAACTATTTGAAAATCTATGTCCAAACGCTAGCCTAACTGTCTAACAACGGATTTGATGCTATATTTGGATCCCCTTTATTTATATTTAAACATTCAACTTAAATCTTTGAATTTTTCAAGAAAATATGCTACACAAGAGAAATGTACAAAGAAAAGCTCTTTTAGTGAAAAGGGAATTCTAGAATCATTTGCCTTAAAGTAAAAGGTGAAAAAACAAAATAATTGGTGCAGAGAAAGTGACATTTGTTACATGAAATAATAGTTACACTTATGTTCACTTTCACTCCTATCAATTTAATAAGTCAACTAATAGATCTTAAGATCTCAGCAATAGTGTTGAAATTTTCAATTTTTAAAATTTTGGGACTGTTGGCGGGACGTTTTGTAACGTGGTTGACCAAAATGAAAGCTAGCACAGGGTCTGCTGCTTTCTGAATAAATAAATAAACACTACTACTATAGTACAAATATATATACACACCTCTGGGAATTCAATTCTTCTCTTCAGTGAAGGTTTGTTTGGTACTGGAACTTGGAAGAATAGATGAGTCCTTTCTTCGTTACGTGTGACCACACTATCTTCTAGACTTTAAAAACAGTACATCTTGTCCCCCAGCATGTCAGTATTCATATGGTTTTTTCTTTGTTCTAATTTCTCTTTCTTCTTACTTTTATACTACTCGTAGTCTACTCTACTACAGTACCTATTTCACTTTAAAAATACAATAGTGAAATTATCAAAACTACCTAGGGTCGATTCCCAACTCCAACTCTTCTCAAATTGTTTGAAAGAAGCATAACTATTGTTGATAAAATAGAGGCATGTCGTTCATTCATGATGTTTGGCATTTTATGCCTATATTTCCTTAATATTTCCGCACGTTTGAGCTTGTTATTCGCTCGTTTTATAGCTTGCGACTATGGTTTTACACTGATTTGATGTCGTGCGTGTGTAGGTTGTTGTGCAGTGTAATTGGAGCTTTTAAGAGCATGATTGAGCAAGAAAAGATTGGATTTTGATTGAGGATTGGATCGAGCACACGAAGGTACGACACGAGCACGCAAAAGAGCAAGGAACGAAGCAAAATGGCCGGGCGCTGTGGGCCATGCGCCGCGAGCCCCACAGCGCGCCACCCCCTGCGCGTTTTCTTGTGCGACGCAGCCCAAAGGCGGAGGGATTTTGGCGTCTTCTGTCCATCTTCACGCGATCGAGGGCGCGGGGCGCCCGTTATGGCGCCCCTGGAGCGAATTTTGACTTCCTATTTCGTCTAGGCTTGGGTCTAACTTATTACTAGGTATTTGTAAACTCTATAAATACTCTTTTACTTAGTTTTTCATGGGAGTTCAGACTTTGGAGCAACTGGAGAGCTCATAACATCAAGAACAAGGGTTTTTCTTCCTTCCATTAATCTATTACATCATTATTTCATTATTTCATCAAATCCTTGTGTTATTATTATGAGTACGCGTAGCTAATTCTATTGTTCTAGGGTTAGAGTATTTCATGAAGGTTGATGTTTGAAGATTGATTCCCATTAATTGAATCCCATTACGGGTTACTTATTCTTTCTTGATTTCACTTGTGTAATTGTCAGAGCCCGATTATTACGCATTATCTATGGTTTTTAGATTGAACTCGAAAGAGGGAATTTAATTACGTAATAAGAAAGAGTAGGACTAGTTTGTGAACCCGGGCATCGGGGAACCAATTTGTGAGTAGGATAGACATATACTTGCTCGCCTAGTTTAACTAATTACAGAATTCGTTAATGCGTGCACGTGATTCAACCCATAGACATATAGGGATTGGAGTAGCCTGCATAGACCGTGAAGAATCGAAAGGTTTTCACGGGTACATTTAATCTGTTAGTTAGTAACCCGGGATTTAAGAAGTGGAATCAATTGGAAAACTCAACTGGATTGTTCGTAACTCTGACCCTGGACCGTCTCCTTATTACTGATAACAACCAAGTTTTGCTCCATTGTTTGAATTCACTTTTACCATCTTAATTACTGTTCTTTAGTTAATTAAAACTCTTACTATTGGAAAAGATCCCTGAATAGTTATTAGAAATTGTTTGTTAAGTGTTAGTCTAAATAGTCCTCGTGGGAACGATACTCTACTTATCACTTTATTACTTGTCGACCACGTATACTTGCGTGTGCGTTGGGAGCAACAAGTTTTTGGCGCCGTTGCCGGGGACTAGTTTTTGACTGATTTCTTTTTGAACAGTTTATTAATTTCTATTCAGGTTTAATTTTTGTTTTGAGTTTTCTGCTGTTTCAGGTATTAGGTCCCGCTTGATCTTTACCTACAGGAATGGCAGAAGAACAAGCTTTAGCTGTGCGAGATGTTGCTCTCCCCAGTCTGGAGGGAGTAGCCTCGAGCATAGTTAAGCCTAGAATTACTGGAAACTTTGAGATTAAGTCCGGTATGATACAACTGCTACATACGACTGGACAATTTGGTGGATTACTTCATGAAGATCCGCAACAACACATCCAGAACTTCTTGGAGATCAGTGATACTTATACACCAGCGGGAGTTCCTGTTGATTATGTTCGCTTGACATTGTTCCCGTTTTCACTAATTGGGGCAGCAAAGAGGTGGTTAAAGGCTGAAAAGTCTGGGTCTATCACCACTTGGAATGATTTGGCTAAGAAGTTCTTGGCTAAGTTTTACCCATCTGCCAAGACAGCCCGGGTGAGAAGTGAAATTATGTCCTTCAGACAGTTAGAAGGAGAATCTTTATATTCAGTCTGGGAGCGGTTCAAAGCTTTACTGAGAGATTGTCCACACCACAACCAATCCAATGAGGTTCTTGCACATACTTTTGTTGAGGGGTTGACTGCACATACTAAGATCGTGGTAGATGCTGCTGCTGGAGGCCAAGTATTGGCTTTAAATTTTGACCAGATCTATGATTTACTAGATAAGTTTTCGCAGAGCAATCCCGACTGGCAGGGTGATGGTAGAGCTACTACGCAGAAAGCTGCAGGGGTACTTCAATTAGATGCAGTTTCAGAGCTACGGGCTAGGATGGATGCTATTTCCAATCAAATTAGCAAGTTAGCTCTGCCAAAGACTCAGCAACCAGTGGCTCCAGTGCAACAAATCCAGAGCTTTTGTGAGGTTTGTGGTCAAGACCATGCTACAGAGGTTTGCCCCTCTAATCCAGAGTCAGTTTATTATGTGGGTAATCAAAACAGGCTGCAGGGTCAAAATCAGTTTGGTAATTCTTATTATCAAGGCAATATGAGAGCCCCGAATAATTACCACCCACTCCCAGCTCCACCACAGCAGGTTAGCAGTTCAGTTGAGGAGATGCTAAAGCAGATAATGGCGGGCCAGCAGAGAATGATAGCTGACACTGCAGTCCATACACAGGCCATACAAGATCTTGCCAGTGCTCACAAGAACTTGGAGCACCAGTTGGGGCAGTTGGTGGGAGAAATAGGTACTGTTAAAAAAGAGCCTGAACAATGTCTTGCAGTGACTTTAATTGATGGTGGAGAGCTGATGGCCAAGTCTGAGGAGAGAGCTGAAATAGAAAAAATTGAAAAAGTGGAGAAGGTAAAGAAGAAAGAAGAGAGAAAGGAGGCACCTCGGCCACCTCCACCATTCCCGCAGAGGCTTATACCATCGAAGGATTTGGCTCAGTATCAAAAATTTGTGAGTATGCTGAAAGAACTTCATGTTAATATTCCTTTGACTGATGTGTTTGAATTGATGCCATCTTTTGTGAAGTTTTTAAAAGAGATTTTAGTCAAGAAGAAAAAGCCTCAAGAAATAGATTCAGCTGAGTTAGTTGAGGAGTGTAGCACAATCTTGAGCAAGCTACCTCCAAAACTTCAAGATCCTGGGAAGTTTACTATTCCTTGTACCATTGGAGGACATAGTATCACTGGTGCCTTGTGTGATTTGGGTGCGAGCATAAATCTCATGCCTCTCTCTGTTTGCAAAAGGTTAGGGCTAGGAGAAATCAAGCCCTCTTCAGTTACTCTTAAGATGGCGGATGGATCACTCACTCACCCTGAGGGTAAGTTGGAGGATGTGTTGATAAAAGTTGGTAAATTTAAATTCTCTGCTGATTTTGTAGTCCTAGATTATGAAGAGGACTTAGAAGCTCCAATTATTTTGGGGAGACCATTCTTAGTCACCTCGAAGGCAATTATTGACATGGAGCTGGGTGAGATGACTGTTAGAGCGCATGGTGAAAAGGTTACTTTCAAGGTGTATAATGAGAAGGAGCACATAGCTAAAATTGAAGAGTGCTCTATGATTGAATGTGTCAGTCAAGAACATGGAAGTAAACCAATTGAAGTAAAGTTGGGGTCTCTCAAAGAAAGGAAGAAAGCAAAGGTTCGTCGTAAGAAGAGAAGACATAAATGCTGGAAGTGAGCTAAAAGTGTCGTCGTGCCACGACGTTAACTAAGGCGCTTCTCGGGAGGCAACCCGAGTTTGTACTTGTATTATTTTATTTTATAGTGTCACGTAGTTTTTGTTTTCCTTGGATTGCAGGTTCATGTAATGTCGAGTTTAAGTGTGGGGTGTCCTCACCCTTGCATAATGTTGATGACGTGATGAGGGAAGTCTGAGTACCTCATGAAGCTTGGAGGATGCTGGCGCCAAGGACTACAGTCTTCAGGGAAGTTTTCTTTACCTTGCACTTTCTTATTTTTAGCACTGAGGACATTGCTTAGTTTAAGTGTGGGGTGGTGAACTCTCCCTTATTTTTGAGGTTATGGATGCATGTACCGTTAGGATTTTTCTTTTGTCACTTGACTTTATTTTTATTTATTTCTTGCTTTGATATATGAAAAAAATTGAAAAAAATTAGAAAACCAATGAAAAATTTCAAAAAGATTTTCCTTTTACTTTTTATTAGTGGTACATGTCATCCACCCCGTGGTTTTTCTTATGGCCTCGGTTCTTTTCCACGGGGAGGCCTTTGAACCGGGTAGTTTTTTTATCTTTAGGATTAGAGTAGTTAGTTGTAGATGGCCCTAGACGAAAGGAAAAGGTAGAATGCTAGGTGCCTTTGATTTGTTTGATACCGGTGGATTTGGACTTGATTGCATGTGCTATTTGTGGTGTCCTTGGTTTTAATTTGATGCATGCCTAGAGAAAAAAATGGAACAACCCCCTTGAGATGCTTGAGTCTACTTGCTTGACTTTATTGTGAACCTTTGTGCATTAGTGCTTAATTTTCCACAAGTTGCACTCTAATTGCTTGATTGAGAGTTGTGATGGAGCCTTTTTGTGTAGATTGTGTGCAATGTGTGTTGTGAGGCATATTTTTGGTTTGCTCCATGTTGCATATTAATGTCTAGAACTTGCCCCGTGTGTGTGCAAAGCGAAATCCTAGGTTTGCTCTAGTCGGGAAATGATACAGGCCTTCTTTTGATTTGCCTACCCTTACATATATACCTTGGAAAAGTGTTGTTGTGATTTCATTGACCCTTTTTGTTGGCACCCACACTTCGAGCCTACCCATTTGTTCTAAATTGTCTCTTTTGGCCCTTTACTCCTTAAGCACTTTAGTTGATATTGTGATAATATTTTGGAGTTGTAGTTGGATTTTGGGAGGTTCTTGAGTGGAACTAATGAAGGGGAATAATTGTGAAAATTGTGAAGTAGTGAAAAGCATTGGCAAGGTTGGAAGATAATGAAAAAGAAGAAAAAAGGAGAAAAGTTGAAAAGAAAAAAATTTTGTGAAGAAAAGAAAAGAAAAAAAAAAGAGAAAGATATCCCTTCCTTGCTAGTGTGTGCTTAAAAAGAAAATATGCTACTTGTTGAGAAGGTGTATGTGTGATAGTTGTTGATTGGGTGGCTTGTTGAGAATTGTGATGTATTAAAGTGCTTAGGGAGGTAGTCACTATTACCCATATGTATTCTACCACACCTTAGCCTACATTACAACCTTTTTAAAGTCCTAGTTAATCCCGATTGGAGTGAGCTTACATTAGTGGAGTCCTACACTACGGGCAAGCCTATGGTACATTGTGTGTGACATGTGAGATTTTCATGAGGGTGAGTGAATTCTTTCTATGCTATTGTCCCCATTCTATTCTTGACATTCATTGTTGTGTGTGATATTTGAGGGACACTCTCTTGCTTCATTTTGGTGAGGGCACATGGTTTGCATGAGATAGGTGAAGTCGTGGCTTTTTGGTTGAGTAGATAGGTGTGATTTTGTGGGAGCATGGTTGCATTGAGTTGAGTTTGTGTATTTGAGCTATTTTGGGGTGGTTGTTCTCATATTTTTGGTTTTGGTAAATTGTTGGCATGTTGTGGATCCATAGTAGTCATGTGTGCATTGGTTCAATGGTCGGTATCAACCATAGTCATAGGCAGACCTGTTTTACCTAGGTTGAGAAGTTAGTTGTGACTTGCTCGAGGGCGAGCAAGGGTTCAAGTGTGGGGTGGTGATGTTTGGCATTTTATGCCTATATTTCCTTAATATTTCCGCACGTTTGAGCTTGTTATTCGCTCGTTTTATAGCTTGCGACTATGGTTTTACACTGATTTGATGTCGTGCGTGTGTAGGTTGTTGTGCAGTGTAATTGGAGCTTTTAAGAGCATGATTGAGTAAGAAAAGATTGGATTTTGATTGAGGATTGGATCGAGCACATGAAGGTACGACACGAGCACGCAAAAGAGCAAGGAACGAAGCAAAATGGCCGGGCGCTGTGGGCCATGCGCCGCGAGCCCCACAGCGCGCCACCCCCTGCGCGTTTTCTTGTGCGACGCAGCCCAAAGGCGGAGGGATTTTGGCGTCTTCTGTCCATCTTCACGCGATCGAGGGCGCGGGGCGCCCGTTATGGCGCCCCTGGAGCGAATTTTGACTTCCTATTTCGTCTAGGCTTGGGTCTAACTTATTACTAGGTGTTTGTAAACTCTATAAATACTCTTTTACTTAGTTTTTCATGGGAGTTCAGACTTTGGAGCAATTGGAGAGCTCATAACATCAAGAACAAGGGTTTTTTCTTCCTTCCATTAATCTATTACATCATTATTTCATTATTTCATAAAATCCTTGTGTTATTATTATGAGTACGCGTAGCTAATTCTATTGTTCTAGGGTTAGAGTATTTCATGAAGGTTGATGTTTGAAGATTGATTCCCATTAATTGAATCCCATTACGGGTTACTTATTCTTTCTTGATTTCACTTGTGTAATTGTCAGGGCCCGATTATTACGCATTATCTATGGTTTTTAGATTGAACTCGAAAGAGGGAATTTAATTACGTAATAAGAAAGAGTAGGACTAGTTTGTGAACCCGGGCATCGGGGAACCAATTTGTGAGTAGGATAGACATATACTTGCTCGCCTAGTTTAACTAATTACAGAATTCGTTAATGCGTGCACGTGATTCAACCCATAGACATATAGGGATTGGAGTAGCCTGCATAGACCGTGAAGAATCGAAAGGTTTTCACGGGTACATTTAATCTGTTAGTTAGTAACCCGGGATTTAAGAAGTGGAATCAATTGGAAAACTCAACTGGATTGTTCGTAACTCTGACCCTGGACCGTCTCCTTATTACTGATAACAACCAAGTTTTGCTCCATTGTTTGAATTCACTTTTACCATCTTAATTACTGTTCTTTAGTTAATTAAAACTCTTACTATTGGAAAAGATCCCTGAATAGTTATTAGAAATTGTTTGTTAAGTGTTAGTCTAAATAGTCCTCGTGGGAACGATACTCTACTTATCACTTTATTACTTGTCGACCACGTATACTTGCGTGTGCGTTGGGAGCAACAATTCACATGTTAGTTTTCTTGTTATATAGGAGTACTATTGATAATTTAAAATTGGAGAACTATGTTTTCATTGGGTCACATTCTTAAATGCCATTTGTTTTTCTTAAGCAGGTGTTTGACATAGATACCAAATAA
Organism: Petunia x hybrida; assembly: GCA_037355625.1. Classification (NCBI taxonomy): domain Eukaryota; kingdom Viridiplantae; phylum Streptophyta; class Magnoliopsida; order Solanales; family Solanaceae; genus Petunia; species Petunia x hybrida. The sequence continues at coordinate 1,929,999 of JBBBVM010000561.1, read as the reverse complement.
AGGTTGATTTTTTTTTTTGAAGTTTGAATAGAAAATTTTCTCAGTTTGGACATACATTTTACTATTCTAAAAAAAAAAAAGGTGATTTTATTAATGGTAATAACCCCTTTTTGGATTTTCAAAGAACATTTAAAAAAAAATCACAAAATTTTGATGGAGAAACGGGTTTTTTAAAACAAAATATTAAAAGGTAAATAATAATAATAATAATTATTATTATTTATTATAATGGCCAACAACTTCTATATGTCTAAATCTGAATACGTTTTTAATATTAGTATGTTATGTTTAAATTTAAATATTAAAGTGTAAAAAATTAGATTGAAACTTTGACATGAAATTTTTGTAAAAATTTAGCTAGTGAAGTTTTTTGTGCAGAAACAGCCTATATCGGGTCTTTAGCCCTATCCGCCCATTAACAAGCCCTTTCTCCAGCGTCGTTCACATTTTCCGATTAGGAATATTATGTTGAGGTCTAAAGTTCTAGTGTTGAATGCTTAAAATTGCTAAATCTTCATATTTGAAGTTGAAAGTTGCTATGCAGAATCTTGCATATGCATGCGTTTGGAGTTGCTATGTCCAACTTCAAAAAGGTTATTATGCAGGTTTGAAGTTGAAAGCTGCCTATGCAAAACTCCAAAATTTCAGGATTGAAGTTGAACTTCAGTTTTGAAGTTGAGACACCAATATTTGAAGTTCAAGCTAGTATTAAAAACTAAATAATTTTTTAAATAGTTAAAATCTAAGTGGCGCGCCTAACATAGGCTATTCGTGCACTTTTCTGAGATTTTTGTCTTTATTATACACTAGTATAGTACCCGCGCGCGATGCGCGGAGAATATAAAAAGGAAATAATTTTTTTATATATCAAAGTTGTAATATGTAAAGTTTCCTTATTCCAATCTTAAAGTGCAACTATTCGTAAGCTTGAACCAATAAAATAAAAGGTAAAAAACTTAAGGAAAAAATGATGTGTAAAATTTATATCAACTGATGAAGAAGACGAACTCCTATTTGCAGTGAAAAAGTCTTTTTATTATGCCTCAACCGATCAAATTTAGGTAGACATATCAAACAATTCACTAACTACTTCGGAATCCTATATATGTTATTAATCGAGATTCCAATTTGCATTTATATTTTCGATGTCAGCAGAGTAATTTTATCAATTTACAACTCTATCAGAAACCACCAAAAATATTTTAACAGTTTTTTCAACAACCTTTCCATTCTTTTGATTACATAATGTATTAGTAAAACATATACATAATTGACGCTAAATGCTATAACAACTTTGAAGTTTCATGTGATATCACAATATTAGTTTCAGAGATAAAAGTAAGTGATCATCTTTCATTGTTTCCAAAGAAAATGACTTATTATTTTATGTAAATACACCCTCTGAAATATGACTAACCAAGGTAAATTTTATGTTTAAGATTGATATACATGCAAAATTTATCTTTCTCGACTTCTTATCTGCATTTTTCCTCTGTCATCTCCAAATCGACGAACCTATACATGTTTGCCTTGCATGTGCGAGCCAATTGTTGTGCGCTCTTCACTCCAATGCAAACGTTAATTTCAAAAGATTTAAAGTATATCATTCGTTATAAAAAAAAAGGTAGAGATTTAAAGTATATCATTCCTTATTAAAAAAAAAAGGTACTAAAAAGTCAAAAAAAATCTTATAGTGCATGTGAGTTGTGAAATAATTAAAAGAATACTTCTAGAAGCATGAAAATAACATTTCATAAACGAAACATAACTTGAAAAGATTAAATTCCACAAGAAAAATGTTATTGTTTTGGTTCTCTTAGAGCCCGTTTGGATTAGCTGATTTAAAATAGCTGATAAGTATCAAGTGCTGAAAAGCACTTTTAGGTACTGAAACTAATTTTATAAATAAGCAGTTACATATTTGGATAAAAGTGCTGAAACTAATAATAAGTAGTTGGTGTGTTTGGTAAAAAAATGCTGATAAGTACATTTTTTATTAAAATGACTAAAATTTCCTTTAAGTTATTTATAAAAAATAAACTAAGAAGTTATTTTTACATTAATAATGACAAATGAAGAATATAGAATGCGGAGGAGGTTGAAAATTTAGTTTTAAAAATGATATCATTGATTAGAAAATGTTTTATGGATAAAACAGTAAAATACTTGGTCCAACTAAAACTGCTTATGAGCTAAAAGAAATAAGTTAGGAATGATCAACTTACGGTTTATGGCTGATTTTGGCTTATAAGCACTTGACTCATAAGCACTTTCGATATTTACCAAACACGTAAATAAGCCCAAAAGATGCTTATAAGCTGCTTTAACCATCTTATAAGCTTAGCCAAAGTGCCAAACACCTCTTAATCTGAAAATAACAGTAGCAAACATGATAATATGAGAAGAAGGGTCAGCCTTAGTGATAAGGAAATAAGAAAAAAAACATACAAAATCACATAGCCGTCAATTGCATCTGCACCACCTCCTTAGCTTTTATAATGTTTCAATACTATGTTTATATAATCCCCATAACCCATATTTTTTGGGATTTTTCGTCAAAACATACTACCTTAAGAAAATTATTCTATTCATACGTGCAAGGCACATTTGCTCCTAAACTGGCTTATATACATATATTCTACAAAATCAAATAGTTGTCAATTGCATCCAGTCCACCTCCTTTTATTTTCTTGACTACTTCAATTCAAATCTGCCAAAAATAAATATTATCTTTTTTAGAGAAATACTTATATAAAATAATAACAATGGAAAAGATGAACATACAATCATAGTAGCATGTAGTATATCCCAGTGAAGATAAAATTGCTAACAAAATGAATCAACAAAAAAAAAAAATTTTACTTGAGAAATGCTCCCGACAAAAGTCGATGCAAAATAAAATAAAAACTCTTCATTCACCACAACTAATAATTAGTTATTTTGTCATGACAAAATAAAAATGAATGAACTAATGATAGCGGAAAACCTAACATTAATGTGTGCCATTCGAGGAGCATAGAGGCTAACACTTTTTTTGGATCATTGTTACCCATTGTATTGTATTGTATTGTTATTATGATTACAACATTTGTTTTGGTTGTTACTTTAATTTCGTTGTATTGTATTGTTAAGTTCCGTTGTTACCTAACAATGAAAAGACCCACTTTTTATTACAACCGATTTGGTGGTTTTGCATTGTTACGCTTTTACACTTTCCCATCATGTCCTTAATTATAACCTTATACTCCTATTTTACCCTCTACCCTATTTTCTTATTTAAATACACCCAAGTAGTTATTTTGACCTCATCTCCCCTCTTCTCAAAATACAGTACGTTCCCTGCCTCTCTTATTACTTTGTACATTCCCTGCCTCTTCAGATTCACAAGCTATCTTGTTGTGTGATTACATTAAACGTTTTATCTTAATTTATTTAATGTATAATTCTTAATTTTATTAATTACAGAGCAAAAATGTGAAACTTGAGTTAGTAGATTTCATTAATTACAAGCCATATGTTCTTTTTTTTTTATACAAAATATATGATGACACTTTTGTTATTTGTTCTCTTGTATCCATGAAGTTCATCATCAAAAGAACTTATTTTATTTGCTCAGGTTTCTACTCTTGTTTACAACTAGAAGTACGTACTAAATATTTTTCTTTCTTGTTTATCTAATAATTTTTTAGTTCTGACTCAATCAAAATTACATAATAACTTATTGTTATGTTTAATATTACTAGTCTTGGGCACGCGCTTTGCGCGTGTGCCTTCATCATTGAGGCCCTTATCATTGAATATAAAACGAAAAGAAAATATATATTTTATACTCCATATCAAATTTATTATGAAAAAAAATCCCATGCTTGGATAAGTTATTGTTTTCGCTTCTTAAAAATTATCTTTTTTTTTTAAAATAAAATTTGTCAGTTATTGTTAGTAGGATCACTTATCTTCTGACAAGCCCTATATTTCCTAAAATTTTCAAGAAATAACAAACACCTTGACAATAAAAAGTAATTAAAAGATTAACACGACCCGGAATCCGGTTAGGCCGTGCGGGCACCCGACATCCTCCCGTAGACCCGTCGGGCGAACCCTTACCAATTAAATCAGGAAAATAAATATAACAATTCATAAATAAGGACAAGACTTAAAAAAACACAGACATACTGATACCTCTGAGCTGTACAAAAGAAATTACAGCTGACTACCCAACATGCTAGGTTTAGGGCTATCCAGACCAGACATCTAAGAGTATAAAAGAAGACAGATACCTCCTGAAGGGAGCAAAATGCAACTTAAATAATGAACAATAAACTGGTGGCCATCCGGAATAAAAGCTGGCTCACCCTGACAGCTGAAGTCGTCTTCGCTCCTTCACAACGTGGCGAACTCAATCCTGGAGCGAACCTGCCGAAACGAAATAGATAGACAAGAAACAAACAACAAACAAGGGTGAGTCAAAAGGACTTAATAAGTGGGGCAGACTAGCCACCTCAAAGAATAGGATAGCTAGCCAGGGAGAAGAAACTGATAAACCAAATTCCTCTTATTTAAATTATAAAAAGCAGAGCCAGATAACAACCAGAAACAAGTATGAAACCATAAACTTAACTAGGGATACGAGCCAGAAACATATCAACAAATAAGCAATGCACATATAAGCAGGACAGTAGTCATGTACCGTAAGTCTACACAATGGTATGAAATGAGATGAAATGAAATGAAATGTGATGCAAAGGGTCACATGTGTCAAATGAATGGAGCGGAATCCTCCTACCCTCGATATGATGCAATGGAGCGGAATCCTCCTGCTCCTCGGGCGGAATCCTCCTACCCTCAATATGATGCAATGGAGCGGAATCCTCCTGCTCCTGGGGCGGAATCCTCCTACCCCTCAATATATGCAATGGAGCGGAATCCTCCTGCTCATGGGGTGGAATCCTACTACCCCTCAATATATGCAATGGAGCGAAATCCTCCTGCTCCTAGGGCGGAATCCTCCTACCCTCAATATGATAGAATGGAGCGGAATCCTCCTGCTCCTGGAGCGGAATCCTCCTACCCCTCAATATGATAGAATGGAGCGGAATCCTCCTGCTCCTGGGGTGGAATCCTCCTACCCCTCAATACGTGCAATGGAATGCGTATGAATGCAATATGATGCCATGCAGTCACATATGCCTGATATCTATCTCCGGCGCGGGACTCTCATCGTCTACCAGGAGATATATGCAATAATGACCCTTCACCGGCTCGGGACTCTCATCGATTACAGGGAAGTATATGTAATAATGACCCTTCACCGGCTCGGAACTCTCATCGATTACCGGGAAGTATATGCAATAATGACCCTTCACCGGTGTGGGACTCTCATCGCCAACCGGAAAATATATGCAATAATGACCCTTCACCAGCTCGGGACTCTCATCGATTACCGGAAAGTATATGCAATGCTCAAAACCAGAATGCAATGCTCATATGCTCAATGCAATACCAACAACAGGGCTTAACATATAATATACAATGTAAATTCAAAGCTAAGGCGTAATGAGTACGCCTATCGGCAGCTACACACGTAAGGAACACGTGGTAGAAAATCCATGAGGCCAAGTGCCTCCAAAGAAATGGATATAAACACTTACCTCTTCCAAAAGTTGGCATTGCTAATCAACAACCGCTTTATCCTTTGGTTTCATTGCCAAACAATCCTACTCTATTCAATAAGTAGAAAAATATATCAAATTAGGCTAAAGGATTCATTCCTCACATCTTAGGGCAATCCGATTAGGAACCTGATACCCACGCGACCGAACTGTGTGTCCAATGTCCAGTCTCTATGGGGGACTCCAAATCACACATAACATGATCACAATATAAGCATAAGCATGTATGAGGCATAACACATGTGGCAACAATAGATATGGACTCAAAGGAATGAGAAGAAGACTCTGGATAGAATTAAAGACACAACCTAGAACCCAGAATTTGTCCAACTCTTTGAATTTTCATAAAATTTTCGGCAGCGTTTCCCCTGAAACTGGATGATCCGCAAAAACAGAACCAGCACTATACTACACACGGGAATGGATACCCGGATAAACTGATAACATAAACATGTTAAATGGATAACAAGATGAGACGACTGGATGACATAACAAATCCGCTGATAGAATATCTGGACAGCACCACTGTCCTATCTTTCGACCTAAATTTCAGAGTGTAGATCAAAAGATATAGACTTCATGGTCTTCATGAAAGTTTTATATATATGTCTTAGGGTTCCAGGGAATCTTGAATCATCTCAATATCAATTTTGTACAAGGAGGTATGCTCAAACTACTAACAGCTGTCCGAAGATAAAAACAATTTTCCAGATTTTGAAACATTTTGTGCTACTGTTTTGGACATCTTTTGCCGTGGTTCATAGCACCTAATTAAGCACATATACGGTCACCTTTATTCCATACAAGGTACCTACAAGAATCATCAATTTTGGAACTAAGAAAAGCTTCAAAAGCTACAAGATACATGCCTTGCCAAAAGAAAGGTTTAGCCTTACATACCTTTGATGTTTCTTGCTTCTCAACCTTGTTTCCCTTGAATTCAACACCTTCTAAAGCTTAAACAAGCTATAATACAGCATTTAGGTACTTTACTAAGTCATGAAGTAATTCTAAAACTCAAGCTATAGACGAAATTGAAGGTAGCATAACGTTACCTTAATCGCGTAGAGCATTTTGACGCAATCCGTCTTCAATTTCGAGTTAAGATTGGTGTCCTTCCTTAAAAATCATAAAAGTTGCTTAAACCTTCATATAAGCACTGTTTCTATCATGTAGGTTCTGGAAATAACGAAAATGATGACTTGTTTTCCTTTTATACTCGAAACATTTCAGTTTTAGTCCTCTTTTGCGCTTATGTCCCTTTTTCTTACCTGACTTCTGATGCTCAAATCTTTTTATCCATACATTGTATGAACAAACCGTCAAAATTTTTGGAAACTACACTCCAAATCCTTCAATTTGGTATATCATATGTCCACAAAAGACCTCATATAACACACAAAATTAATTGCTGAAAAAGCTTCGTTACAAGGCAATTCCCTTTGTCGGTTTTTCCGCAACTTAAATCCGATTTTTCCCAAACTTTATATTCAAATATAAACATCATATATGGTCATATTATGACTTTAAACTCACTTAAATCATTCTTAACATATCATTATAAGGATATACCTCACTTTGGATATACGGGGTGTAATAATCTTCCCCCGTTAGGAACATTCGTCCTCGAATGTTAAATGAAGTACGTAGAAGCATTAAGCAATGATCTGTTACATACTTGTAGTAGTGAAAAGATGTGAAAGGTCAAATTATTTAACTTTCGGTATTTTAGGAGAAACCAGCCGAAAAACATCGAAATTCACTTTCGAAAGTTCACAAATAATCATACGAACCTAACGGCGCTTTCGGATTTTGAATCGGAGCTCATTCGCCAAAACCGAGCTCGAAAATCTCTTTTTGATATCTATCGACAATAAAAACTGAAACCTTCTTCTGATGCCTACCAATCGAGGTCTGATTTAGCTCAAATTTTACAGACAGGTCCTAATGGACATTACGAAGTTTTTAAAATTATCGGCACGCCAATCGGAGTCCTAACTTCCGAAACGACTGACCGAGGTCGTTTCATTCTCCTCCACTTATACTCTCGTTCGTCCTCGAATGAGCCTAAGTCTAAAGAAAAAATTCGCGTGGATAACAAGAGAACTTGCACGACCTTCATAAGCTACTCCACTGGCATTATCTCCTGATTGCAGGATCAGAATTATAGCACGCATATTGAACTTTTGGAATAAAATATATCTGGATAATATGATAATACCATTGCACAGCTTATTCTGGCTAAGCTGATCCTTCCTCGATTACGAGAAGAGAGTTTTACATTTTCGAAGTAAAGATACACGGAACTCTGGATGGATTAACATGATTCTGCCGGTGAATCACCTCTTCGATATACTTTTCGATATAGAACAAGTCGATGAAACAAAGAATTAGCTTACGCTTCAGCAACGCCTTAGAGATCTAATATTATGATTCGGTATTAATTGGAGGAAGACTCCTCCACTTAGAGCATAAACTCATACAACTAATTTGAATAGAAATAGTCATGCTTGCACAACCTGTTGGATTAAGGAAGACTTAGCTAAATAGAGAACGCGGCTCAGACCTGAGCTACCAAATTACTCTCTTTCGAGTTGCCAAACAGCTGCAACTCTCGAGTTCACAGCTCCATACATTTTCTATAAGCACCACTACCTGATGGATCAAATCAGAGGTCAAATGATGCCTCTCTTTACCCTTAGTAGCCTTGAAAAACAACAATGTGCCTACTCTGCTACCTTGACACGCACTCTGGCCAGAGGGAACATCACAAGAGGCTACTAACTGCCTAAATTCACCAGTGTCGAACAAAGAAGGGATGGCAATGGACTGAGGATAGAAATGATTAGAGCTTCAGGAAGGTCATCTTTTTATTTGTTTGGCTCCCAGAGCTACACTACTTCTGAGTCAGGCTAACCAAAGAATCGCAATTGAAGAGATAGACATTAAATAAGCTTTATAGAACAACATCTATGTCAATTTAACCTTCTCATAAGACGAAAACTCCAACAATTTGCCAGAAAACCCTTTTATAATCGAGGCAAGCTCATGGAATAACATGACTCTACAAGCATCTTGAACCAAAGGAAGACACATAGATCGAGTATTACTTACTAATAACTTTACATCGGAAGAAACAATGACACTTTCTGATGGTGATGAATAAGAATCCTATCATCCTACCAACACTGAATTCCAAAGAGCGGTAGACTAACTTGACATTATAACAGAATGAGGCACAACATAATGCCAAGCAAACAATACCGATACTCACTCACAAATCTCTCACATTTAAACCAGATAATCTAGTAGGGTCATCATAAATGCAACGAATAAATCATATCAGAAGCTCCCCTCTACCGCAACCAATTCTTAATAGAAACTACATCAAAAGAAACCATGGAAACATGATAGGACACCCCATTTCTAGATCCACCGGAAGAATCAAATCTTACTCACATTTAAGAGAAGAAGAAATACTTGGGTCTACTACATCGGATGCCTCAGCATCCTGCCAGACTAGCAGTTCATAGATCTGCCTCTGCTGCTGAGCTGAGCCACTACCCTGATAATCACCTTCTGAAGAACCACTGCCACCACGTTCTCAACCCTTACTGGATGGTGGCATTTCTCCGGCTGATTGAGATCTAAATGAAATCGCTTGCGACTGTGCAAGTGCCTGATGACAAGAGAAAGGACGACTGCCTACTTGCTGGAGTAAGAGAGAACTCCACCAAAGATGACATGCTCGCGACAATGATAATACATTCTCAGTGAAAATGAAAGCTGGACAGATTGTTGATAGCTACAAAGAGAAAAACTGGGTCTGATATTGACGAGCTACTGGCGCACTCTAAGAATCGCGTGACACAAGCTGAGATAACCTGGCAGGTGACCTCCCAAAATAATCAAAACTCTTACCTCCAAATGAGGTACCATGTTTGCCCACTAGGGCCACGGGATCTCTTTCTCTCCCGTTCTAACTCTTCCCGCTCTAACTTATGGTATGCCTAATACCTTTGAGCAATATCAACAACGACATCAAATGAAGTCCCAACCTCAATTTTCGAGCCATCTGGGATCTCAAGGAAGGGGAAAGGTCACCAATAAATCTTTGAATCTCTCGAAAGGCTCATGGACTAGTTCTAATGCATATTCAGCCATTCTATAGAATTCAATCTCATATTCCAAAACCAACAGGCTAACCGACAGGCTACCCTGTCCAATCCACTCGAACTGGTAACACTTTTCATCTCGTTCGCTACTCGAAAGGAACTTTTCCACGAATCTAGAAGAAAAATGGAACCAAGTTGGCTAATAAAGAGCGGTCCACCAATTCAACGTTGGACCCCTGAAACTGGAAAATAGAATAATCGACACCATACCGCTCGATATAACAAGAGCCTGAAGGATATGCTGACATCATTTTATTTTAAAAAGAATCACGAGGTTTATCTGATGCATGGCTTAAGAATATCGGAAGGATTGATTGGGTAAAATAATGCAGCCTTTTTAGATACTCAGACCGAGCCATTACTCGGGCTAGCTAACTAGCCAGAATAACTAGAGGCACAACACATGCTGCCTCTGGAATATACTTTACTGCGGCAATATTAAGAACTGGAATAGAAGCTCCCTGAGACCGAACGTCTGCACATGCGGCAACCTGATATGCTGCCTAGCGAATAATAGGTTCTTACGGTATCTGCGTCGCCAAGATTCTCGTAAAAACATCGTATAGAGCCAAGGGAACCACAAGGCCCTCCTCCCTTGCCCATCGCGAGCTCGTACAGCTGGGACCTGCGCAACTAGATCGTCAGTACTATCAAAACACTCGGAGCTTGAGTAGCTCTAGCCCCTGGCTAGACTGCTTCGTCTTGAACTCATACCGTCTGCTGATTGTCGCACGAGGGTTCACAATTATCATGAAGGAATTAACGGATTAACGAAAATACTTTTGAATCCTAGACCGACGCACGATCAGAAATGAAGGAAGTGAAACTTCCTAAATTCCATCATAGCCTCTCGTAGATAAGTACGGACGTCTACGTACCCATCAGCGAGACTCTACTAGACACTGTCTTAGTCTGGATAGACTCTAAACCAGGCTCTGATACCAACTAACACGACCCGGAATCCGTTTAGGCCGTGCGGGCACCCGACATCCTCCCCTAGACCCGTCGGGCGAACCCTTACCAATTAAATCAAAAAAATAAATATAATAATTTACAAATAAGGACAAGACTTAAAAAAACACAGACATACTGATACCTCTGAGCTATACAAAAGAAATTACAGCTGACTACCCAACATGCTAGGTTTAGGGCTATCCAGACCAGACATCTAAGAGTATAAAAGAAGACAGATACCTCCTGAAGGGAGCAAAATGCAACTTAAATAATGAACAATAAACTGGTGGCCATCCGGAATAAAAGCTGGCTCACCCTGACAGCTGAAGTCGTCTTCGCTCCTTCACAACGTGGCGAACTCAATCCTGGAGCGAACCTGCCGAAACGAAATAGATAGACAAGAAACAAACAACAAACAAGGGTGAGTCAAAAGGACTCAATAAGTGGGGCAGACTAGCCACCTCAAAGAATAGGATAGCTAGCCAGGGAGAAGAAACTGATAAACCAAATTCCTCTTATTTAAATTATAAAAAGCAGAGCCAGATAACAACCGGAAACATGTATGAAACCATAAACTTAACTAGGGATACGAGCCAGAAACATATCAACAAATAAGCAATGCACATATAAGCAGGACAGTAGTCATGTACCGTAAGTCTACACAATGGTATGAAATGAGATGAAATGAAATGAAATGTGATGCAAAGGGTCACATGTGTCAAATGAATGGAGCGGAATCCTCCTACTCCAGGGCGGAATCCTCCTACCCTCGATATGATGCAATGGAGCGGAATCCTCCTGCTCCTCGGGCGGAATCCTCCTACCCTCAATATGATGCAATGGAGCGGAATCCTCCTGCTCCTGGGGCGGAATCCTCCTACCCCTCAATATATGCAATGGAGCGGAATCCGCCTACCCCTCAATATATGCAATGGAGCGAAATCCTCCTGCTCCTAGGGCGGAATCCTCCTACCCTCAATATGATAGAATGGAGCATAATCCTCCTGCTCCTAGGGCGGAATCCTCCTGCTCCTGGGGTGGAATCCTCCTACCCCTCAATACGTGCAATGGAATGCGTATGAATGCAATATGATGCCATGCAGTCACATATGCCTAATATCTATCTCCGGCGCGGGGCTACCAGGAGATATATGCAATAATGACCCTTCACCGGCTCGGGACTCTCATCGATTACAGGGAAGTATATGTAATAATGACCCTTCACCGGCTCGGAACTCTCATCGATTACTGGGAAGTATATGCAATAATGACCCTTCACCGGTGTGGGACTCTCATCGCCAACCGGAAAATATATGCAATAATGACCCTTCACCGGCTCGGGACTCTCATCGATTACCGGAAAGTATATGCAATGCTCAAAACCAGAATGCAATGCTCATATGCTCAATGCAATACCAACAACAGGGCTTAACATATAATATACAATGTAAATTCAAAGCTAAGGCGTAATGAGTACGCCTATCGGCAGCTACACACGTAAGGAACACGTGGTAGAAAATCCATGAGGCCAAGTGCCTCCAAAGAAATGGATATAAACACTTACCTCTTCCAAAAGTTGGCATTGCTAATCAACAACCGCTTTATCCTTTGGTTTCATTGCCAAACGATCCTACTCTATTCAATAAGCAGAAAAATATATCAAATTAGGCTAAAGGATTCATTCCTCACATCTTAGGGCAATCCGATTAGGAACCTGATACCCACGCGACCGGACTGTGTGTGCAATGTCCAGTCTCTATGGGGGACTCCAAATCACACATAACATGATCACAATATAAGCATAAGCATGTATGAGGCATAACACATGTGGCAAAAATAGATATGGACTCAAAGGAATGAGAAGAAGACTCTGGATAGAATTAAAGACACAACCTAGAACCCAGAATTTGTCCAACTCTTTGAATTTCCATAAAATTTTCGGCAGAGTTTCCCCTGAAACTGGATGATCCACAAAAACAAAACCAGCACTATACTACACACGGGAATGGATACCCGGATAAAATGATAACATAAACATGTTAAATGGATAACAAGATGAGACGACTGGATGACATAACATATCCGCTGATAGAATATCTGGACAGCACCACTGTCCTGTCTTTTGACCTAATTTTCAGAGTGTAGATCAAAAGATATAGACTTCATGGTCTTCATGAAAGTTTTATATATATGTCTTAGGGTTCCAGGTAATCTTGAATCATCTCAATATCAATTTTGTACAAGGAGGTATGCTCAAACTACTAACAGCTGTCCGAAGATAAAAACAATTTTCCAGATTTTGAAACATTTTGTGCTACTGTTTTGGACATCTTTTGCCGTGGTTCATAGCACCTAATTAAGCATATATACGGTCACCTTTATGCCATACAAGTTACCCACAAGAATCATCAATTTTGGAACTAAGAAAAGCTTCAAAAGCTACAAGATACATGCCTTGCCAAAAGAAAGGTTTAGCCTTACATGCCTTTGATGTTTCTTGCTTCTCAACCTTGTTTCCCTTGAATTCAACACCTTCTAAAGCTTAAACAAGCTATAATACAGTATTTAGGTACTTTACTAAGTCATGAAGTAATTCTAAAACTCAAGCTATAGACGAAATTGAAGGTAGCATAACGTTACCTTAATCGCGTAGAGCATTTTGACGCAATCCGTCTTCAATTTCGAGTTAAGATTGGTGTCCTTCCTTAAAAATCATAAAAGTTGCTTAAACCTTCATATAAGCACTGTTTCTATCATGTAGGTTCTGGAAATAACGAAAATGATGACTTGTTTTCCTTTTATACTCGAAACATTTCAGTTTTAGTCCTCTTTTGCGCTTATGTCCTTTTTTCTGGCCTGACTTCTGATGCTCAAATCTTTTTATCCATACATTGTATGAACAAACCATCAAAAGTTTTGAAAACTACACTCCAAATCCTTCAATTTGGTATATCATATGTCCGCAAAAGACCTCATATAATACACAAAATTAATTGCTGAAAAAGCTTCGTTACAAGGAAATTCCCTTTGTCGGTTTTTCCGCAACTTAAATCCGATTTTTCCCAAAATTTATATTCAAAATATAAACATCATATATGGTCATATTATGACTTTAAGCTCACTTAAATTATTCTTAACATATCATTAGAAGGATATACCTAACTTTGGATATACGGGGTGTAACAAAGATAGATCTATTTTTTCTGCATATAAAGTAAATTAATTGATTAAATGTACATGGATAATATTTGAGAGAGAACCAAAACTTCACGGTAGAAAATAAAATTCTCTCAAAATTTCGTAGACGTACAATAAAATCTACATATTTGTTGCCTTCAAAATACTAATATTAACGGCTTCCTCTAACAAGAAGAACAAAATATGACACGTCTTCTTCGCCTAATAAACTTTACCAAGAAGATAGATAAATCCTTTGATGAACGTATTGAAATCCGCCGATGATAGTTAGTACATCCGTGGAGTTCGAGGACACTGCTACTAAACACTTCTCCAACTTTCAGTTTGAAAGATTAAAGATGATATGCTAACAAGTGATCTTAAGGGACTTAGACACTCTTTCTTGCCTTTATATAGTTTGATATGGCACTCTTTGTGCTTCCCTTCACACTTCTATTAATTGGATTAGAATATATTAAATTACAGCTCCTAAAATTCTGCATAAGTTTTATACCAACGAAGAGGCTAGTAATAAATTTGGTTAATGGATTGGTTACTCATGAAAGAATACATATTTATTGTCTTAGGGAGTTCTAGAAAGTTACTATTATGAAAAGCGTGTGAATACATGCTTCTTAATAAGAACTCCTATTGAGAAGGTTTATCATCTGGCTTTGTATTGGTTCATAGTTGGCAATTTGTAAGACTTCAAAAGTTTATTATTGGAAGTTGAAAGAATTATAAAAATATTAAACCCATTTATGGAAAATACTACTTTTGTACCAAATAATTCATGACTTTTTATTTAAAGTAAAATTAACTTTTTAGTGCAAAAATTATAGGTATACGTAGTAGTATTTAATTGAAGGGCAAAATGGTCACTTACTTTTTACTTAAGGGATTGGCTCTTTTAGAATAGTATGATTAAGTTATTTTTTTATTATTTTCATTATAATTTGCATGAATATATTTACAAGGTATAGTTGGTGATAAACTAGTAAATATAAACTGTCTCAAATTATATTAAAGAAAATTTGTTACTTAATCTAATATTTAGAACAACTAAGGGTATATTAGTAAACTTATTAGTTACAGTACAATACAATACAATCAAAACAAACAATAACAATGTTACTAAACAACGGGAAACAATACAATCAATTCAAACGTTGTTTTTATAATACAGTACGATACAATACAATACAAAACAATACATTATGAAACAATAGGTAACAATGATCCAAACAGAGTGTAAGAGCCTAAAATGTTGGAATTTTATTCAACTCAAACTTTATTTGAATTCAAAATAAAAAATCATACCAGTCTTTTGTTGTCAAATTCAAAAACTATTTCATTTGATAACTTGATAAGTTGTTAGGAATAGTTCTTTCTTTTCTTTTTAAACAATCTATATATGATAAGATTAGGATTTGGATCAGTTCACAAAGTAAATATATCCCCCACAGACTACCAGTTTCTCAATGTAATATATCCAATAGTTAAAACTTTATGAAAGTTAAAAAAAAAAATATACATTAGACTCGAAAAACTTGATTTAAAACAAAGAAGAACATTAATAAGCAATTGAATCGATGTTAAATAAGTTCTACTTCTTGGGAAACACAAAGTCAATTGCCTATATAAATTAAGACCAACATAAACTTGTGTTATTTTTAGTTTCATTTTAAGAAGATAAAATCTACATTAATGAGAAGGGAAATAGTATGAGGCAAAATAAAAACCTGACCTTCCTTAAGCCAAACTGCATTAATGTTCATAGGCGAGACACGTGTTTTGTATAATTCTATTTAGCTCACTTGCTATCTGATCGAGGAAAGAAGTTACTTTAATATTTTTATTGATGGATATGATCATTAGATTGCACAACACCGATAACCTTCGACGTCTATTACATTTTTGCAATGACTCTTTACCAGCGGATAGCTTGTTTTTCAATACAATATACCTAATACAATAAAAACTCTATAAAATAAAAGGAGTTATGAAATAAAAGGAAACATTCATAGTTTCTATTCAAAATTATAGTCTGATCACAAATTCAATAAACTGATAAACAAAATTATAAGAGTTGGGACAATTCAATTACAATTGTTTTCTTGCCTACTCATTTATATTTAAATACACCTGAACATAATCAGGCACAATAAAATTGAAATTATCAAGCATGTCAAGGTGAAGAAAAAAATGTTATTACCTACTCCAATAACTTATGTTTTCAAGCAGATATAAATAAATAAAATTGGCAAAATATATTAATCAAATAATAAGTTAGGGAAAGAAAAATGGTGAGGAACATAGAACAACTCTACACAGAGTCATTACATATAGATTATGTGTAGAAATATAAGAAATTTATATATAATTTTTTAAAGGATGATAAACTACTTTTTTATTATGCAGAAGCAATCAACCGATAATGAATTGTATGACTTCTTCTAATCTGGAACCATCCACAATGACAAAAGACAAACCTTTTTATTCTGCATGAAGTTAAATATTATGTCAAAATATTTCAGGCCACAAAACTTGAAGGTAGTTTGAATCACTATATCAAACTGAATATCAAAGCAAATTCCTAGCATGATGTCACTATCATTCCAAATATTTGCGGTATTATTTTAGACCTGAAGTAAACGTGATAATATTATCACATTGTGGCTCAAATTAAACCTCAGATACCATTATAGGGATCCTATTTATCCAAATCACACTTTAAGTTATATGTTTAATGAGTAAAGAACATTATCATTATCATGAGAAATAAGAAGCTAGGAGACTTCAACAATATAAGCGCTTATGTACAACTTTCAAACCTAACGTTCTCACCACATTTGCATCCTCGAACAGTCAAATCAAATACTATCAGACAAATAGATATCATTTCCCCCTCTTTACCATGTGAAAATAGATATTAGATTTAAGAGGAGAAGACAAGAGGACTCCATTCTAACCAATCTATATTAAATAGTTACTATATATATATGAGAAGTAGAAAATATATAATTTAATAATTGAGTCTTGAAACGTTATTACTCATTATCTTGTATAACGCCTTTGTGTCATTCTTTCCATCAGTATTGCTTGCACCTCTTGGCTATTTTAGCCTTAGAAAGTGTAAGATAAAAAGGTGTTGGCCATTGATTAGTTTTTATAGCATTTATGAAGAAGTCCCACTCCATAAACATACTGAAACGTAAGTTAAATGAAAGAATTTGATCAAATTTTGTTTCTGCATACTTGATGATATTATAATTACTTTTACGATATAGACTGATATCTTATTTATGTGCTGACCAAGTATCTTGTTATCTAATTCCCGAACATCTAATTGAAGGTTTCCCAAAGCCAATACTGATTAATAGCCTATTTGGCCAAGTTTCTCAGAAGCCAAAAGTACTTTTTTTCAAGAAAAAAGTGCTTTTGAAGAATTTTGAGGTGTTTGGCCAAAAGAAAAAAATACTTTGAAAAAAAAATAAAAGCAGTTTATTAATTTTTAAGACAAAAATATCCTTACCAAAAATATTTATTTTACATACTATATTTAATTTTTTTAATCAATTTATTTCTTAAATATAAATTAAACTTTATTTTCTGCTTCCCGCTTTTAATTTAACCTTATTTCTATTGATTAAAAACCATAATATATATTTTTTATATTTTATATTTAAACTAAACAAAAATAAAATATTAAATTAAATCTTTTACTGAAAAAATCTTTAAATCTCTGATACGTTTAAATAATATTAGTCACATAATGAATTTTAGTAATGCACTTTTTCGTAATTTGACACTCAAAAGTACTTTTTGTAAAAATTATCCAAACACAAACTGTTTAGAAAATCACTTCTCAAATGAGTTGGCCAAACACAAACTGCTTGTTCTTCAAAAGTACTTATCTGAAAAGTACTTTTATTAAAAGTACTTTTTAAAATAAGCAGTTTTTGGCAGCTTGGCCAAATAGGCTCTAAGATTAATAGTGAGTATAAATACATATAGGAGATTTATACTTATATTTTGATCAAATTAGATATTACTACTTACACTTTCCTGAAACTAAAAGGAAAAATTATCTAACGATCCGATCGATCGAAACAAAAGATAATGATATTGCAAGAAAAAATATAAACACAAGTATTGAGAGAAAGAGAATAATTTTTTCTCTTTTCTTCACGCACCACTTATAAATGAGAATAATCCATGGTTTTTTAATCAATTTGTTTAACCTAATTAAACATGACTGAACAATATTTATACAATAAGTTGAACTGTTCAATCCCAACTTAGATATTCAAAAATTTTGAAATACATATACATATCCAAAAATTAGTCTGCAAGTCTACAAAGCAAGCTTCGTCATCTAACCTAAAATTTTAAACATATAAAAAAAATGAAAAAAGAGGAGATTAAAGCAAAATACAGAGGTGAAACAATGCATACACTTCATATTGGTCGTCCAAGTAGTATTTCAAACCCGCAAACTATTTACGGAAATGCCTACACTTCATATTGCATGGTGGTTGTCATTTGTCATAGATTCATTTTAGTAGTTACCCATGGACAGATTGTGTCAACAGAAATTTTTACTTTTTCTCTTTTCATTCCAAACCCTCATTCTCTTCCACCTGCAGAGGCCTCCAAAGCCGGTAAAATTACGTCACCCTTGTCAACAACATCAATGTATGTCTTCCTCAACGTTAAAACTTTAGATTGATATTATCTGAAACCAGAATAAAGAAATTTAAAAATGTTACCACTCAATTAGTTGTGAAGAAAACACACCAAGAGCATCAAGCTGAAATATAATTTCAAAAAAAAAAAAAATGTTCGCCACGCTATCGATTCAACAATTAAAATTTTTAAATATTGCATGATACTATTGTAAAATCCTCTTAATTTAATTAGGAGTCATCCATTAAATATTTAGGAGTTATTACTACCATAAAAGCAGATATGAGGGTTATGAAAAGGGCATTGCTTTATTTCTTTATCAGGAGTTACTTTTTTTAATTTGCGTATGGCTAACTTAAAATGTGGTTGGTGTAGGTCTTGATACGCTACCCCAGTGCTTAGTACTACCACTCTAAGGTAATTAAGAGCACTCAGATACTTACATTCTTTATGAATTGGACAGAACTTCAACATGAACAAACTTTTTTATTTAAAGTGATTGTGTAGAACCACTTAGAAGATAAACTATTACCGATAGGAAACAGAAGTGAATAGGATCAATATGATAATAACCTAACCTATTTTTCAGCGCGAAAAGAATGCTGCTTTGAACTGCAAAACCCAATACCATTAATAATGGTTATATTTATCGAATATCAACGGTTTACATTACCTAAAGCAACATACCTATATGGTCTTCATAAGATTTCGGGAACGGAGTAGCTTCTCTCTCAAAATATATATCTTGCTTTAGGAATACTTTATCATAGTAGGTGTACATCAAACTTCAATATTTGGAAGTGAGAAGTCTAGCATCCTTCTTGGTTTAGACAGTCAGTTCCTCACCATCAGGTGCCTCTTGCAAAAACAACAAATCCATTCAAGAAAGTAAATTTTGGTAAATTAAAATTCATTCAACATTCAGAAGTTTGATGATTCTTATAGTATATTCTATCATGAATACTTTGGTCGAGAAACTTACTTGAATCCACCATCTATCTTGACTGAACTACTTGAGTGAAGTGCTTGATCTTTAGAAATATATTTCTCTCCATATCCTGTACTTTCAGAAGAATGAAAAGAGGAGAACTTGTTTATCCTTTACTTATACACTATGTAAACGTGGAGTTGTGGGAAAATTAGTATGAGAGTTTTTAGGAGGAGTTACCCTCATCATGGAAGTTGTAACTTCTTAGAGATAAGATTAATTCATATTTAATCACACGGTAAACTTGTAAACATTTTATCTTTCAAAAAATATTTATCCTTCAATAATTAAAATTTACTTTTGATCTGTATCTTTTAATTTGTTAAGATAAGGAATAGTTCAAATTCGGAAATTAATTGCTACCTTAAAAACTTGATATTTGTTAGTTACTTCAGCTTAAGTGGTGACTGGTGGGAATTGGGATAATCAGTTATCCTCACTCCTTCCGTTTCATATATTGTTTATATCTAACTAAAAAAGTGGTTACTTTTAAATTGAAATTCAAAAATTAACCACTTTATCTTAAAAAGTAACACATGGCTTTTTCTTGACATGCCACTTGGCTGGTTTTTATTGGCTACTACATTCCTTTTAATATAGATATATAGATTTTGTATAGTACTTTTAATAAGCAAAATCATTAAATAAGAGTTTGACAAAGGGATTTGGATGTTATCTTCTTAATGGTAAAACTGCAGAATTAAGAGTCACAGAAAGCCTGCACCATACTAGTAAGATCAGCAGCTATGACATCCCAACACACTTGATAAAATTTCCCTGAAAAGCCATCAGGGCCTAAAGTACTATCCCCATTCAAACCAAAAACTGCTTTCTTCACCTCTTCCATGGAAGGAATTTCTTCAATTGCAAGGTTCTGATCAAGACTCACCATTTCGGGTACTGCAATAATAAATCAAAATTTAATTCTTGGCCATCACTTGCAAATTGTTGCTAAAAAAACTCCAATGCCTCAGCAGCCATGTCTTCTTCATCACTTAGCCAGTTGCCAAGCCTATCCTGGATTCTATGAATCTTGAGTTTCTTCCTCCTGCCTTGTACCTGAGCATGAAAAAAATTAGTATTGCGATCACCATCTTTAAACCACTGAAAGCCAGCCTTTTGCTTCCAAAATTCCTCCTCTAAATGTAGCACCCTTTTAAGTTCAGCTTCAGCTTTCTTCAATTGCTCCCTGTGATATGCATAAGGTGATTCTTCAAGCTTAAGCTCATGAGCTTTAATAATGTCTTCCAATGAGGCAATTTTCTGAAAAATATTGCCAAAAGTAGCTTTGCTCCACCTTGATAAGGCCTGTTTAACTTTCTTCAATTTCCTGTGAAAAATAATAAAAGGATCCCGTACACAATCACAAACCCAATTATCCTTCACAACTTGCAAGAAGGATTCATTATCAGTCCAGAAATTCAAAAATTTGAAGGATTTAATAATAGTAGAAGAGTCAGTCGAACACTTTATCAACAAAGGAGAATGATCAGATCCAGTCCTGGCAAGGTGTTCAATGTCAATCTTAGGAAAGAAATCCATGAACTCCTGATTAGCAAAACATCTATCAAGCCTCTTTAAAATAAATTGATTTTCAATCCTCCCATTCCACCAAGTGTAAATAGTACCTGTATACCCTAAGTCAGTAACTCCACAGACAGCTATGGTAGCAGCAAAATCATCTACTTCTTGAGTTAATACTGGAAGGCCACCATACTTTTCCTCTTCAGAGAGAATAACATTGAAGTCACATCCAATAATTCACGGCTTAATCATAGTAGATACTAAGAATTGTAAAGAATCCCACAGCTCCATTCTTTCAGTTCTATCACACTTAGGATAAACTAAAGTAAGAAAAAAATCCCGAGCCTGTACAATATGATGCAATTTCAAAGTAAGTTGTTGTTCCTGATCATCCACTACTGTCACAGCATAATCTTCCCTAATGAAAGCCCAAATCTTTCCATTTACATTAGTAAAAGACCAGTGCATACCCAATCTCATACCATAATATTGAACTTTACAGGGTTCCTGAAAAGGCTCCATTAACCCTATAAAATCAAAATTATGATGTGTATGCAAAGTATTCAACCTTGTAAACGCCTCCTGCGTGTTAACTGATCGTATATTCCAAATCAAAGCTTTATTCATCATTAAACTTTTAATTTAGAACTACTGGCTGGATGTATCCTAGTAATGGGACCAGGATCCTTTTTCACACATCTTCCACCTTTCTAGACAGCTACAATGGCGCGTGGAGATAAATCCCCATCTCTGGCAACTAGTTGAAAGTTATGTGTCGTTGATATTTCTTCTTCATCATCCTGCTCATCATAAAAACTGAGAGAGTGCTAAAACCCTAAACCCTAAGATTTCTCTCTAGAGGAGGCGATATTCAGGCGATATATTGGCGATTTTTACACAGTCTCTTCTTGACATCTCCCATGGCCGATCAGGCCACTGGGCAGCCCCCCACTGGGGTTGCTCAGCCCACTCCACCACCCCTTACAACCTCCTATGCAGCCGTGGTAGTCCCACCAACTCACAATGTTGAAAACCAATCTGTTAACGTACCCTCCCTTCCCATTCGACATCCCCAGCATATAAATGGTAGACCTACTATGCGATGGAACAAGAAGAAGGTTCAGCAATTAATAGCATCGACTAAGTTGATATATGGAATAATTGGCAAATTTACCTATGGTTCTCCAGAGCTTAACGAGCTACGTAAACTGATTCCATCGCAATGTGAGGTCAAGGGGCATTGTATCATAGGTTCCTTGGATTATAGAAGCATTTTGATTAGATGTTCCTTGTTTGAAGATTACGTGAATTTACTATTAAAAGGGCACTGGCTCAAAGTAGGGAGAGAGTCCTTTCTTATGCGTACTTTGAAGTGGGATCCTTGGTGTGATCCAAAAAAGAAACATCTATCGCAATTGGATGGATTTCTTTTCCTAATTTGCCTCCTAATTTTTTTTGTGAAAGAGTGCATATTCTCCTTGGCTTTGGCAGTAGGTAAGTCGTTACATCTAGATACAGACACGCTTAATCATACACGACCTAGTTGTGCAAGAGTTAAGGTCGAAATAGATCTTCTTGGAGACTTGCCACACGAGATTGACATTGAAGAAGTGGATGAAGATTCGGGGAAGAAGCATTCCAAGTGTATTAAAATTATATACGACTATTTGCCAAAATATTGTACCCAATGTTGTTTGCAAGGTCATGATGATATTGAGTGTCGCGTGTTACACCCTGGTTTATATGAGGAGAAGCATGATCAAGAAAAGCACAATGAAGATAAGGGTGTTTTACCTCCTGTTTCAAGAATTTTAAAGAGTGGTAAAGTTGTAAGGGAGGCTGGACCTAGCTATATTAAAGGTGATGCAATTGATGAAGGTAAGCATACACGAAATCAAGGCAATGGTTTTATAAGGAATAATCCTTATCGCGATCCCACAGCATGGCAGGTAGTTCACAAAAAGAAGGGTGTTGTTGTTCAGTCTCAAGAGGAACAGGTGCTAGGAAAACAACGTAACTCTAATGCCTTTACAGCGTTGCAAGTCAAAGATATAGATGCATTACATGGTGATGACAATTTGGGAGCTCAGGTAGCTGGGAACCAAACAGTTAATAAGAAGGACAATGGGTTAGGTATTACAGTTAGAAGCCCTAATGCTGAGGTACAGGAGCAGGTTATTAATAGCGGGGTGAATTTATTAGATGGCCGCATTAAAGATGGAGGTGAAGTAGCCCTAGACAAAGATGAGCGTGAAACTACAGGTGTAGTTAATGTTTTTGTTGAAGCCCAGGAGACAGGAAATCAGAAGGAGGGACACATTAAAGCTGGAAGTCGAGCCGTTTCAGAGTTGGGTAAGAATGTAGCTGAGGGTCAGCTGGAGAGCTCCAAGATTCCCATTAAAGCTGGGGGTTCTATTAATCGTTCAGTACAGTTGAGCAATGGTGGGGAATTTAATACAGGTCATGAAGAGGCGTTGATTTCTGGCAAGGCATTAATGATACAAAATCTCAGTCCTAATTCCAGTGGGAAATCATTAAAGGGAGCTAAAGGTTTTCAGGTTATTAATGAAAATGTGCAGGCTTTATTGAATAGAGCTGGGGGATTATTTCCTATGTCGAAAGAGGATTTAATTCCCTTGGATAAATTAAAATTGATGACTGATCAGGTCAACGCTGCGTGTCAAGGAATTAATGTGCCTCTTAATACTTCAGTGCAAACAGTTCATTTTCAACCTTTGCAAGATCAGGATTTTATGGGTGCTCGAAGGATGTCTCAAGGATCTTCTAAAGAGAAATTTACACAGGAAGAACAAGATCTTATTGATAAAATGCAATTGCAAGACAACAAGGGAATTCTTTCGCAGCAGACTAAGCATAGTCCAGCGAAACAGGTGCAAGGGCAAGGTGATGATGTTTTTGATGATGAGCAGGATGATGAAGAAGAAATATCAACAGCACATAACTTTCAACAAGTTGCCAGAGATGGGGATTTATCTCCACGCACCATTGTAGCTGCCAAGAAAGGTGGAAGACGTGTGAAAAAGGATCCTGGTCCCATTACTAGGATACAGCCAGTCAGGAGTTCTAAATCGAAAGTTTAATGATGAATAAAGCTTTGATTTGGAATATATGATCAGTTAACATGCAAGAGGCGTTTACAAGGTTGAATACTTTGCATAGACATCATCATTTTGGTTTTATAGGGTTAATAGAGCCTTTTCAGGAACCCTGTAGAGTTCAATATTATGGTATGAGATTGGGTATGCACTGGTCTTTTACTAATGTAAATGGAAAGATTTGGGCCTTCATTGGGGAAGATTATGCCGTGACAGTAGTGGATGATCAGGAGCAACAACTTACTTTGAAATTACATCATATTGTACAGGCTCAGGATTTTTTTCTTACTTTAGTTTATGCTAAGTGTGATAGAACTGAAAGAATGGAGTTGTGGGATTCTTTACAATTCTTAGCATCTACTATGATTAAGCCGTGGATCATTGGAGGTGACTTCAATGTTATTCTCTCTGAAGAGGAAAAGTATGGTGGCCTTCCAGTATTAACTCAAGAAGTAGATGATTTTGCTGCTACCATAGCTGTCTGTGGAGTTAATGACTTAGGGTATACAGGTACTATTTACACTTGGTGGAATGGGAGGATTGAAAATCAGTTTATTTTGAAGAGGCTTGATAGATGTTTTCTAATCAGGAGTTCATGGATTTCTTTCCTAAGATTGACATTGAACACCTTGCCAGGACTGGATCTGATCATTCTCCTTTATTGATAAAGTGTTCGACGGACTCTTCTACTATTATTAAATCCTTCAAATTTTTGAATTTCTAGACTGATAATGAATCCTTCTTGTAAGTTGTGAAGGATAATTGAGTTTGTGATTGTGTAGGGGATCCTTTTATTATTTTTCACCGAAAATTAAAGAAAGTTAAACAGGCCTTATTAAGGTGGAGCAAAGCTACTTTTGGCAATATCTTTCAGAAAATTGCCTCACTAGAAGACATTATTAAAGCTCATGAGCTTAAGCTTGAAGAATCACCTGATGCATATCATAGGGAGCAATTGAAGAAAGCTGAAGCTGAACTTAAAAGGGTGATACATTTAGAGGAGGAATTTTGGAAGCAAAAGGCTGGCTTTCAGTGGTTTAAAGATGGTGATCGCAATACTAAATTTTTTTATGCTCAGGTACAAGGCAGGAGGAAGAAACTCAAGATTCATAGAATCCAGGATAGGCTTGGCAACTGGCTAAGTGATGAAGAAGACATGGCTGCTGAGGCATTGAAGTTTTTTCAGCAACAATTTGCAAGTGATGGCGAAGAATTGAATTTTGATTTATTATTGCATGTGCCCGAAATGGTGAGTCTTGATCAGAACCTTGCAATTGAAGAAATTCCTTCCATGGAAGAGGTGAAGAAAGCAGTTTTTGGCTTGAATGGGAATAGTGCTTCAGGCCCTGATGGCTTTTCAGGAAAATTTTATCAAGTGTGTTGGGATGTCATAGCTGCTGATCTTACTAGTATGGTGCAGGCTTTCTTTGTTGGCCATGATATTCCTAGATTTGTATCTCATACAAATTTAGTGCTCCTCCCTAAGAAGCCTAATGTATCCACTTTTTCAGACCTCCGGCCTATTAGTTTGAGTAACTTCTCAAACAAAGTTATTTCCAGGGTCTTGCATGACAGGTTAGTTGATTTATTACCTGATTTGATATCTCCTACACAGGCTGGTTTTATTAGGGGAAGAAGTATTGTTGAGAATGTACTGCTAGTTCAGGAGATCATTCATGATATTAGAAAAAGAGCTAAAGATGTCAATGTTGTCATCAAACTTGATATGATGAAAGCATATGATCGTATGTCTTGGTTATTTTTGTCCAAGGTTCTAAGGAAGATGGGGTTCAGTGAGAGATGCATTGATATGGTTTGGAGGCTCTTATCTAATAATTGGTACTCAGTCCTCTTCAATGGGCAGCTATATGGTTTTTTAAATTCTTCCAGGGGTCTGAAGCAAGGGGATCCTTTGTCTCCTACTTTGTTCATACTCTCAACTGAGGTGTTATCTAGGGCCCTAAATGCCTTACATCAGAATTCTATGTTCAAAGGATTTGCTATGCCTAAGTGGAGTCCTCCTATTAATCACTTAGCATATGCAGATGATATTATCTTATTCTCTTCAGCAGATACTACTTCTTTGAGGTTGATTATGGGGGTGCTGGATGCCTATGAGGGTGCTCGTGGTCAGAAGATCAATAAAAAAAAAGTGTTGTTTATTTGTATCACACTGTGGAGCAGGAGTTTGTTGATAGGGTGGCGCATATCTCTCAAATTCAAAGAGGTACTTTTCCTTTTACATATTTAGGGTGTCCAGTCACTTACAAAAGAAGAAATAAAGCTCAATTTGATGATCTTGTTTCAAAAATAATGAAGAAGTTGCAATCTTGGAAGGCAAAAATGTTATCTTATGGAGGTAGGGCTACTTTGATTATGCATGTACTCCAAAGTATGCCTATACATCTCTTATCTGCAGTTAATCCTACAGTTAGTGTTATAAATCAGCTTCATGGGATCTTTGCTAAATTCTTTTGGAACAATTCTGAGGAGCATTCAAGGAGGCATTGGGCCTCTTGGGATACTTTGTGTAAGCCACCAGCTGAGGGAGGTGTGGGATTTAAATCCCTGTATGATGTTGCAAATGCTTTATTTGCAAAATTGTGGTGGAACTTTAGGACAAGAACTTCACTATGGGGCACCTTTATGGCCAATAAGTATTGTAAAAAAATTCATTACTCTGTTGTGCCTTACACGAAAGGGTCACCTATTTGGCAAAAGATGTTGATTGATAGAGAAATGGTTTATCATGAGATTGTTTGGCATGTAAGGCTAGGGACTTCACATTTTTGGTATGACAATTAGTCGCGTGTAGGGGCCTTGTATTTTGTCGTCCCACGCAGGTTCTATATTAGGGAGGAGTTGAATGTTGTGAAGGATTTTTTTGCCTCAAATGATTGGAATCAGCAGCTCCTAGTTGAAGCTTTACCAATTGAGTACGCGCAGCATGTTGTAGATAATATCCAGCCTGGGGATGTTACTCGACCTAGGGACACAGCTTCTTAGGAACTTACTTCTAATGGCAAATTTACGGTTAGTAGTGCTTACAACTACATTAGAGGTAAGGGTAAGGTTAAGGATGAGTACAAGCTTATGTGGTTGAAGGGCATTCCTTTCAAGTTTTCTTTTGTTCTATGGCGAGCTTGGAAGTGTAAACTGCCCTTGGATGATGCATTGAAGAGGCTAGGTTTCAATATCCCTTCTCGTTGTTGGTGTTGTACACTGCCTATGGAAGAATCACGTAAGTACTTGTTTATTACAAGTTCAATTGCACAAAATGTTTGGTCCTATTATGCTAATGTAGTGGGCTTTACGATTCAAGATTGGAGATTTCATCAAGTGATTACAAAGTGGTGGAAGTATAGAAAGCGACTATGGTTGAGGCTTTTGTACCAAGCATTACCTGCATTCATCGTTTGGGAACTTTGAAAGAGGAGGAATACTGTCGCACATGGTGGTCGAGTATCTTTTCAACGGGTGGTTCACGAGATTGATTGGAATTTGCACAAGTTATTGATGGTACGATTTCAAGGTATGCATCATGCTCCTCAGGACTGGCCACATTTAGTTAAATTCCTTGAGGAGTATAGGCCACGATTCAAGTATATAAAGGTGTGGTGGAAGTGCCCAGGCGAGGGTATAGTTAAATGTAATACGGATGGTGCAAGTCGAGGTAATCCTGGGTTGAGTCCTTATGGGTTTTGCTTGCGATATGACTTGGGTGATTTGTTGTTTGCTAAGTCACAATTAATAGGAGAAGGTACGAATATGCGAGCTGAGGCGTTTGCAATTCGAGAGGCAATGAAGTACTGCCTCGAAAATGTTACACTGCCCGTTATTATTGAAACTAATTCTTTGTTGATCAAGAACATCATTGAAGGAGTGTGGGACATGGTTTGGAGCATAGCAGAGTTGATAGAGGAAATAGTTGAGATGAAAAATCGTGGCAACTTTAGCTTTGTTCATGTATATCGTGAAGGGAATAGATTGGCTGATCATTTGACTAACTTGACATTCCTTGTTGATGATCAAGAGTTTCATGGTTTTGGAGATCTTGATATGGATGGGAGGAAGATATTGAATTGGGACAAAGCTATACTCCCTATTTATCGTCCCAAGCTTGTAAAGCATGGTGCACGCAGTTTGTAAGAAGGAAGGGGCGTGTTTTTCTCTAACAATGTTTGTTCGTTTTGCAGGTGGTACAAGTGCTTAGCTTCATCTAGTGGATATTTCCATCGATCTAGATGGACAATATATTGGAGGAGCTGCTTTTGTTCGTGTTTGAGTGGTTTGTGGTGTACCACTTTTATGTGGTTTATGTTGAAACAATGTTGCATTGGGAAGGCGCTGAGCGCTGTATGGGCAAGGTCAAGGCGTTCTAGGCTGTGGAGCGATGTGAGTTTGGCAGTGTTCAAATACGTGATGAGCTGCCTCTTGGTCAGTTTCCACGCTACTGGAGGAAATACAAATATGGGGTGCTTCGACATTAAATGTTAAGGAGTTGTACGTTTGTCATTCTGCTTCGAAATGTTAATGTTGCTTCAGGTGGTTGTTTAATGAATGCCACAACCTCACTCGTTGGTGTTCTACATTCAAGCAGTGCAATACATTTGGAGGCAACTTACAAGACGTTAAGTGCATATAATTTTCATGCATTCTATTATAATGTTCTACTAGCGCAATGTTTGTTAAATGCATTGCTATTGAAGAACATAACTTCACATTAGTGGTATTAGCATTTTTAAATGCTCAACCCAATTGGGAAAATGTAACTCAATGGAATGTATATAGGGAGGTGTTAGCTATACTTGATTTAGTTCCACAAGTTGTTTGTTCTTTAGTTTTATTTTCTTTACTTGTAAAGACTTGGTTTTTTTTTTTTTTTTTTGATGATTTGATTATTAATAAAATTTATCACTAGGCCTTGAGCTTAGTGATATTCGCTTAAAAAGAAAAAAAAACTTGGTAAGTCATGCTAAAATTCAAAACAACAATATTATCCTTGGTCACACTTTACATTTTATTTATTCCAATAAATTGGAGAAAATTTATCCTGATTAGGGTAAGCTGCTAATTTAACGACTTCTACATGGTATCGGAGAATAGACATTTTGTTGGTGATGCTCGTACTCCTCTATCATGCTATAGCACCATTAATACTTTGGGTTGAAGCGTTTCATACTACCGCATAACTAATTAATCATTTACCTACTCTACTTCTTAATCATCCCTCTCCTTTTCGTCTCCTTTTGTGTTGACCTTGATTACTCTTTAAGTTTTTTATCGTCTTTGTTATTCCAACTCACGTGATCTTCACATATTTCTTCCTTTATCCTCTTATTATTGTGACAACACTAAAGCCTCCTACTTAACTATGAATCCTATATATCATTCACCGACAAAATATTCAGTAAGTGATTGATGCAATAACTCGGGTTTGATACAGAGGTGATGCAAGAAACACACATGCGGAAGTAAAAATAGAAAGATAAAGATAAAAGCAAGACACAAACTCAACTTCAATCGAACAATATCAAGGAACTAGTCTTGATACCTTCCGATTAGATGGTGAATAGGCACATATACTAAGCAACGATCCTCAAGAATACTTTAACTCTTGCAAACCGAATGAACAAAGAGGAAAAGTTCATTTGGAATCCACCAAAAGACACAAGTTCCATAACAAGGGTTCCCACTCGGGGTTTCTCACGATGGAGACAATAGCTCACAGCTAATATTTAATATTCAAAGACTAGGTATCTAACAAATGAAATGCAAAGGGGTTTATACATGAAGTCCCAAGGCTAAAATAGTAAATAGGGCCACAGCCGGCCTATCTAACAAGGTCACACAGTGCCGAAGCTAAGTTTTGGCTCAGGCGCTCTTCTGTATCGGGTGCAAGTGTAGCCCTTCAGTCGCTTCTCTGCTCGGTGCCAATTTTCAAGGTTCGGATGCTTTTAGCCTCAGGCTTGAGCTTGACTCTTCGGTCGCTCATTGCTTGGCGCCGGTATTTATAATTAGGACACTCTTTGCCTTGTGCTCGAGCTTGATCATTGAGCTTCCACAGTTGGTGCCCAGCCTCATAGCCTGTGAATCGGCTCGGTCACTTGCCAGCTTGCTTGAGGGACTCTTATTGTTCTTGCTCGGCCAGGTAGTCTCCGTTACATTCCATTCTGGCCACACTAAGTGAACGTGGACATCATGCAACTCCTTGTCCTGGCTCCTCATGAACGATTTTGATGTCTCGAACAGGCAACAGTCAGTTTTGATTGCATCATCGGCCCCTTCTTGAAAAGATTTTGTCCTCGAAATCATTCCATCTTCTGCATCCGGTGCTACATCATCACGAAAACTACGAATCATTTTTGGCATGATCTCCACATCTACATTATTCTTCTTCTTTTAGAAGAGATTCGTCCTCGAATTCGGTTCCTACAAAATATTGACAGGAATGTGTAGAGGTAACCCCCAATTCTCAACGAGGCAACAACAAAGTTTCGCTACAAGCTCGCCACCACAATAGGGCACACGAGTGCTTCCGAACTCACCACGGGCGATAATAATATCCGTCGGGGCTTTCGAAAGCCAAAATATAAGCATGAGCCACGAGAACATACCATCCTCGCGGAGTTTACAAGTTCCGATCGCATACCATATTAATCTCCACGGAGTATCGCTCCAACAGCTCTTCAGTTGCGTTACTTTCAAGCACTCGGAATGCTTTTAACGGTTAAGCACAACACAAGTAGGACATTTCGATCTCAACCTCGGGAATAACATACCAACCCATCCCAAAAACATTAAGTCAAGCAAACTATTTTTAAGATCAATTCTGGGGTCAATTCCCAACGAGGTAAATACATCAAACATAACACACTCGGATCCTTCATCATAGGCAAACAAATAGTAAAGAAAAGTACTTCCTAATGTAACTTCATTGATAGTGTCCACAACAAAAAACATATCTTCGGATTTAGGAACACAACCAATATTAGAACCTAAACAAAGATCAACACTTTCAATACCCAGATCAAACAAGTGATGCCTAACTACTAGACCATAATCAAGAATAACTAGTGTATTGGCACAAGCCTTAGAAATTTCATTACGGGGCATCAATGATTCAAGGTCCGAACAGGGCATGCTACTACTCATACTCACATCATGAACTTGTTCCTCACTAACTCCTAGAGTATTGAGTGTAGTAGACTTACCTGGAAGGTCACAATATTGACCTTATTTACCTTCATCCTTTTCATCTTCAAGCTTAGAGTTGACATAGGCGGTCCCTTCGTCACTGAGGGCAGCCTCCGAATCGCCATCTTCTTGCGCGTCCGATAAGTGGTGCGTACTCCCAAGCTTATTTTCCATGGTACCTGCTAGAGAATTCAAACAGCTAGGGGCAAAAGAAGAATTGCAAGTGTTAGAGTGAAATTTTTTTTCTCTTTTCCTTCCAATTACATCCTCTTGTTTCATTTGTGGCACACTGTTGGGACTTCTCTTCGTAAGTGAAAGAAATACTATAGGCCATCATTCGTCATCCACTACATGACTCATCCAATTCCGATTGCATGGAACGTTACGAGCTAAAAACAATGGTTGTCCACATCGGAAGTCACATGTTCGGAGAGGATACACACCACGCCAGACCATTTCAAGGTATTCCCCTCAGTACACTATTACCTTGACTTTCCACTCAACCTTATACCTATCATAGAGATAAGGATATTTCTTTTTCACCGAGGTCAAGTATAAAAGATCAACCATTTCGGGAGAAACAACCACGACCTCATACGAGTCATCAAGCTTTAGGTCAAAGCCTTCATAGCCACAAACATTCACCTTTAACTTGTGGAACCTCGGGTTCGGCATAGCAACTTGGGAATTTCGCAAAGCTTGCTTGCTTTGGCCAGTTCCACCCCTCGGGTTTAACTAACAAGCTAAACCATTGATCTGCTCAAGGGCCACGTTGGCAGAATTTCTAATTTCGTTCCCAAACTCTCTTTGAATCCCCGAGGCCCTCCTTGCTCAAGGTTAGCAATTCAGGCTCCCCATACCTCAGATTTCAGCTCGAGCTCTCTTACCTCGGCCATGAGGTCGACCAAAGATATTTTGGACGCTTCAATAATTTTCCGTCTGTTTCCAGCCATTCATCTGCAAAATCAAAGACTTGAAGAAGTGTTAGAAATCACCTCACATACTCCCTCACTTTTATTTTGTGGCGCTCGGGTCCACTCAAATTTTGATAGGTTCGGTTGCACAAGAACTTGTAACTAATGGCTTTGTAGGATTGATCAGTTTTCTTAAGATCCTCGGAGTTTGACAACATTCGTTGTCTTCTTTGGGAAGAGTGAATTAATATTCGACTCGATGGAACGGACGTTGTTTAACTGCGCACGGGAGGTCAAGAATTTAACTACGAAATTTTGGACTTCGACCCTTCACGCACGAGTTCCTAAAAGCTCAAACAATTAGTAGAATCTAGAGTAGGAGAAGTACTCACAGATCTACTAACGAGAATTATCGGACATAAAGAAAGAAAGATAACCTATGAAAATCTACCCTTCGTTTCCCCTTTTGGTAACCTCAGAAACTCTACTTCTGTATGGAAATTGAAGTGGTCCCTCCTTATCCACTTGTACGGACCTAGGATTTTTTCTTATCCACTTTTTTCTTTTCAATTTTTCACCTGGGTTTTAGCAACGATGTTAAACCCTTCACTAATGGAACAATGAGCCCTTTTCCTTTTTTTCGATGTACGGACAATCTTAAGCTCGTTCACAGTCCAGCAACAAAGGTAAAATTCAGGTCATTCTACGTTGTGTTTCAAATTAAACGGAGTAACTTGAGCTCCAAGCAAAGCTATGAACACAGCTTCGCGTGTCCGTACACTGTTAAGAATTTAATAATTTTCCAGCGCACGGATGGTGTTTCACGATAGAGCTTCAAAGTTTCCAAGCAAACACACGACCCCAAATCAAACTCCAACAACCTCAAACAACCAAATACAACCAGACCATCAAACACCGACGTCTGACAGTTCAACCACGTCGAAACCCTTTTCGTCAAACGACGTACGACCAGTGGTTTCCTGACTCAAATGTCACCAATAACAACGAATCTGTGGTTGTTTAATTCAAACAACCAACAATCGACCAAAATTTTTGAATTTTTCTTTTCTACTTTTTTTTATAAAAATAAAATAACACCAACAAGAACACGAAACGGAAACAAAGACACAAAAGCATGAAGATAACGTGAACATGATTGAATTTGTAAGAACAAATCTAAATTGTGCTCTGATACCAAGATTATGCAATACAACTCGGGTTTGATACCGAGGTGATGCAACAAACACATACGCAGAAGTAAAAACAGAAAGATAAAGAGAAAAGCAAGACACAAACTAAACCTCAATCGAACAATATCAAGGAACTAGTCCTGATACTTTCCGATTAGATCATGAATAGACACATATACTAAGCAATGATCCTCATGAATACACTGACTCTTGTAAACCGAATGATCAAAGAGTAAAAAGTTCAATTGGAATCCACCAAAACACACAAGTTCCATAACAAGTGTTCCCACTTGGGGTTTCTCACAACGGATACAATAGCTCACAGCTAATATTAAATATTCAAAGACTAAGTATCTAACAAATAAAATGCAAAGGAGTTTATATAGGAAGCCTCAAGGCTAAAATAGTAAATACGGTCACAGTTGGCCTATCTAACAAGGCCACACATGGCCGAAGCTAAGTATTCTGGCTCGGGCACAAGTGTAGCTCTTCGGTCGCTTCTCTGCTCGGCGCCAATCTTCAGAGTTCGGACGCTTTCAGCCTCGGGCTCGAGCTTGACTCTTCGGTCGCTCATTGCTTGGTGCCGGTCTTCATAATTAGGACTCTCACCACCTCGGGCTCGAGCTTGATCATTGAGCTTCCACAGTTAGTCCCCAGCCTCATAGCCTCTGAATCGGCTCGGTCACTTGCCAACTTGCTTGAGGGACTCCTATTGTTCTTGCTCGGCTAGGTAGTCTCCGTTACATTCCATTCTGGCCACACTAAGTGAACGTGGATATCATGCAACTCCTTGGCCTTGCTCCTCGTGAACTATCTAGATGGCTCGAACATGCAACGGTCAGTTTGGATTGCATCACCGATGACGAGACTAAAGTGTATATGATTTTCTTGCTCGTGCTTTGTCAAATTATAGTATAGTTTAAGATATCGTATCACAAAGATTGGGAAATCTATGCTACAGACCTATAATATTTTGAATACTATTTGAGAGAATCAAGCTGATGAAAAGTGAGTTTTTGAATTTATAATCTACTTTAAATGAAACAAACAACTTCAGGAAGTTTTATAACTTAAAAAGAGTTGAGAATCATTGAATTCACTTGATAAAATTAGAATAGAATCTCAGCTTTTACATGTATTTTTCTTAAGAAAAATTACTTATTGCTAATTCAATTATGTTTTGCTCACTAAGAAATAATCAATTAATAATACTCTGTGGGATTGTGCAAATTAACCGAGTTATAACTAGTGACAGTTAAACCGAAATATTTCTTGCTTGAATTGTGCAAAAAGGTTGTAAAAACTCCATGAAAATATTTTTATTGAAAATCAATAATCCTGCCTACAACAGTTCCTCCGTGAGAACTAAAACTGAGGCAAGCAAGAGTATAGATTTGGAATAATAGTATACTAAAAATTACTCACTCTACTGTTTTATCCTTTAGTCATAATATATTAATTTTGTTCTGTGAGAATTATAAAATTAATATAAAAATAAATTAGAGATAAAACATGTAGATATGATCATAATAATTAATAAAAGACCATCATCCATGCACAGTATAAAATATAAATAGAATGTATCAAGCCAAGAACCTGTTTAAACTGAGATAATATTATAAAGATATCAAGCTTCATCAATTATCCCAACAAAAAGAGATTACTCCATTATGGAGTAAGGAAAATAAAAGTACTTTAAAGAAATATTATTTCTTCTAATAAGAACAACTACCCGAATTTAGAAAGACAAAAGAGAAGAAAAAGGAGCAAGAGCAAGTCTCTGCTATTAGAATAGAAAACCTGCTTGTAGATAGAAAGAGAAAAAAAATTAGATGTCATTCTTTATTCAATATGTGCCTATTTATAGAGAAAAGTTTTGGAGGCCTTTGGTAAAAATCTTTTTTGATGAGGTCATCAAAGATATTGGTGACAATCTTTTCCTACTAGCTTTGGTGAAAGTTGGCACAAATCCTTGGTAAATCTCATGGTGGTATTTTGTCATTTTCTCATGAATTTCTCATTGTTGCATTTTGGCAATTTCTCATGGTTGCCTTTTGGTGAGAAGTTCATCTTTCTTTTGTATAGTATTTCATATTTGCAGATGAAGTTGTATCATTATCGCTCTTGACTTTTAGCTTCTTTTTTTTAATGTATTCTTTTTCCTGCAAGATTTGTTAGAAAAGTGCGATAATATGATATTATTATTAATGTTTTATATTAAAATTTTATCTTTTTATATAGTAAAATTACATGAATAATTATATTAATCAACCGACTCTCATTTTATGGTAGTACGGTTTGCTTATGGCTCCAATTTGATATGCTACTTGCCAACTTATTCTTACCAAATGTGTTGTTTCTCATATGTTTAAATATCTCTCCACATGCAAGCCTATGTTGATTGATGGAACGTGTTAGTAATATAGAGTTGTTATACCTAGTGTTATGCTTACATTATTTTTACCCCTTATATATAAATAGAGAAAACTTACCTGATTAGGGTAAGCAGACAGTTTAACAACTTCTACACGGTGGCAGTGATGGTTGGCAGGGTGGTGTTAGTGATGGTTTTAAAGGTGGGCGTGGTTGGTGTAGTATGAGTGTGGTAGTGGTGATTGTTGATAGTTGATAAACTTGATATTAGTGGCTGGCGATAGTGGTTGTGGAGTGGTGTCCAGTTGTGGTTAGACAGAGTAGTGTTTGTTTCTTTGCAAAAAATTCTTGAATAGCTTTTTGTTGATATTAAGATTTTTCAATATCTAAATGTTTCAGATCTATTCACACCCATTAAGTGAGGAACGCTTAATAAAAATAAATACACTTAGTGAATGAATACAATAACAGCTACTCCACAATCCCCATAAGCTGGAGTCTCTACGATAACAACTATGTATTACACTTCAATTTCACACAAACTGGGATCGGCTATATATATAATATATTCCTAGCTGCTGAAGCATTCTAGTTTCTGGAGATCTATACTCTGTTCAACGTGACACATGTATATTCTTCTGTTTCTTGGTAAGTTAGCTGTTCAGTTTATACATGTTCATCTGCCTTCACTTCTTCCACTGAGGCAACCTCTGCACCACTACCTGTACATATCATTGGAAGACCAGTAGTGTATGAGAGAACGCTACAGGTGCAGACGTTACAGTTGTTCATTTTAGTTGTTTACCCACATGTTTAAGACCTTGAGGTGATAAAAACATGTCTTGAATTTTCTTGCAGTGAAGAGCATTAAGTTTATTCCGTAATGAATTCATAATTAGCTGGAAAACGTGCAAGTTTATGTTGAATGATTTTGAAAACATTGAAATCAAGGAATGCAGCTACACAAGTTCATAATACAATTCTGATACCTTTCCGGAGTTTTCTTTATTTCCAACTATAGTTTGGCAAGCCAATCTCCATGACTCGGGTTTCTGCACAGAAATGAAAACTGAATGAGCAAGTCTTTGAGAATATCAAACGAGATATTTACCATTATTAGAACTTTCATAAGATTAAAAAGCGTTTACGATATCCAAAACAAGTTAGTTCCAAGTTGGTATTATAAGGAGGAAATCAACCAGAATTTGATATTCCCTCTGAAACAGCCTTAAAGACATAACTGTTCAACATCGAGTGATCCAACTTATTGTGGGGAAGTCCAATTTCCTTAATAATGTAAAAAGAAGTGATAGGGGTAACAGAAGAGGAGTTAAGAGCACATAAGAGAGGCGCATAGTGCCCATACCTTCTTTAAGTATCGTAGTTCTGTATTTGTTCTCTCATTCAGTAGATCCTTTCCATCTATAATCTGCATCACAAGGAAGAATTTTGGCAAGTGATAGTAATATATTTGAAACAAATAAGTTTAGCCAGCCATAGCTCGTAAAAGAAGGAAAAGGTTAAGTCATCATAGGTAACAGTGAGCTTTTCTTGAGAATCATTAGGTAACAAGTAAGCTCATAACAATGGTTCAACAGGAAGTCATTAATCTGATAATTATGATACGCAAAATGGTGACTATGGACCAATTTTGTCCCAAGGTGCTATTAAAATTGTTGCATTATAGGTTAACACTCCATCCACCTAAGATGCAAGAGAAAATCGTAATTTGTTGGAAAGGAAACAATATAGCTAGCCACTAATTGCGTCTGGTTAGTTATGTGATCAGTGAACTTTCACATACATATGTTCATTCGCAGATAAAAATCCTACAGTGTTAATTATGACCCATCACTAACAAGAGTAGTGGAGAACCATAGACTTATACCTCCACAATACAAGTACCACAGCTTCCACCGCCTCCACAATTCATCACCTTTCCCTGAGAAAAAGTTATTGTTGTGTCCAAGATCAAAAAGAGGTAGAACGATAATGAAAAAGTTGCAGTCTTTGATTCATATGAAATTTCACTGCATTGTATTTCCTATATGTTCAAATTTCATCCCACAAATGATTTTCCAGCAGTTATCAATTATAGTATTGTGTTTGCTGTAACATTATTGTAGCACCTACTTAACCAAGCAGTAATATAGTACGGAGATAGCAATGGGGTTGTATTATTGCTTATCTTTCCTTCCCGTCACATTTCATGATCTTCAATGATATTGCTAAAGCATCAATACATTCTTATAAACACTTTTAAGGATGACGATTGGTGATCAATTAATGTTGAATCATCTGTCTTATAACAAGAAAATAAGCCAGTAACAAATGAAATACATTGTCAATACTCTTTACCTCCCCATATGTAAACTTAAAACATACATTCTTAATACAAGTTACTCAAAGTCATTACTATCTGCATCATACTAATCCTAAGCAATTCCAAGCTAACAAAAAGTACAATGATCAAATTCCAAGGTGCATTTTCTTTTTATTTACATCAAATCGTTAGTCCTGGTTCATTATCCAAGTTCTACAGTATTGTTACTTTTCACCTAACCTGCCTTATTTTTAAGATTACAATTCCACTTTTGATGGAGGCGATATTCTTTGGATGACAAGATAGTCTAAAAATTTATTCTCATGGACATAGTATATAACTTAAAACTCTTTAAGAAAAGACTAAATTATGAAGGGCTTAAGTCAATCAACTCACATAAGCAGCATACAACTCAATCTTATTCTCAGACATGATGTTCCTCAGGAGCTTCTCACCACTCACTGCTTTTGCTTTATCCATTGGATACTTTCCATTTTCATCTGCTTTTGGCTGCATAATATCAAAACATCAATAACAAATCAAAGAACTGGAAACCAATTAACTAGCACAAAATAAAAGCACGTACGTACCCCGATAAACTCTAGTTCAATTTCAGGTGTTGTGGTAGTTGTTGAGGATGCAGTTTCTGGTGAGCTGGTGGCACAAGAAATAGAGAAGGGTGTTCTTCTTTTATTGTTAGGAAGATAAATGAGGGACTTATGGCGGTTTTGGGTGAACTCTAGTGGCCTGAATGTTATGGAAGCGGACAGGTTCGTTGCAGCCATGCTCCTCTAGACCAAAAATGGAACATGCAGTAGTGAGCTAAAGTATATTTAACACGTAGCCACATCTGCTCCCTCTCACTTGTACCCTTTCACTGGGGCCACTCTTTACTTCTTTCTCTACAATCTCTACTTAGACTTGTGGTTGCAAAGCGTCTGAAATTGTAGTACAAAAGGTCATATTTGCCCCTCAATTATCGTATTTATTTATAACTACATTCCGTTATGCTATGCTATTCGAATGTATTTGTCTCTGCCGTTTGCTTTTAATAAAAAATGCCCCTTGATCTAACGAAGCTCCGGTCCCTATATTGTCAGGTTTCATGCAAGTATCACGAAATTCACATTTCTGAGAATCATTTGCCGCAGCTTAGTTATGTAATAAATGTAATAACACACTATACAATCAGAGAGAGAGATGTTAGATGAAACTCCACATACAATGAAGAAAATAGACAAGAGTTAACAAACATCGTATATGCACCAACTTCATAGTGACGTGCAACTGGTCGAGAGAATGTTTCAACGTTGAGTCGATGGAATAGGAAAGAGTTACAACACAGGATATACCATAGAAGATAAAACAATTGGTAGACCCTTGGAACACTTGGCTGCAAAGAACAAAACTTCTATTTACAGTCTCATTTCCGATTCTTGCAGAACAACTGGAACACAGCAATCAGGACTATCAGATCTTACTTCAAACTTGGCGCTGACCCTATTTCTGATTGAATTTACAAAACGGTATAGGAACCATCTAGGGTTTCTCCATTTCTTCAGAACTACGTTTGTTGACAAAGGAATCACGAGCACTCTCTGATTCAGGAAATTTTGAGCCCATTTGTCGGTTACTTGATTTTGGGCCTTGTTCAAGCTGCTCCTCTGACTTCAGTCGCGTTTTGAATGGCCTCTCAAAATCTTTTGCAGCACCAGGATCTATGACTAGTTTACCAAGTTTTTGCTCCTGTAGCAAAGACATCAAAAGGCTTTCATGCGATTTATCAATCATGAAAAGAAAGTAAAACTACAAAATTACTCAAACTGCAAGTGACATCCAGCATGGACACACATTCTAATGTATACAAGGACAAACGAATACATGCTGTCAACAATTGACGGATACGACAGAAGAACACATTAAATTCCAGAAACATTATATTGTCTGATCACCCATTTTAATTGGGGGATGGGAGAAGCTCAGGTCACATTTGAGCGTTGAGTTGAGAGATGGAAAGAGCTGAGACTTTGGGAGGATGGACAATGCAGGAATACTGGGAAACAGAATCTGAAATTAAGAAAGACAACCTGACCACACTGTTAGGGATGCTAGAAAAAGTGGAACAGAGAGATGAGAAGCAAGACCATTGACTGGAGAGGCAACAGCACAGAGAAAGTTGTACTGAAGACTGAAGAGTGGATATAAACAGTTCAGGACAAGAAGCCAACAAGAAATAGACAGCAGGACACCTTGGCTATCAGTTTGGAAAGATACAGCACCAACCAACAAGAGTTCCTTGTTTTGGATGTATAGTGTTACATTCGCGCCCGACACAAGTTGAGTACACAAACTTTTAATATTTGCAAAATATGCTTTATGTTCTGTGAGGATATGGAAGGCACAGACCACTTGTTCCTACATTGTACAGCAGAAAAATCTGGAACATGTTCCTAGGACCAGACAGGTTACAGCATATATCATTTGAGTTTTCACCCTTTTCAAGCCACTGACCTGACCAAGTCCTTCAGAAAAACAGTTCGGAATAACTCTTCCATTTCCGAAATCCTTCTGACTGACCCACAAAAGGTTCATTCAAATCCAGCACATAACTACTCCTCTTACTACAGGATGCTTACCTAGCCAACGCCAAACATCCAAGATCACATGATTTGGTGATTAGAAACACTTGAACCGTGAATTTTCATTTCTTTTTCTTATTTAGTTGAGTAAACAAATGCACGTCCCCATTAGAACGTGTCAAGGTTCATTATGCAATTACTCAAGTAATGTAAGGTTATTAAAAAAAATCCCTTAAGCAACTAACTTATTGGTCTAACATAATAGCTTTCATAGGAAAGGAATCCAGTAGTTAGTGGAACCAAGAACAAATATTTTTTTTTTTTTTAAAAAAAAAAAAAAAGCCAGCACTGAGTCCATAGATAAACACGGGGCGAAAGGCATTGCTCTAATCCCAAACATTTTGGTTCATCATCTACCTTATTTCTTCAGAAACCTAAAGAGAGGGAAGTGAAAAAGAAATAGAGTAGCAAATGATATTCTTCGATACAAGAATAGAGGGGAGGGATATTTCCAATGTAAAAGAAATGAACTATACAACCGTGCTTTACTAGCTTCTTGCAAGCGTTAAAAGTAGAAAGTTACATTCCTCAAGAGTTCTATTGAACACCTCTTCTCCCCTCCTTTTTCAGAAGTCTTTGCCAGTTTTTGTTTCAGCTAATTTAGTTAACTCTTTCCATAAGACAGCAGCAGGGAGTTCTTTCTTTAATTACTAAATTAGATTGCCCAGGAACTAATTATGTCGTGCTAACTAGAAACTAGTGCTCCAAAGCAGTCCTTTTTCACTTTATTTTGCTGCTCCTGCTTCCAAATTTTATCGTGATCAATATTTACATACAAGTATTTCAACTACACAAATTAACACTTCATGTGTGTGTATAGAAAACCAAATACTCCAAATAACCCTCAAACACTATGAGCTACCAACCCAAAATAGATACAAACAGTGAAGCACAATTGGGTGTTCCAATGCTATTACAACTATGTATACCTACATGCTCACAGAAGCTTCAGTAAATGTGCAGGCAAGTCTGCCTGCAACTTACATCTCTTTCCATCAACAGAAGCAGATTGAGGCTGGCAGTTCTGCCCTCTCTATTCCTTTCCCTTCCTACTACAAGCTTAGAACATAGCATCTAGATATCCATTATATTTTACTGGCGAGAAAGCAGCTTATCACTTGAGAAATAAAAGGTTAGAGTCATGGCATTTTTATTAACTTCCAGCCAGCGTTTAAACTTTTAATGCAAGAAACCCTGAGAATCATGCAGTTCAGCTACAAATCAAATTAGATTTGCATGAATATATCATATATTAGAGCTGGATATTGATACAGCAATTGGACAAGAGATAATGAACCGTGTAATGGCAGATGCTGATTATTAAAATGCACCCAACATGCTTATGAGACCATGAAACCTAAGGTAATATTGGTGGTAAAGACCTGGAGATTTAAAGATTTTGACAACTGTGAGAATCATGTCGTGCATTTGCTTTTCTTTACCACGTCTACAAGGTACTATTAGGGGCTATGATTGCTTACACTTTGGAGCGCTTCAAGCTTTCTTTGCAGAGCTTCATGTTCTGCCTGAATACGGAATGGAACACCATGCTTCTGGTAAACATTAGTTTGTGCCAGATCCTCGTCAATTTCACTTGCAGTAGTTGCAAAAGGATGATTTGCAGGAATCCACCTGATAGAATCGGGATCCACATCAGGAGGCACTGAATCACCTTCTCTAAGAAATAATGTTGGCCTCTTCCACTGGTATGCCCGTGACCTCCGTTTCTGATGGACAGTTTGTTGCTCCCTGGTAAGT
Organism: Petunia x hybrida; assembly: GCA_037355625.1. Taxonomy (NCBI): domain Eukaryota; kingdom Viridiplantae; phylum Streptophyta; class Magnoliopsida; order Solanales; family Solanaceae; genus Petunia; species Petunia x hybrida. Next base: position 1,887,313 of record JBBBVM010000561.1, on the reverse strand, counting down.
GTTACTGGTGCCAAACGGTAAACTTTCCCACACATCTCTACAGTTGAATTACTCTTGCTCATTTTCACTAATGGATTATTGAATGGGTCATCATATTTGAGAGGATTCGATCTGAAGTTGAAAACAAATCAATCAGGCAAAGCACACATTACAGAATTCAAATTAGTGATTGGTTAATGAGACTCTTACCGTTAATTTAGATTAAAAAAATGAAGTCAGTAATAACGATACCTATACTATCGACATAATAATAGTAATGTTCCAAAGTAGATAAACGATATCAAAAATAGATAGGTTTAAACTATTGTTTCGACACACTTTAAAAAATGTCATCTCAACATCATATGATCGTTGACTAAAATCGACATCCTGAAAAGAGACTGAATTTAACAGCAGAAGAAATACATCATAGAGAAAACAATAATTAAAAAGGTGAAGTTTTGACCCATACATGCCTCTTCTATCAGATCTCAATTGTCCACGCCTGACAAGATCAGCTACAGAACCAGGGCGGTTGTGCCTTGACTTCTTTGCTACAAAACTCCTCACCATTATAACCAGCAAGGTGACTATGGTAGATAATCCAATTGCTAAACTAACACCAGGATGTTCCTTTACCTGCAATCAAAACACATGTGAACAAAACAGCCCAAAATGAAGACGAAATTAAAAGTAAATACAATGTATTAACTGCTTTGGATCTTAAATTTACCCCTCCCCACCTCCCCAACTCCAAAAAAAAAAAAAAAAAAAAAAACTTGGTGATTAATGGACCCGCCCCTTTATCCTTCCCCACTTAAATACCAAACTTTTGTTTGCAACGGCCTCCACACATCACGAACTGAACTCTTACCACTAGAATAAAACCCTGGGTGCAATAACATGTCTTTTGTACTCCCTCTACCCCATTTTTTGTGAAATTCATTGATTTTGGGAGTTTGAATAAGAATAGCGTCCACAGAGATGGTAGATCAGTTGGGGCTGAAGCACTTTGTTCTTATGCAAAAGTGTCCTCCCCTTCCTTCCTGTTTTTCGAGCTCACTTAATTACCATGCCATGTCTTAAGACAAATGGTCACCCGCAGGAAGGGGCTTGCACATCAGCCTACTTTGGGCAGGAGCGGAGAAGCAATGTGGTTTTGTTGTACAAACTTTCCTTTTTAACCGGTCCAAAAATTACACATTTCTATATTTAGTATCATTTCAACTTTATTTACCCTTAATAAGATAATTTATAGCAACGGAAAATTCTATGACTTATTTTAGAGCACAAGTTTCAAAAGTCTTCATTTATTTTTTAAACTCTATGACAGGAAACACCTCCACATAAATTGGGACATAGAAAGTAGGAATTACCAGGAGAGTAGGGGAAGGGAGAGAATTAACGCTCTCCTGTATTCTAACAACAGCATTACGTAGAACAGGTAAACTCCGGTTCACCAACTTGACAGCCATAACTTCGCCTGCAAGTTTCTTTCCATCACTATTGGTCAACGAATCGCCAGAAGCAACTATTTCAACCCTTTTCAAGTTTCTCTTCTTAGTACACCTTTGTAATGCATAATTGAACTGAAAATCTGTTCTGAAACTTACTTCCTTAGCTGGAATCCGAAGCTTTTAATAGAAAAAAACAAAATAAGAGTTTTAAAAAATATTAAACAGAAAGAGAGTAAAAATGTGAGAAATTGAGTTGAAATGGTACCGGAAGTGAGAGTGTATGAAGTTGTAGAGTCCAAATTGACGCCATTTTTACTGAATTCATTCACAAGAATTAGACAACCGGCAAAGATGCTAAACGCCTTCTCTGGCTAGAGATGTCGCCGATAGCTCATCTTTCCATCTGGGCTCTAACTTTACTTTTCTATAAAATTGCAAAACTAGGACACCATCAGGGTTCATCTTGAACTTTTGGCCTCCTTTAATGCAAGTCACTTGCCAACGAGGCATAACTTCTCTCTTGTGGCATTTCAAAAAGTCATAGACAATAAAATTAATTTACTAAACATAATTCTCACTTAACAAAAAAAAATATCCTATGGGCCATTCTAGGGATTTTATTTTAAAAATATACTGATATTTTTACTAGTTTACCAAGTATGCTAACATTTTGAAAAAAAAGTTACAAAACACATCTGCCTCACCTTTTCCCTTTCTTCACTGGTGGCAGCCCTGCGGTCCCTCCCCAATCCTGCTGACGTTGACGTTCATCCCCATATTCCCTGTCCATACTGTGCTCCCTTTGTTGTCACCGGTGGTGCAAACCACATAACCTGCCGTTATTGTTGGTGCGGGAGCAAGTTTCTTTAATTGTGGTTCAACTCCATTGTTGTATTTATAGATAGTGGCGACAAATGGGCAGATTGAGTTTAAGTTGGGCAAGTCAAGTTGAGCTAATCATTAAATGGGTCAATGTCCAACCCAACACTAATTTTACTTAGTCTAAGATAAGTTGGGTCAAGATGGGTTAAACAATATGTCATATTCTGACCCACCCAACTTGACTCATTAGTTTTAAAATCTACATTATGTCATTCTATGTAACATAAAGAAAATGGTAATTTAAATACATTATTGAATAACACTTGAGCCTCTTAATTTTACTTGGTTAGATATACAGTATAAAATAAGCTAATATTGAATATTTCATGGGTGAAGATTGGACATGACCATGGGTCAGTTCATTTCAGTGATTTTCTCTGGACTAATTCGGGCTATCCTCTAAATCATCCAACCAAACCCATCATAAATTTAGATTGGTTGGGCGGGTTAAATGAATTTGAGTCGAATTTGTGACCCATATTAACAGATTATTATCCTTTCTGTTACCCTCATACATTACTAACAGATAAAAATTCTGCATAATTTTTCTTTTTAAAATTTATGTTACTTTTCTAACAAAACTATCGGAGAAAATTAAAGAGAGGGCATATCTATCATTTTACTATTTTATATTTCCTTCAATTCACTCTAAATATTACTTTTAGCTTGTGTACTTCCTTTAAAAAATACTAGTATAATACATCTTATATGGGTAATTGTATGGGTAATCTACACTCTGTACCCATGCATCTGAAACTAATTACCCCACATACCCACGCCAATTTTTTATACCCATAAATTTAATAATATTTACATCCTCTACCCATTTCCCTATTTCCCTCCAAACTATTCAGTTTCTCTCCAAAACCGATCCTTTCCCCCCATTTCCCTATCTGATTACATTCAGTTTCCCCCATTTCCCCCAAAATTGACCTGTTTCCCCCATTTCCCCCAAAATTGACCTATTTCCCCATTTCCTCATCTGATTACATCCCGTTTCTCTCCAAATCGATGATTCAAACCCCTGTTTGAATCAATTTCAACCTTTTCTACTAAAATGATAAACCCCAGTTCAAAATTGAGCTTGCAGCACGTTTACCAACGTAAACGTGCTAACCGTCCTGTATCCTCTAGTTCTCCAGCGATTGCAAACAGTATGGCAATCGTTACTGTTGGTGCGAATGAGCCTAAAGTACTTTATGATGCCAATCTCCCTATTTTTTGTATCCCTATTACGTTTTATTATGTATATTTTTTTATTATGCAGAATACCATAGTGGTATAGTCATTTAAACTTGTTTAAACTCATTTATTCTGTATATGTTTGTAGTGTACAGTTTTTCACAATAGTATACTGCTGTTAACCAAGGCTTGTGTGACAACTTTACAGACACTGCAGTATAAAAACTGTCAAATTATTAAAGTATATGACTTATTATTCTGTATACCTTTTTATTATGCAGTATACCCTAATGGTATACTTCTTTAATTAAAAAAGAAGCATATTGACAGTTTATTGACAGTTTACGTGCAGTTATATTGACAGTTAATCAAATTGGGAAATGTCCCATGAGAAAATGTAACTTACATGTCAACGGTGTGGAAAGAAAGGCCACAATCGTAGGACATGCAAAAATATCTCTATAGAGTCTTGATATACCAACAAATTATGTTGCTTTCTTTTATTTTAGTGTGTGTCTGAAATAGCTTATGCTTTTACTATTGGTGCAATTTGTGCATAACTGCTAGTTGTATACATTGGTAGTGTGTGGTATACCATGTTGGTATACTGGATTTATTGTGTTGGCTATCAAATGGTATGGTATTCAGTATCAATTGTTCTTTACCGTGTAGTAAAATTTGTTCAATATGGGTATTTCATTGTATATCTTTCTAGAATAAACTGTACGTTTACTCGTTAATTCGTTTACAGGAGAAAATATATTCCCACTTTTGCTTTATTGTAGTGGTGTTGATTCTGTATAATTGGTTTGTATATACTTCTGTAGTATTTGGTTTACACAAAGGTATACAAGTTTTAGTGTGACAAATTTTGTTCTGTATACCTTTTTATTATGCAGTATACCCTAATGGTATACTTTTTTAATTAAAAAAGAAGTATATTGACAGTTTATTGACAGTTATATTGACAGTTTGCGTGCAGTTATATTGACAGTTTTTACTATCAATTTTGTGAATTACTGTCTAATGGAATTTTTTGAATTAATTAAAAAATCAGCTTAACTGCACGAAGTAGGCAGTTTTTTAACTTTGTCAAATGTATTGTAGTGCTTATGATGCCAATCTCCCTATTTTTTGTAGGTTTGGAATTTTTATTTGCCTTTACATGAAACCTACTCCCCAAAGATTGCGTATGATGTCAATCTTAATATCATTGACGATTTGAAGTCAAACTTGACCCCGACACAACTCCAGCTATTTCGGAAAACTTGCTTTGGCTATTTCTTGGATATGCCAAAGCAAACAAATCAGACTCGGTTTGTGCAGTATTTGATGAGTAGGCAGGTCCATCATGATTCGCCAAACGTTTTATGGTTTGATTTGAATGGCTGTCAATTACGTTTTGGACTTGGTGAGTTTGCATTGGTCACAGGTCTAAAATGTACGGGTGTCCAGGAGGTGGTTTATCGTGAAGATAATACCCTATTGCGCATGTATTTTAATGGCTCTCCCAATGTCACCCGACAAGAGATAGCGCATCGTTTTGAAACCAAATGTTGGGAAAATTCTGACACTGATGCGGTGAAGATAGCTGTTTTGCATTTTCTTTCTTCATTTCTTTTTCTACAACTAAAAACTGCATGTCTTGCTCGGTGTTATGTTGACTTAGTTGATGGTGGTAACTTTAATGATTACCCATGGGGTATTGACATTTTTAAGTTTACAAGGGAATCACTTCATAAAAAGCTGTTAGATGTCCCTACATTTGCAAGGCATGCTGGGTTAACGCATGCTTTTCAGATTTGGTTTTGTGAATGCTGTCCATTGATTGGGGGAAAAGTTGCTACTCGAGTTGGCACCAAAGTTCCCTGTATGCTCAATTGGGAAGGAAAGAAGCGACTTGCAGCTAATAGTTCTGAGTTGGATGTATTTTATTTGCCGGTTGAAACGGTACGTGTAGTTTCACTTTTATAGAATATGCTCTTTTTACAGAATATGTTGTGTCAGTATACTGCTTTGTGGTATTATACCTTTAAAGTATACCTTTACAATTTTATTTTGTTTTGCTTTTACATGTTGCACTATAATTCAACAGTTGAAGCCTAGTAACATTACTCCAACTGATGCTGAGTGGGCAGAATTAGAGTTGGATGGTTTAGAATTTGGCATACCCAATGAGTATCAGGCTCGTTGTTTCGTTGTCAAATTGAGCATACTAAGAATAAACAGCAAAGTAAGCAAGGTGATACTGGACATGTCAGATTTAACAGGGACTGAATGAAGAGTTTGCTTGAAACGACCTCGGTCAGTCGTTTCGAAAGTTAGGACTCCGATTGGCATCTCGATAATTTTAAAAACTTCGTAATGTCCATTAGGATCTGTCTGTAAAATTTGAGCTAAATCAGACCTCGTTTGGTAGGCATCGGAAGAAGGTTTCAGTTTTTATTATCGATAAATATTAAAAAGAGATTTTCGAGCTCGGTTTTGGCGAACGAGCTCCGATTCAAAATCTAAAAGTGCCGTTAGGTTCGTATGATTATTTGTGACTTTTATGAACTTTTGAAAGTGAATTTCGATATTGTTCGGCTAGTTTCCGCTAAAATGCCGAAAGTTAAATAATTTGACTTTTTCCATTTAATTTGCATATTGAGTTTCGGGAGTCCGATTTGAGATCCGCCTTAGCAAGTGTGTTACATATATTTTGTATAACTTGTATGCAAAAGTTGGAATTATTTCGAGTATCATAGGATACCGTTTTAATTTTCAAAAAGAAAAGAAATTATAAAAGAAAATAAAACGAAAAAAGGAAAAGAATAAAAAGAAAGGCGGTGGGGGATTAAGTTGATTAGGGATAAAAATCTCTTAGATTCAGTAAGCAAACAAAAGGGAGCAGAACGAAAACGAGAGAATGGAACAACGAAAAAAATGCCAGAAAATAAGAAAAGAGCCAGAGAAAAGTAGATTTTTTACCTTGAAACATTCAGGTAAAGATCTTAATATATTATTTGTATTTATTACGTGTGTTTGAATATATTTTAATGGTAAAAATTGGGATATTAGACATCGTTTTAATAAGTTCAATTAATAGTTTAAAGGGTCAATTGGACCCCGACAATGAAATTGATTATATATTCGTACTCAGTGAGTTATGGGCAACATATAAATGTAATTTATTTAGGGTTTGGTTATGTGACCTTAAACCCTGTACATAGGCCTGGCCTGCGTATTGCGTATGCGAATAGGGTATCAGGTTCCTAATTGGATTGCCCTAAGACGTAAGGAATGAAGCCTTTAGCCTTATGTGATATATTTTTCTTCTTATTGAACACAGTGAGATCGTTTGGCAATGAATCCAAAGGACAAAGCGGTTATTGAGTGGCTGTGCTAACTTTGTAACAAGGTAAGTGTTTATATCCATTTCTTTGGAGGCCCTTGGCCTCGTGGATAATCTACCACGTGTTCCTTACGTGTGTAGCTACCGATATGCTTACTCATTACGCCTTAGCTTTAGATTTACATTGTATATTATATGTTATCCCCTGTTGTTGGTATTGCATTGAGCATATGAGCATTGCACTCTGGTTTTGAGCAATACATTTACTTTCCGGTAATCGATGAGAATTCCGAGCCGGTGAAGGGTCATTATTGCATATATTTCCCGGTTGGCGATGAGAGTCCCACACCGGTGAAGGGTCATTATTACATATACTTCCCGGTAATCGATGAGAGTCCCGAGCCGGTGAAGGGTCATTATTGCATATACTTCCCGGTTGGCGATGAGAGTCCCGCACCGGTGAAGGGTCATTATTGCATATACTTCCCGGTAGGCGATGAGAGTCCCGCACCGGTGAAGGGTCATTATTACATATACTTCCCGGTAATCGATGAGAGTTCCGAGCTGGTGAAGGGTCATCATTGCATATACATATACTTCCCGGTAATCGATTCGAGTCCCGAGCCCGTGAAGGGTCATCATTGCATATACTTATACTTCTCGATAATTGATGAGAGTCCCGAGCCTGTGAAGGGTCATCATTGCATATACTTTCCGGTAATCGATGAGAGTCCCGAGCCGGTGAAGGGTCATCATTCCATATACATATACTTACCTGGTAATCGATGAGAGTCCCGAGCCGGTGAAGGGTCATTATTGCATATATCTCCTGGTAGACGATGAGAGTCCCGCGCCGGAGATAGGTATCAGGCATATGTGACTGCATTGCATCGTACCATATTCATCCCATCTCATTTCACCGTATACTGTATTGTGTTGTGTTTTATGTATGCGGTATGTATACCATGTTGTGGACATATCTCAGTTTGCCTATATATTTCTGGCTCGTATCCCGGGTTGCACGCTGCAACAGTGTAAATATACAGATCGGGTTGCACGCCGCAACAGTATAAATATACTGAATCGGGTTATACGCCACGACAGTATAAATATATGGATCGGGTTGCACGCCGCAACAATATGAAAATATGGATCGGGTTGCACGCCGCAACAGTATAAATATACGGATCGGGTTGCATGCCGCAACAGTATGTATCTCTGATTGTTGATACGTTCGGGATACTTGTAAACCTATATGTTCTCTTTATCTTATGTTCTTGGTGGTTTATGATTCCATACGTGTTTCCAGTTATTATCTGGCTCTGCCTTTTTAAGGTTTAAATAAGATGGATTTGGTTTGCCTATTTTTCTTCTCCCTGGCTAGCTATTCTATTTTTTGAGGTGGCTAGTCTGCCCCACTTATTGAGTCCTTTTGACTCACCCTTATTTGTTGTTTGTTTTTGTCTATCTACTTCGTTTCGGCAGGTTCGCTCCAGGATTGAGTTCGCCACGTTGTGAAGGAGCGAAGACGACTTCAGCTGTCAGGGTGAGCCAACTTTTATTCCGGATGGCCACCAGTTTTATATTTACTATTTCAATTGCATTTTGCTCCCTTTAGGAGGTATTTGTCTTTTTCTGTACTCTTAGATGTCTAGTCTGGATAGCCCTAAACCTAGTATGTTGGGTAGTCAGCTGCAATTTCTTTTGTACAGCTTAAAAGTATCAGTATGTCTGTGCTTTTTCTAAGTCTTGTTCTTATTTATGAATTGAATTATATTTATTTTCCTAATTTAATTGGTAAGGGTTCGCCCGACGTGTCTAGGGGAGGATGTCGAGTGCCCGCACAGCCTAGCCAGATTTCGGGTCGTGTCAGTTGGTATCAGAGCCTAATTAGAGTCTATCCAGACTAAGACAGTGTCTAGTAGAGTCTCGCTGATGGGTACGTAGACGTCCGTGCTTATCTACGAGAGGCTATGATGGCATTTAGGAAGTTCCGCTTCCTTCTTTTCTGATTATACGTCGGTCTAGGATGCAAAAATATTTTTCGTTAATCCCTTCGTGGTAATTGTGAACTCTCGTGCGACAAATCAGCAAACGATAGGAGTTTAGGACGAAGTAGTCTAGCCTGGGGCTAGCGCTGCTCAAGCTCCGAGTGTTGTCGTGCTGACGATCCAGTCGTGCAGGCCTCAGCTGTACGAGCTCGCGATGGGCTTGCCTTGTGGTTCCCTTGGCTCTCTACGATGCTTTTACGAGAATCTCGGCGATGCGGATACCACAATAACCTATTATTCGCTAGGCAGCTTATCAGATTGCCGCAGATGGAGATGTTCGGTCTTAGAGAGCTCTTGTTCCAGTTCCTGATGTTTCCCCAGTAAATTATGTTCCAGAGGTAGCATGTGTTGCGCCACCAATTGTTCTGGCTGGTTAGCCAGCCGAGGTAACAGTTCGATCCGAGTGCCTAAAGAGGTTGCATTATTTTACGCGGTTGAACCTTCTGATATTCTTAAGCAATGCATCAGATAAACCTCGTGATTTTTTTAAAATAAAATGATGTCAGCGTATTTTCAGGCTTTTTATTATATCGAGCGGGATGGTGTTGATTATTCTGCTTTCCAGTTTCAAGGGTCCAGCCTTGAACTAGTGGACCGCTCTCTTATTAGCTAACTTAGTTCGATTTTTCTTCTAGATTCGTGGAAAAGTTCCTTTCGTGCAGTGAGCGAGATGAAAAGCGTCGCAAGTTTGAGTGGATTAGACAGGGTAGTCTGTCGGTAAGCTTGTCAGTTTCAAACTATGAAATTGAATTGTTTAGGATGTCTTGATATGCGCTAGAACTAGTCCATGAACCTTTCGAGAATGTTCAAAGATTTATTGGTGACCTTTCTCCTTCCTTGAGATCCTAGATGGCTCGAGAAATTGAGGTTGGGACTTCATTTGATGTTGTCGTTGATATTGTTGAGAGGTATTCGGCATACCATAAGTTAGAGCGGGAAGAGTTAGAGCGGGACAACAAGAGATCCCACGGCCATGATGGGCACCATGGTACCTTATTTGGAGGTAAGCGTTCTGATCATTTTGGGAGGTCACCTGCCAGGATATCTCAGTCTTTGACGCATGATGCTCAGAGTGCGCCAGTAGTCTGTCAAGATCGGACTCAGTTTTCTCTTTAGCTATCAACAATCTGTCTAGCTTTCTTTTTCAGCGAAAAGGTGTTATCATGGTCGTGAGTTTGGTTATCCTTTGGGGAGTTTTCCCTTACTTCAGTAAGTAGACAGTCGTCCTTCTTCTTGCCCTCAGGCACCTGCCCAGTCGCAGGGATTTCATTTAGATCTCAATCAGCCAGAGAAATGCCATGATCCAGTAAAGGTCAAGAGCGTGGTGGCAATTATTATTCAGAAAGTAATTATCAGGGTAGCGGCTCGGCTCAACCGCAGAGGCAGTTCTAAGAACTACCAGTCTGGCAGGATGTTGAGGTATCTGATATAGTAGACCCAAGTATTTCTTCCGCACTTATATGTGTGTAAGCTTTGATTCTTCCGATCGATTTGGAAATGGTTGTCTTATCATGTTTCTATGGCTTCCTTGGATATTGTTTCTATGAAGAATCGGTTGCGGTAGAGAGGCGAGCTTCTGGTATGATTTATTCCTGGCATTTATGAGACCCTACTAATTTATTTGGTCTAAATGTGAGAGATTTGGGATTGAGTGTCGGTATTGTCTGCTTGGCATCTTGTTGTGCCACCTTCTATTATTAGATCAAATTAGTTTATCTCTCTTCTCGGAATTCCGTGTTGGTAGGATGATGGGATTTTTAATTGTCACCATCAGAAAGTATCATTTCTTCTGGTGCAAAGTGATTTGTAAGTAATATTCGATCTACATATCTCCTATTAGTTCAAAATGCTAGTAGAGTCATATTATTCTATGAGCTTGTCTCGATTATAAAAGGGTTTTTGTTAAATTATCAGAGTTTCCTTCTTATTGGGAGGTTAAATTGACATAGATGTTGTTTCATAAAGCTCATTTAATGTCTATTTCTTCAATTGCGATTTTTTGGCTAGCATGACTCGAAAATAGTCTCGCTCTGGTAGCCAAGCAATAAGAAGATGAGCTTCCTGAAGTTCTAATTATTTCTATCCTCGGTCTATTACCAATTCTTCCTCGTCTGGAAATAGTGAGCTGGGGCAGTTAGTAGCCGCTTGTAATGTTCCCTGTGTTGAGACAGTGCGTGTCAAGGTAGCCGGATAAGCATATTATTGTGTTTCAAGGCTACTAAGGATAATGGAGAGTGTCGTCCGACCCGTGAATTGAGCTATCAAGCGGTGGTGCTTATGGCAAAGGCATGGAGTTGTGAACTCGAGAGTTGCAGCTGTTTGGCAACTCGAGAGGGTAATTTGGTAGTTTAGGTTTGAGACGCGTTATGTTTTAGCTAAATCTTTCTTAATCCAGCAGGTTGTGCGAGGATGGCTATTCTTATTCAAATTAGTTGTATGAGTTTACGCTCTAAGTGGAGAAGTGTTCCTCTAATACAGAATGCTAATATTAAATCTCTAAGGCGTTGTTGAAGCGTGAGCTAATTCTTAGTTCCATCGACTTATTCTATATCGTAAAGTGTATCGACGAGATGAATTGTCGGCGGAATCATGTTAATCCATCTATAGTTTCATGTATCTTTGTTTCGAAAATATAGAACTCTCCTCTCGTGATCGAGAAAGGATCAGCTTAGTCAGAATAAGTTGGGCAACGATGTTATGATATTATCCAGATATATTTTATTCCAAGAGTTCAATATGCGTGTTATAATTCTGATCCTGTAATAAAAAGATAATGCTCGTGGAGTAGCTTATGAAGGTCGTATAAGTTCTTTTGTTATCTGTGTGAATGTTGCTTTAGATGGAAGCTCGTTCGAGGACGAACGAGAGTATAAGAGGAGGGGAATGAAACGACCTCGGTCAGTCGTTTCGAAAGTTAGGGCTCCAATTGGTGTCCCGATAATTTTAAAAACATCGTAATGTCCATTAGGACCTGTCTGTAAAATTTGAGCTAAATCAGACCTCGTTTGGTAGGCATCGGAAGAAGGTTTCAGTTTTTATTATCGATAAATATTAAAAAGAGATTTTCGAGCTCGGTTTTGGCGAACGAGCTCCGAATCGAAATTCGAAAGCGCCGTTAGGTTCGTATGATTATTTGTGACTTTTGTGAACTTTCGAAAGTGAATTTCGATGTTGTTCGGCTAGTTTCCGCTAAAATGCCGAAAGTTAAATAATTTGACTTTTTTCTATTTAAATTGCGTATTGAGTTTCGGGAGTCCTATTTGAGATCCGCCTTATCAAATGTCTTACATATATTTTGTATAACTTGTATGCAAAAGTTGGAATTATTTCGAGTATCATAGGGTACCGTTTTAATTTTCGAAAAGAAAAAAAATTATAAAAAAAATAAAACGAAAAAAGGAAAAGAATAAAAAGAAAGGCGGTGGGGGATTAAGTTGATTAGGGATAAAAATCCCTTAGATGCAGTACGCAAACAAAAGGGAGCAGAACAAAAACGAGAGAATGGAACAACGAAAAAAATGCCAGAAAATGAGAAAAGAGTCGGAGAAAAGTAGAATTTTTACCCTGAAACATTCAGGTAAAGATCTTAATATATTATTTGAGTTTATTACGTGTGTTTTAATATATTTTGACGATAAAAATTGAGATATTAGACATCATTTTAATAAGTTCAATTAATAGTTTAAAGGGTCAATTGGACCCCGATAATCGAATTGATTATATATTCGTACTCAGTGCGTTATGGGCAACATATAAATGTGATTTATTTAGGGTTTGGTTATATGACCTTAAACCCTGTACATAGGCCTGGCCTGCATATTGCGTATGCGAATAGGGTATCAGGTTCCTAATTGGATTGCCCTAAGACGTAAGGAATGAAGCCTTTAGCCTTAGTGATATATTTTTCTGCTTATTGAACACAGTGAGATCGTTTGGCAATGAATCCAAAGGACAAAGCGGTTATTGAGTGGATGTGCTAACTTTGTAACAAGGTAAGTATTTATATCCATTTCTTTGGAGGCCCTTGGCCTCGTGGATAATCTACCACGTGTTCCTTACGTGTGTAGCTGCCGATAGGCGTACTCATTACGCCTTAGCTTTAGATTTACATTGTATATTATATGTTATGCCATGTTGTTGGTATTGCATTGAACATATGAGCATTGCACTCTGGTTTTGAGCATTACATTTACTTTCCGGTAATCGATGAGAGTCCCGAGCCGGTGAAGGGTCATTATTGCATATACTTCCCGGTTGGCGATGAGTGTCCCGCACCGGTGAAGGGTCATTATTACATATACTTCCCGGTAATCGATGAGAGTCCCGAGCCGGTGAAGGGTCATTATTGCATATAGTTCCCGGTTGGTGATGAGAGTCCCGCACCGGTGAAGGGTCATTATTGCATATACTTCCCGGTTGGCGATGAGAGTCCCGCACCGGTGAAGGGTCATTATTACATATACTTCCCGGTAATCAATAAGAGTCCCGAGCCGGTGAAGGGTCATCATTTCATATACATATACTTCCCGGTAATCGATGAGAGTCCCGAGCCAGTGAAGGGTCATCATTGCATATACATATACTTTCCGGTAATCGATGAGAGTCCCGAGCCGGTGAAGGGTCATCATTGCGTATACATATACTTCGTGGTAATCGATTCGAGTCCCGAGCCTGTGAAGGGTCATCATTGCATATACATATACTTCCCGGTAATCGATGAGAGTCCCGAGCCTGTGAAGGGTCATTATTGCATATACTTCTCGGTGATCGATGAGAGTCCCGAGCCGGTGAATGGTCATCATTGCATATACATATACTTCCTGGTAATCGATGAGAGTCCCGAGCCGGTGAAGGGTCATTATTGCATATATCTCTTGGTAGACGATGAGAGTCCCGAGTCGGAGATAGGTATCAGGCATATGTGACTGCATTGCATCGTACCACATTTATCCCATCTCATTGCATCGTATACTGACTATTGTGTGTATTGTGTTGTGTTTTATGTATGCGGTATGTATACCATGTTGTGGACATATCTCAGTTTGCCTATATATTTCTCGCTCGTATCCCGGGTTGCACGCCGGAACAGTATAAATATACGGATCGGGTTGCACGCCGCAACAGTATAAATATACGGATCGGGTTGTACGCCACGACAGTATGAATATATAGATCGGGTTGCACGCCGCAACAGTATGAATATATGGATCAAGTTGCACGCCGCAACAGTATAAATATACGGATTGGGTTGCACGCCGCGACAGTATGAATATATGGATCGGGTTGCACGCCGCAACAGTATGTATCTCTGATTGTTGATACGTTCGAGATACTTGTAAACCTATATGTTCTGTCTATCTTATGTCCTTGGTGGTTTATGATTCCATACGTGTTTCCAGTTATTATCTGGCTCTGCTTTTTTATGGTTTAAATAAGATGGATGTAACGACCCTCAAATAGTCGTTACGGGATCCGGGACCTCGATTTGTGTGTCGACAGTCCCAAAAGCTCCGTTAGGTCATTTATGACCCGTCTGTGAAATCTGAGTCGAAACGGAGTCCGTTTGATAGGTTTTCGAGAAAAGGATCCGTTTATGAAATTCCGGAAAGGAATTTGGGGTTTCGATAGGTCGTTTTGAGTAAACGAACCCCGGTGGAAAATACGAGCGCACCGTTAGGTCCGTCCCGTCATTTATGATATGTAGCAACCTTCAAAATTGAAAACGGACCTCGTTTGATAGGACTTTTGATAAAGTCCCCGTTTCGGAAATTTAAAAGAGTTAAAAGAGGTTTCCGAGCTCGATTTGAGCAAATGAGCTCCGATGAGAGATCTGAAAGTTCCGTTAGGTTCGTATAGTCATTTGTGACTTGTAGCAACTTTCGGAATTGGATTCCGAGGTCGTTTGGTTAAATTTCGCTATTTTGGCGAAAGTCGAAAATTGAACCTTTACCGTGGGACCCACTTTTTGAGTTCTGGAGGTCCGAATTGAGTTCAGTCTTGACGAGCATGTCACCCAAGTATTTTATGACTTGTGTGCAAAATTTGGGATCATTCCGAGCTTCGTAGGGTCCCGTTTTGCCCCTAAAACAGTAGAAAATCTGGTGCGACTTTTCTGTTCTGTTTTGGCGCAAACAGCCGGATAAAAGCTGATTTTCCGGCAAATCCGTAAGGAATTAGGAAAAACCCAAAACATGAAAGTTGTAGCCCTTTGAGTTGTGGTTTTAATGGCACCGGTTTCAGGTCATTTGGACTTTCCTATTAAAAGTTATGATTTTTTCAAAAGAAGCTGTCACAGAGGCAAAAAAAAAAAAACTGCTATAAAAAGGCCATTTCGGGCCATTTCGGTTCATAACTTATAAAATCATTTGGTGAGCTCTTGAGGCGATTTTTGGGTATTTCTTGAAGATCCAATCATACTTACACTTAAGGTAAGCCCTTTCAATCCATCTTTATGTTGATTAACACAAGAATCAAAGGGTTGATTCTTGGAAATGGGTTAGAACCCTAGATTCTTAAGAATTGGGGAAAGACATCGAGCAAGGCTCACATGTGGAATCTAAATGTACTTTTGGACTCACGGGAGCGTGGGGAGTCCGGAAAAGTACATTTTGTAAATTTAGGGCTCGGCCCTACCCGGGGGCATTTTGGTAATTTTTACCCTAGGATGCCTATAGGCTTAAATAGCTATAATTGAGCACTCATATGTGCTATATATTGTCTTAATAGACCTAGTGGAGAGTCCTTCGCGGACAAGGCGAGCGGGAAAGGAGATTCTTCCCGGTATTTGAGCCCGAATTTCGAGGCAAGTGAGACTTGACCTCTATTGTGCTTGTGGACTCTTCCTTCATGCTAGTATGCTTCATGTACGCATATATATACCTAACAATGGTTAGGATTAATGATGTGAATTACTTGCTATTATCGTTTGTTATAAATAGCGAGATTGTGACTCGACCGAGGTATGTGCCGGTCTAAACGCTACGTCGAGGTAGCTTAAATTTATATCGTAGTAACGCTTGCTACGCCATGCTTAGATAGCAAGAACTTGGGACATGGCCGAGGATGTTGCCTGCATGTCACTTAGAGATAGGACTCAGATTTCTTTGATGTATATTCATACTTTATTGAGTCACTCTTAGAATGTTCCAATTCTTTTGTGGATATATTCTTTTGGACTTCACACTTTTATATTTATATATCCATTTATGATCTTTTCACATTATTGTTCTTTTCCGCATCTTGTTTCATTGGTTCGCCTAGGCAAATGTTGTTTAGGTGCCATCACGAGCCCTTGGAAATTGGGTCGTGACAATGGATTTAGTTTACCTATTTTTCTTCTCCCTGGCTAGCTATCCTATTATTTGAGGTGGCTAGTCTGCCCCACTTATTGAGTCCTTTTGACTCACCCTTATTTGTTGTTTGTTTTTGTCTATCTACTTCGTTTCGGCAGGTTCGCTCCAGGATTGAGTTCGCCACGTTGTGAAGGAGCGAAGACGACTTCAGCTGTCAGGGTGAGCCAACTTTTATTCCGGATAGCCACCAGTTTTATGTTTACTATTTCAGTTGCATTTTGCTCCCTTCAGGAGGTATTTGTCTTTTTCTGTACTCTTAGATGTCTAGTCTGGATAGCCCTAAACCTAGTATGTTGGGTAGTCAGCTGTAATTTCTTTTGTACAGCTTAGAGGTATCAGTATGTCTGTGCTTTTTCTAAGTCTTGTTCTTATTTATGAATTGAATTATATTTATTTTCCTAATTTAATTGGTAAGGGTTCGCCCGATGCATCTAGGGGAGGATGTCGAGTGCCCGCACAGCCTAGCCAGATTTCGAGTCGTGTCAGTTGGTATCAGAGCCTAGATTGAGGGTAGGAGCATTCCTCCCTCGGAGCAGGAGGATTCCGCTCCATTGCATCATATTGAGGGTAGGAGGATTCCGCCCTCGGAGCAGGAGGATTCCGCTCCATTGCATCATATTGAGGGTAGGAGAATTCCGCCCTCGGAGCAGGAGGATTCCGCTGCATTCATTTGGCACATATGACCCTTTGCATCATATTTCATTTCATTTCATTTCATCTCATTTGATTTCATTTCATACCATTGTGTAGACTTGTGGTATATAACTACTGTTCTGCTTCTACGTGCATTGCTTACTTGTTGATATGTTTCTGGCTCGTATTCCTGGTTGAGTTTATGGCTTCATACGTGTTTCCTGTTATTATCTGGCTCTGCCTTTTTATAATTTAAATAAGAGGAATTTGGTTTATCTGTTTCTTCTCCCTGGCTAGCTATCCTATTCTTTGAGGTGGCTAGTCTGCCCCACTTATTGAGTCATTTTGACTCACCCTTGTTTGTTGTTTGTTTCTTGTCTATCTATTTCGTTTCGGCAGGTTCGCTCCAGGATTGAGTTCGCCACGTTGTTCAGGAGCAAAGACGACTTCAGCTGTCAGTGTGAGCCAGCTTTTATTCCGGATAGCCACCAGTTTATTGTTTATTATTTCAGTTGCATTTTGCTCCCTTCAGGAGGTATCTGTCTTCTTTTTTACTCTTAGATGTCTAGTCTGGATAGCCCTAAACCTTGTATATTGGGTAGTCAGCTGTAATTTCTTTTGTACAGCTTAGCGGTATCAGTATGTCTGTTTTTTTTTAAAAAAAGTCTTGTCTTTATTTATGAATTGTTATATTTATTTTCCTAATTTAATTGGTAAAGGTTTGCCCGACGGGTCTAGGGGAGGATGTCGGGTACCTGCACGGCCTAACCGGATTTCAGGTCGTGTCAACAGTGTAGTATAATGAGCATACAATAGAATTTTTTTTTTTTAGTATTATTAAGCCTGGTATACAATTGTAGTATACATCATGGTAAAAGGCTATACACTGAATAATAGTACCTGAATGATATACTATTTTTTTCCTTTTCTAATTTCATGTTACCATAAATACTTTTTTTCTTTATTTCTAGGATGGTACCAAAGGTCATCAGGCTGATGTGATGGAAAATGATGGTAGCACTGGTCGACTGAATAGCGATGCAATCAGGTTTGAGCAAAACAGTCCTGAGCATGCAGCATTTGTAGGTCTTAGCAGTCCGAATGTTACTGCAGGTATGGCTCCTTTTTCAGTCTTGATTATAGCCTTGGCCTTCTGGTTTGGATTGGGATTCTCAGCAATGTTTGTTTGGTGCAACAACAGTTCATAATCAGGCATTAGAAGATGGAGATATAAATCATGAACCTTTTCGTCCAACTGTGTCTGCAACAACTGAAGGAAGAAAAACTGAACTCTCTGATGGAATGGAAAATGATGGTGACGCTGCTCGAAAGGAAAGAAATGATATTACCTTCGAACAGAACAGTCTTGAACTTGCAACATCGCTAGGGGTTACCAGTGTCAATGCTACTGCAGGTATGCAACTTTCTATGCTCTTAATTTTGTGTACTCGTTCAGATTGGCTACTTAGCAGTTTTTTTGTTTTTAAATTATTATTCTTTTGTAAATTTTATAGTTCTTTCAAAATTTTCCACCTCCTTTCAGATTCTGCTGTGCATGATAGTCGTGATGTGTTAACCGGGGTCAATTATGCTACTGCTTTTGAGAAATCATTTGTAAATGTTTAATTCAGTCGTGAAGTTAAAATTACTGCAGCTCACCCTAATGCATTAGTTGGTGAGATTGCCTGTCAAACAACAGTTCATATTGAGAAATTTCAGGTCTGTACTTTTTGGTTTTGTATAAGCTGTCTATCTTTGAACAAAAATTAGCTAATATCTAATTACTTGAAATTACTTATAGATGCATATCAGGGGCGTCAGTTGGAAATCAGTGAGTGTCAAATTAACAATGAGATTTTTGTTATTCTTTTGCAAGTTTTAGAGTTAAAGTTTCTGTTTTTTCACCCATTTTCAGATTCTCCTGTACATGGTAGCGTTGATATCTTACCTGGAGTCAATTGTGCTATTTCTTGTGATAAATCACTTGCAAACCCTCAATGGGGTCATGAACTTGAAATGACTGAGTCTGAACTTAATGAATTAGTTGGTGGTATTGCCCGTGAAGCAACATATGATGTTGCAGATTAAACCTCAGGTATGCACTTTTTAATTTGTTCATCTTTGAAAGAAAATTACATAATATCGAATTACCTTTTTTTACCAGTAACTGCAGATCAGGGTCCTGAGCTGGAAACCAGTGGGTCAGAATCTTACACTCGTATTGCACTCATTGCGTTTCCGGCGACATATTCGAAGGTAATTTTTTCAAGTTTACTATTGGTATACCTTTACTTTTAACTAGAATGTATACTTTAATGTTATACACTTATGCTGCAGTATATTGGCATTCATTTTACTTTGATATAATAACATTATTTGTATTTATTTACCTGCAGCTTCAGAGTAAAGATGATTGCAAGGATTATAACACTGAATCTCATGATAATGATGTGTTTGAAAAAGGTGACAATGATATTGCAGCTGATGTGAAAAGACGTACTATTGAGAAGACACATGTGGTTCGTCAAAGATGCAGACGTACTGCAGCAGTTAAAGAGTCTCCTTATGTCTCTAAATGGAATTCCGGTGCAAGTGTTATTTCAATATCTGGGGAAAGCGTGAATGTAGTATCGTCACCAAAAAAGGTTGTATCCAAGAAGTTTCCATTTGTTGAAAGTATAACACAGCATGTTGATTTCAATCTTGAGTGTGAATTCAACAGTTTTGTGAAGAAGAAAAAGGGGTGAGTTTAATGAGATTTTTCATTACTGTGTTAGAAGTGTGATGTTTTAGTTTAACAATGTATTGGTTTTGTTCTTCATTTTTGTTTTATTCAATTCAAACTAGGGAATCCGAGAAGCTTGACAAATTATTTGAATTTCAAGTTGGTGAGATCAGCAGTAAGAGTTGGTTTCGTACCTTATATACTCCTAGAAGAGATTTGACTTTTTTGGTATGTACATTTTGAAATTTGTATTTTTTTGGAGCTGTTTTTCTGTTTGTATACATGGACAGTATACTGATATCTTTTTTTTCCAGCATCTAGATGTAATTTTCTACTATCTGTGGAAGAAAGCTAAATACGCGCTTAAATTGAAGCTGACAACAACAGATTACAACTTTCATAAGATCCTCACAGAGGCTTATGAAGATTTAACAGGAAATGGAGAAAACAAATTTAAGATAGATAAATATGATGATGTGATTGACTATATGCTTGGTTTTACTATGTTTTACAACACTGCGTAGTATGATGTTGATGAGGTTCTATGTCCTGTTCATGACCTAACTGGGTGGCATTAGATTTTGGCTAGAATAGCACTTGTTGATAGATGTATATATGTGTATGATTCACTGAGGAGTCCAACTGGTGAAGAATCAGTCAAGAAGTCATTACAACCATATTCTGTGTTGGTGCCACTATTTCTGCTGACTATTAATTTTTATGAGAAGAGGGATGATATTGAGTTACAAGGTGATAGGCATAAGGGTAGAGAGTTGGCAAATCCATATACAATTGAATATATTCCTAATCTCCCTACACAGGAGGGCATGTAAGAATTCAATTCTTTGCTCTGTCATTTACTTAACATATATAATCAATGTATATGTTAGTTTCTCACATTTTGCTAATGCCTGTGATACAACGATTGTGGGGCCTTTGTTGCAAGCTTTGCAGAGTATATCATTGAAGGTGTGGACATTCCCAAATTTGACGTACATTCATGCAGAGCCAGATTTTTCATTTTATTGTGGAAGTATGGAAAGGACAAGCAGGATCGCAAAGAACAAAGCGATTATGAGGATCCAGGTCGGAATCCTGAAAGGCAGGGTAAACATCGTCGAGGAAAGAAGCGCAAGAAATAGATTAGGTTTATATGTATTAAAATGAGGAGTAAAATGTTAAACATCTTACTGGTGAAACTGCAATATCTTAGACATTACAGTCTTGCAATGTTATTCGAATTTTTTATGTTTATGGATATCAGTACTAATGTTGTTAATACTTATGGATATTAGTACTTGACTTTGTCATTTCTACTTCATGTATTCTAATGGTATACTCTTTTTGATTTAACTCATATGCTTTTAAGTGTTATACTGTTGATCGAAAGCATTTTTTTCATCTAAGATACTCTTGTTGTATACAGACACATGGGTTTGAACGTGTAAATCTATGTATTTCAGTCGATTTAATTTTTGCATAAACTAGTATACTTTTCCGCAAAACAGGTCATCTGTTTTCCTACTATATGCTATTTTAGTGCTCTGTATACCATAAAAGTATTCTAGTATGTTGTTTCCTATTATACACCATCGGGGTATATCATGCAGTAAAAAGGTATACAATAGAACCATGCTTTCGTGTATACCAATATATTACAAAGGTATACAATAGAAGTATGGTTTTCTACTACTACAAAATTATATTGAAATAAATCAAACTTGTATACCACACCGGTATATAATAGAGACAAGTGTGTTGACCATTTTTAGTATACTATATACACTATTGTTATACCAAAGTCTTCTATGGTAAAATGTATCCTAAATCAGATTACAAAAATATATTAAAAAATCAGTTAATTGTCAAAAATATATTACAAAACAATATATTTGTCAAAAATATATTACAAAATATTTTCTATAGCCACGTCCAACGTCTCTTCCACGTACTTCCTTGCTTTTAATTTAATTATTTATTCTATCTCTGCGCATGCCAAAAATGTTTGCATCTTTCTATTAATAATTTACTGTTCAATTCTTTGAATTTCCATCAGTAATTTACTGTTTAATCGCTCAATTGGGTGAATTTCTTTCTTGGGTTTGATACGCACTAATCGGTCGTACAAACCGATCTTCAACATCAAGTCGAAAAATTTGTAATAGTGAACAGATTAATAATCGTGGCAGTCACGTTGATGATGCTAAAGATAAGGTTAAGGTAAGTTTTCATTTGTTATGGCCAAATTCGTAATAGTCAACAGATTTTAGTACATGCATAAATTAAATTTTTGCTAAAGTGTATATAGTAAGTAATTTTTTGTGGTATACCTGTGAAAGTAAAAAAGGGTAATTTTATATTTGGAGACTCCACACTTTGATTGAGAGGATTGAAGTATCTTATTAAAAATTAATTAAAAGTGTTTGTATGTGTGTGGTTTATACCAAAGTAATGTATAGGAAGTAATTACTATTGTGTTGTTTCTTATGTGTTTTCTAGGATTGGAATTATTATGCTGCACCTTCTAGATATGATCGGTATACTCCGAAAATCAACAATGATCACAATGTTAACATCGTTAAAGAGTTAACTGACAACTTGATGGAGTGTCAACTTCAGATGTTTCGTAGCACATCTGAAGTTAACTGATAACTTGACGGAGTGTCAATTTTTGGATATACCACAACAAATTTTTCAGAATGCAGTTCTTCATTGGTTAATGATGAGGCAAATCAAGCATGCATCTGGTGATGAATTGTGGTTTGATGTGAATGGTCATCATCTTCATTTTGGGTTGGGCGAGTTTCGTTTGGTCACTGGGTTGAAGTATACAGGTGATGTGGAGCAAAACACACCTCCTATGAACAATCATTTGATGAAAAAGTATTTTGGTGGAAATGTGCGTCTTTACTGGTCTGATTTAACTACTTGTTTCAGTAAGAAATGTTGGAAAAACAATGACGCAGATGCGTTGAAGATAGCAATGTTGTATTTTATTTGCACTTTTCTATTTGCTACACGGAAGGATCATGGCTATGTTGATATGAAATACGTTGATATTGTTGAGAAGGGAGACTATGACAACTATCCTTGGGGTGTTGATGTTTTCAAGATAACAAAAGCGTCAATAGACAAGAAGCTTCTTCCAAGGCCAAGTAGTTATAAACTTCTTGTTTTACACTTGCAATTCAAGCATGGTTGTGTGAGACTTGTCCACCAATTGTGGGAGTGATTGCTTCCCGAATTGTATCTGTAAGTGGTTCAAAGATACTGCGCCTTCTAAATTGGAGCGGAGATGACAGGCATGTTGCTTCTAATTCTCAACTGCTCGGCATATTTGCTAACTCAGTTGAACAGGTTAGTTTTCTGCACTTCTATACTTTCAAGGTATACTTTTGTGTAATTAGTATACAGTACAGTTTTGTTTGCACAAGGATTCTTTTATTTTGAATTACATTGTGAAGGTATACTTATTGTAGTATACCTTTTTATAATGTACATGTATAATTATGCTTCTTTTTCATTTTTTGCTTTTACTTATTTCAATACTTGTTGAACAGTTAAACATAAGAAACATACTCCCAACTAATGCTGAGCACGAACAGTTAGGCCGAGATGGTTTTCAATTTATTGATATTGCTGAAAAAGACTTGAGTTCCACTGTTGGGCAAACACAGAATAGGGGACTAGCTCCTGAAGCTAGTGATGTTGGTAAAGAAGACTTGGGTGCTGATGGTGGGCAAACTCATAATCAGGGATCTGTTCCTGAAGCTAGTTTTGTTGGTGAAAAACATTTAGGTGCTCATGGTGCACAAAGTCATAATCAGAGAGCTGTTCCTGAAGCTAGTAATGTTGCTGCTCGAATGCAAGAGACCAAAGAGGTTCACTTTATATGCTTATATTTTAATGTGATGATTAAGTGTAATTTCTTAATATATTATGTTGTTGCTTTTGTGTTTATAAAGCCAAACCGTACACTGAAGAGTAAGAAAGATCGTTCTCAGGAAAGTAATGCTGCTGCCAATGATTCCTCTCCAGATTTAATGAAATGGGTATACTGTATTTGTCTTTCTTTATCCCCTGTATTTGTGTTTTGCTGGGTGAAATTTGCCTGCATCTTATATAGTTTATTAATTTAACAGGTTAAGCAGTATGTTGATGACAAGATTGCAGATGTGCTAAATGAAATTGCTTCAGTTATTGATAAACATTTGCTAGATAATAAGGTAAATTTCTTATTTTGTTATTGTATATTTCCAGATTGTTAAAGGTCAATTTTTTCTTTATTACTAGGATGGGACCAGAGCTGATCTGGCTAATGCTATGGAAACTGGTGGTAGAGCTGGTCGAAAGAATAGAGATTTTATCAGGTTTGAAGAAAACAGTTCTGAACATGCAGCATGTAGGAAAGACCCTTCTCAGGAAAGTAGTGCTGCTGCCAATGATTCCTCTCCCGATTTAATGAAATGGGTATACTGTATTTGTCTTTAATTTTTCCCCTGTATCTGTCTTTCTTTTTCCCCTAGTATTATACTGGCTTCTTTTGTTGGGTGAAATTTGCCTGCATCTTATATACTTTATTAATTTAATAGGTTAAGCAGTATGTTGATGACAAGATTGCGGACGAGCTAGATGGAATTCCGTCAATTATTGATAAATATTTGGCAGATAATAAGGTAATTTTCTTATTTTGTTATTGTATATTTCCATATTGTTAAAGGACAATTTTTTCTTTATTCTTAGGATGGGACCAGAGCTGATCAGGCTGATAATCTGGAAACTGGTGGTAGAGCTGGTCGAAGGAATAGAGATTTTATTAGGTTTGAAAAAAACGGTTCTGAACATGCAGCATTTGTAGGTTGTACCAGTCCGAATATTTGTGCAGGTATCCAACTTCCTATAGCCACACTTTGTCATACCTGTTCAGATTGTCTACTTAGCATTCTTTGTTCCATGCAACAGCCGTTTACAATCAGGGATTAGAAGATGGAGATGTAAATCATGAAACTTTTTGTCCCAGTGTTTGTGCAATGACTGAAGTTTCTGATGGTATGAGAAATCATGGCGACACTGGTCGAACGGATATAGATGATATCAACTTTCAGCAGAAGATTTCTGAGAAAGCAGCATTTGTAGATGGTAGCAGTCCCAATCATACTGCAGGTTTGGAACTTCCTATAGCTGCACTTTGTCATACCTGTTCAGATTGGCTACTTACCAGTGTTTGTTTGGTGGAACATCAGTTCTCAATCAGGGATTAAAAGATGTAGATGTGAATTATGAACGTGTACGTCCCAGTGTCTCTACAACAAATGAAATTTCTCCTGTCAATCGTCGTCCTAAAAGAAAAGCTCAAAGCTCTTCTGGTACTAGTGTTGTCCCTGCATTGCCAAAGAAGAAGAAAGATATTGTTTGGACGGTCGCTATTTCAAAAATCTATTTCAGAGGATTGTGGCTGTGACTGTCTGAGTGCATTGAATAAAGCCATGTATAAGCCTAGGGGACAGTAAGTATCGACGTTTGGCCCTTTTTGAATTTTTTATATTATATACTTTTATGTATTTGGCTTGGTGATTTTATGTCTTCTCGATTGCACAGTAAGAAAGCGGATGATGTTCTTGATCCAGTTATTGATTTTGGGGTCGCTGAGATTACAACTAAGGATTGGTTTTGGATATTACAAACCTGTGGTGCTCTGCTGTCTTCTGAGGTATATCAACTTCTTTTTGAACTTTTTTTATTGTTTAGCTTTCTGTATCATTCATTGGAAGTATAGTGTTGTTTTTAATTTTGTTTGTCAACTTATGCTAATTCCTGCAAACACATTTCTTTCAGCATCTAGATGTTATCTTCTACTACCTTAGAAATAAGATAAAGTGTCATCTTATAGTAAAGATTACAACTACTGATCATTATTTTGACAACACCATTCAAGCTGTTTACCAGTTAATGAAAAGAGGAGCACGAGTGGACACGCTGAAGGGAGCAAATGAAATTGAGGAGTATATGCTTGATTATCGTCTCTGCTGTAACATTCCGTGGCATTATGTTGACGAGGTTCTCTCTTTTATTTATATCGAAAAAAGTCCCATTGGATTCTCTTGAGATTGTTGCTACGGACCAGGGTTATCTCTGTATACGACTCAATACCCACTCGACGGATAATTAAAGCTATTGAAGATGCGGTGAATACTTATGTTGTAGTTGTCCTTTTGCTTTTGTGCCATACTGGGTTTTATACTAACAGGGATGACCTTGTTCTGCAAAATGGATTACATAATGGGAAGATTTTAACGGAGCAATACGACGTTGAATATATCGAGAAACTTCCTAAGCAGAATTTAGCGTAAGCAGCCTTTCTGCACATATACTTTTACCAAAACTTATTGTTTTCTTCATATTTCTTCTTGTATTATCTATGCAATTTATATGTCTGTACAGGGATTGTGGAGCAATTGTGGCTACTTTTGGAGAGCACATTATTGAGGGAATCGCCATCAAATCTCATGGTTTTGATATACACGAATTTCGTTCAAGATATGCTGCACTTTTGTGGGAGTATGGTTGTTATAAAATCGCACATAATGAAGAAAGTGATTTTGAATATCCTTGTAAATGCATGGCGATGGTTGTCAGAAAATAGTGGCTAGCAATTAGTGAAGAAATTTTAGGGCTCACTTTTTTTTTTGTCATATGAAATGTATATATGTTTACATTTTAGGAAGTAATATTGTGAACTAGCACCTTCATTGTTGAATTATATTCAGCTTTTTAGCATTTATAAATGATGAATTTTGTTTCATTTGCTGGATGTAACTCAAAGCAGATTGTGTTGTTATTTGTTCAATTTATGGGCTTTTTTCTCATAGTATACCTTTCACCTGAGATATAACTATACCAACATGGTATACAATAGAAAAGAAAATTTGTGTTACCCCAAAAGCAAGTCAGGTGCAAAACAAAGTAAAAAGGTATACCTTTTAGGTATACTGTTGAGTAGAAAGGTATACAATTACAACATAATTCCTTATAATTAATAGGAAGTATGTTCTGACAAAACAAATGTGTATACTATTCGAGCTATCCTGTATACTACAAAGGTATACAACTGTACCATGATTTTCTTTTAATAAAAAGTATATTGTGACAAATCAAATCTGTATACCATTGTGGTATACTGTTTACTAGAAAAGTATATAATTGAAAATGGTATTCTTTTTGTTAGTAGGGACAAATATGTTAATGAAAGAAAAGCCTTGTACCTTTGGGAAAGTCGTATACCATTGGAGTAATATCATATATTAGAAAGGTATCAAATGGCGAGATGTTTTTTTTTTAATTGTATAACATTGGATTTATATAGTATACTAGAAAGGTATACAGTATAAGCAAGATTTGGTTAGGCAAATATATTGTGACATTTTCAATTTATATACCATTCGGGTATACTGTATACTGGAAAGGTATACATCAGAATCATGGTTTCCCTTTACAATATACTACAAAGGTATACCATCAGGGTATATCGTATACTACAAAGGCATATAATGGAAGCATTGTTCTATTTTAGCAGAAAGGTATACCATTTGTGTATACTGTATACTACAAAGGTATGCGCTAGCAATATGCTTTCCTTTTAGTTACTGCCGAAATATGTTTTCACAAAAGAATAAAAGAGCAACAAGAAAGCCGTTTTTATAGGTTTACAAAAATTTCACACATAAACTGCACCTTTACACGTTTCATCATATCCAAAATATAATTGCACATTTGCACCTTTCAAATAATAGCACAGTTTCACATCTAAAAACTGCCAATTTCGTGCAATTAAAATGAATTTTACATTAATTTAAAATAATACCGCAGTTAATAAAAAAAACTGACAATAAAAACTCTCAATATAACTGCACGTATACACTAATTCAAATTTAAAATAATACCACAGTTAATGAAAAATACTGACAGTAAAATCTGTCAATATAACTGCACGCACAAACTAATTCAAAAACCTGTTAAACAGTGTTACCCAATTTTTTTTTAAACAGTGTGACTTTTCAGAACTGATGGCAAAATACACATTGTACCTTTTCAGAATTTTCAGAAGTGACTCTTACAAACAAATGCCAATGTCTATAAATTCTCACCCATAAAACAGATGGACATGAACCCAATCTGTCTTTTTTGTTATTGAACCAAAAAAAAAAAAGAAATTGCGTCAAATACTATCTGATCAAAAAGTACCTATGGAGAATGCCCACGGACCATCAAATGGCCACGGACCATCGAATGGCCACGGACCATCTAATGGAGGACAGGTTTTCCAGAATGGTCATGGACCATCAACTCAATGGCATGTTATGAACCTGCCTTCAATACCAACAGACCTCTGTTTGCATTTTCACATTCTGAAGAATGAGGTGGAATCCTTGAACGAATTCAGAAAGAAATGTGAAAATGAGTTATGGAATTTAAGGTACACGCAGCGATAATATTATGAAAAACGGATGGAATTGCTTAAGGTAATGGCAGATCCCATGCAATTGCACAATGGAGGGCCAGGGGAGCCCGTGTTTAGGAATTATGGAGAATAAATAAGGTTTTAATTTTTTATATTATCTATCGTTGTTCTTTCACCTATTAGTAATTTTTTTATAATGATATCATTTATTCAAAAAGGCAAACAGACAGTGTTAACATGTCATAGGTAGTTCTAGGTATTCTGTGTAATTTTATATATAGATATATGTTTCAATTGTATTCTTTTTTTTGCCTTTAAGATTTATAAAAGTTGTGTTCAGTATTTCAATTTTTTGCTGTGTTATATATACCAAGGCTTGTAGCACAAAATTAGTAAAGAAGGTATACAGAACAAAAGTCTCATATTGTTGTAATTTGACAGTTCTAATACTGCAGTGACTGTAAAGTTGTCCCACTAACTTTGGTTAACAACAGTATACTATTGTGAAAAAATGTACAATAGAAAGGTATATAAAAGAAAGGAGTTTAAATGAGTTTAACAAATAATAAACTATTAGGGTATATAGTATACTAGAAACGTATACCAGTGATAAAACTACAACATGTTAAAGTGCTAATGAGACCAATCATGGTACACTGTGTACTAAATGTATACAGTATACAAATAGGCAGAATGTCATAAAAATACAATGAAACAGCAATTCACAACTAATATTTAATTTAACATTTAAAGAGTACTGTTTGGACATCGTCTTCTGTGATAGAATTTCATATGAAAATAAAACGGTCTTGCATACACAAAAAACAGACATCTTTACAAAATGACTAGTTTTTGGAGATCACCATCTTCTTGCGCTGCTTTGCCGCAACAACTTCATCAACCATTCCAGGTTCCTCAAAATCACTACACTCATTCTGCTCAACTTTGTGCTTACCATATTTCCACAGTTTAAGAGAATATCGTGCTCAACATGCCTGTATACAAATTTTATCATAATCAATTGGGATGTTTTCAATCAGGTACTCTGCATAAACAACAACAAAGGCTCTGCAGTCCTCGTAAGAATAGAAACACTCAGGATTTTTAGTGAAACAGTAGTGTATAAAAACTTAAACAAATGTTATAATATATTAGAAAAAGAGTCCTTACGTAGTTTTCTCTTTGGGCACATCTAGCATATACATAATATTAAACGGATCTGTTAAAGCATGTCCATTGTGCAATCCGTCTTGCAAGATGATGTCGTCCCTCTCAGCATAAAAGTTAGTTGCATTTAACAACAAAAGAAATTGGAAAACATATGCCATTACTACTTGCTTAACTTCTTGAGCAGCATCTGTGTTTTGATCGAAGTCATATACATATATGCACCTATCACGGAACGAAACCCTCCCTAGCATCCAATGCCACTCCACTAACACATGCATAGGAAGGAGGACCTCATCAAATTCTTCCATGGAGTATTACATAACAGCCTGTGACCAAGAATATACTCCTTCAAAGCAAGTTTTGTTGCTGCTAGTCTCTGATTCCCTTCCAAACCTATGAACTTCTTATACAGACTTTGAATGACATTGTCAAAATAATTGTCTATTGTTGTCATCTTTGCTTTAACTCCATACTTTGCCTTTTTTCGAAGGTAGTAGAAAATGACATCTATGTGCTGCAAGAGAACTATACTCCATGAGTATATAGTCTAACATAATAGCAAACATTATTAATAAGCAAAGGAAGCAGTAGTCTTTTTTAGTTTTTCTAATTTTATTATGAATAGATTGATCAAGGGAGAATGATCACACGTTGCAAGACGGTTCATATTCTCATTAGTAAACCCCATGAAGACAATTCATTATAAATTCAATAAACCAGTATACATGTAAGACATACTATATAGCAATTGTTTCAGACGACACTGTACCCTGTGCTGCATACTTCACTATTGGAGCTACTACTATATTCAAAGCAGCAACATCACAAGGAGTACCACTCGCATTGTAGGCTGGTTATGTGCTAGGAGTACTTGTATTCACATAGTCAGAGCTTGAAAGTGGATCCATAGAAGATTGCTCCAAACAAGTAACATCAATTGAATCTTCACTTAAAATCCAAGTACTCAGAACTTGACAAAGGGTCTTCAAAAAAATGTTGACAAAGAGTATCACAAGCAGCATTTCCTCGACCACCAAATGATGGTTGTGTCAGAGGTCCATTTGTATTCACATAGTCAGAACTTGATAGTGGATCTATAGAAGATTGCTCCAAATCATTGGGATCAATTGAATCAGTTAAATTCACACAGTCGGAACTCGAGAATGGGTATACATTATTGTCATACTGGGCAAAACAATCTTGATCTCTATTCATCCCATCGGCACAACAATTACTATCATCATTATCCTTGCGATCATCTCTAGTGGTATCCTTAACAAAAAGTAGCAAACCTAAGTATTGTGCCCTAAAAGAATTTGATAAACAGTTAGAGAAATTTTTTTGTCTTGTTGCAAAACAGTTAAACAAGTACACTTTTATGTATACAGACTACCACAATGGTATACAGTAGGAAAATAACTTTTTGTTATTTTTTTCCAACAATGGACCTACAATGTTAATGTGGTTTACCATTGATGTAGGAAATCAAACGCGGAAAAATAAAGATAAGAGCGAGACGTAACTCGTACGATAATCTCGAGTAGCAACGGAGAACTTGTTCCGCTACACCCCAAGAAGATGACAAGAACACCTACACTAGGCAACTACCCTCGAGCTAACGTGAGCACGCAAGTAGAATGGTCGGGGGGAATTGGAATTCATCTAGATCCGCTAGAAGAAGAACAAGTCCCATCAAAGGTTTCATTCATCAACAAAGAGTTCAACTCTCAACACCATTGTTTGTTTAATCATCCAAGTTAGCTAATGAAATAAGACAAGCTACTAGCTATTTATAGGTGTTGTTAGACACCCTTTGAAAGGTCTAAAATGCCCACACTTAGGCTTAGGAAATAAAGGACCACGTAGGATCAAAATAGTCATAACATAGCAAAGATTCTCGTGCTTCAGTGATCCGGGCGGAGCGCCCAAGATTGGGGCGGAGCGCCTGAGAAATTGTGCATTTTAGGCAGTGGGGTGGGCTGGGCGGTCCGCCTGGAATTGGGGCGGTCCGCCTGGCCCCCTTGAGTTCTGGGCGGCGGCGCCTAAGGTGCAGGCGGGGCGCCTGGTTCGCTGGGCTGCTCCCCTTGCACGTTGAGCACTCGGAACGGCTTCCAATCGCTTCCTTCTTCTAGTCCCTTCCTCACCAAATGTAAGTGTACTCCTTGGATCTCTCTAGCTTGGCTCCGAGTGAAGGGTCTCGTGGTTTGCCCGGCATCATCCTTCCCTTCATGCTTGACCGTGTAAGTGTTGACACGACCATCATGCACTACTTGCCTATCGAATTGCCATGGCCTCCCTAGAAGTAGGTGGCATGCTTGCATAGGCACAACGTCGAACAAATGCTCATCAACATAACTCCCCATTTTGAATCGAATCATCACTTGTTTGACCACTTTAAGCTCCCCACATTCGCTTAGCCATTGTAGCTGGTAAGGTTTAGGATGCTTCATGGTAGTCAACTTCAATTGGGTCACAAGTGATTGACTCACTACATTTGCACAACTCCCGGAATCAATTATCATAGAGCAAACAACATCTTTGACCCGGCACCTAGCATGGAAAAGATTTTCCCTTTGCAAGGTTTCGTTGTCTTCCACAATCAAAGCCCCTAGACTCCTTCTCACCACTAAGAAAGTGTGAGGATCCTCCTCCTCCACCGTATCATCAAGCAAATCATCCTCTACTCCCTTATCACCCTCAACTCCCTCTACCCCCTCATCTTCCGATTCACTCTCTTTCTCATATGCATCATTTCCAACAACAACCATGGTCCTCTTTGTAGGACATTCCCTAGCAAAGTGCCAATATCCCTTGCACTTATGGCATTGCATTGAAGAAGAGGTAGGAGATTGTAAATGAGTTTTAGAGTTACCTCCCACACTAGATGTGCCCTTTTCATATGGCTTCTTCACTTCCTTGCTAGCATTGGCACCACTTGTGCCACTTGCACTTGGGAACTTGGCATTTGGTGTAGAAGTCTTCCAATCCTTTGGTTTGCTCAAGGTAGTGGAAGTGTTGCTCTTGTAAGGTTGGACTTCTCCTTTTCAAGCCATTGCTCGGCTAGAATAGTGGCATCTAGGACTTCTTGAAGTGAAAGATAAGAATTCAATCTCAATTGTGAAGCTATGCCATAGCTCAAACCATTCATGAAACGGATCACGGCTTGCTCCTCATCTTCATTGTCCATATCCAAGGCCATTCGAACTCTTTCAAACTCATCAAAGTAATCATGCACCGATTTGACACCTTGTCTCAACTCATAAAGCTTCTTGAGTTGTTCTTGATGATATCTAGGAGTAATGTACTTGGTACTCATGATACCCTTCAAGTCAATCCAACCCACATTCACATGAACTCCCGCTCTCCTCCTTGATCTTTTAACGGATTCCCACCAAGTAGATGCATAGGACTCAAAGGATGAAATAGCATAAGTACCTTTCTTTTCATCGGTCATATCGTTTGTATCAAACATCCTCTCCATGAGTTGCACCCATTGAATGTAGGCCTCCGGATCACAATTCTCCTTAAAGCTTGGAAGGTTGAGCTTTACACTATTGAGGTTGGTATTGTCACGACCTCCACGGTAAGCCTCCGGTTGGCCCCCATAGTGGTCTTCATTCACACCATACTCCCTTCTAAAATTTCCACCATCATACCCCATAGGTGGCCCTCGACCTCGGCCCCTACCTCGATCCACATTTCGACCCCAATTCATACCTCGTCTCGGTTGAAAGTGATCATCAAACCCATACACATCATCACCATAATCGGTTCCCTCCCCTTCTTGAGCTTGTGCAACTTGCTCAAGAGGTCGAACATTCCGGATTGGCCCGGGAAGCGGAGCATTCCTTTGGGGATTGCCCATAAGGTTTGGAATTGTCACACGTTGGGTATTGCCCAACACTTGATCAACCCTCTCACGATCCTCCTTTACCCGTTGTTGATTTAGCAACTCAACGACTTGTTCCGGGGTAAAGGTAGGACTATTTGATCCCTCTCCGGTCTCAATTTGGACTCTCGGGGTCCCCTTTTCAATTTGGACACTCGGGGTCCCCTTTTCATTGTGGACACTCGGGGTCCCATGTTCACCTTGAGTACTTGAAGCTCCCTTTTCAAGAGACTCAATTCTTTGATTCATGAGGTCCATCTTGGCAAGAAGATTAGCCAAGGCCTCATTTATGAATTCTTGTCCCTCGTTAGCCATGGTACCTACACAAGTAACAAACGTTAGCAAAAACAACCTCACACGCTCCCTCACAAAGATTTTCACTCGGTTCTCTCTTTTGAGTGGTGGTGGCTATTTCACTCGACTTGTAGTTCCAAAGCTTCACGTAGATGACTAGCAATTCCCCAACTCAACTAAACTATTCACGAGTCAAGCAAACTCCGGGGTGAGTGGAGTTAATGGGACTCAATGAACGCTAAGCACTTTGAAGTGAAGGACTTGAGTAAAAGGTTCTACGCTTCTCTTGGGATTCCTACTCTCCTTACTAAGGCACGATTCACCTAAAGCAATGAAGGATTAGTGTTAATTAAGTAGAAAGATTACTTAGATCAACACTAATTAGAGGTTAGGCAACAAAGAAACAAGCAAACCTAGAAGTAACTACCCAAATCAACCCTTCAGGAAAGCAGGCGGAGCGCCCAGAGCAATGGGGCGGAGCGCCTGGCAAAGTTGTCCAGTGAGGGTGGTCAGGCGGGGCGCCTGAAAGTTAGGCGGAGCGCCTGGAGCAAGAGTAGTTCGGGCGGGGCGCCCAAAGCTTAGGCGGAGCGCCTGAACGAAGAACACCTGGGTTTTCAAGAACGTGTTCTTCGATTTCAATCCAACTTTTTGGTCGATTTCAACGAGTTCTTCCCAAATTCGAAGTACCCGAAGTTGTATAATGGTATAACCACCAATCCCCAATCAATTTCACACCCAACCAAGCAACATACAAGGCAAATTCATGATTCAAGTTCAAGTTGGGTTTTCTTCAAATTTTCAAAAGGGTCAAAAAGGTGGATTTCAATCTTTCAAAATCAATGTTATACAACTCCGATTCACACCAAATTTGTTGCAAATGATTCGTTTTCAAGAGTAGATCAATCCCCGGTAATCAAATCCAAAACCCCACAATCACACAACCCAAAATCAATCAATTTTTCTCAAGAACAAGGGTTTAGTAGGGTTTAAAGGCAATTGGGGTTTCAATTTTTCAAACTTCACCAATCCAATCAAATTTGGTACCCAAACAACGGGGATTCAATCACGATCACAAATCTATAACACCCAATCCAAGAATTTATCCAACCAAAAAGTTACGCCAATTTTTGTATTTTTTCAATTTTTTTTGTGTTTTTCTTCTACCAATAACTTGAACAACAAGAAAACTAAACAAACTAACCTAGGCACGAAGAATCAAGGGTCGGGGGTTCGTAGAAACGAGACCCGAGCCTTGCTCTGATACCAAATGATGTAGGAAATCAAACGCGGAAAAATAAAGATAAGAGCGAGACGTAACTCGTACGATAATCTCGAGTAGCAACGGAGAACTTGTTCCGCTACACCCCAAGAAGATGACAAGAACACCTACACTAGGCAACTACCCTCGAGCTAACGTGAGCACGCAAGTAGAATGGTCGGGGAGAATTGGAATTCATCTAGATCCGCTAGAAGAAGAACAAGTCCCATCAAAGGTTTCATTCATCAACAAAGAGTTCAACTCTCAACACCATTGTTTGTTTAATCATCCAAGTTAGCTAATGAAATAAGACAAGCTACTAGCTATTTATAGGTGTTGTTAGACACCCTTTGAAAGGTCTAAAATGCCCACACTTAGGCTTAGGAAATAAAGGACCACGTAGGGTCAAAATAGTCATAACATAGCAAAGATTCTCGTGCTTCAGTGATCCGGGCGGAGCGCCCAAGATTGGGGCGGAGCGCCTGAGAAATTGTGCATTTTAGGCAGTGGGGTGGGCTGGGCGGTCCGCCTGGAATTGGGGCGGTCCGCCTGGCCCCTTTGAGTTCTGGGCGGCGGCGCCTAAGGTGCAGGCGGGGCGCCTGTTCGCTGGGCTGCTCCCCTTGCACGTTGAGCACTCGGAACGGCTTCCAATCGCTTCCTTCTTCTAGTCCCTTCCTCACCAAATGTAAGTGTACTCCTTGGATCTCCCTAGCTTGGCTCCGAGTGAAGGGTCTCGTGGTTTGCCCGGCATCAACCATTGACGTATACAACATAGTAAATTGGTATACAAGTGTGTATAATAAACAAAAAAAGGAAGTACCTCTGGATACGGCAGAGCTTTAGCTTTGCCAAGTGAAGCAACAGCTGCAAGCATGTCATCAAATTTTACAGCAACATGTTCCTTTAAGTTTCCCAATTCTTTCTTTATAGATTGAGACCCACTTGTTATCTGATGAAGCAAGTAGCAAAAATGTAATCAGTAAATAATGTACGAAGTGTTAATTAACAAAAATAAGATTTATAAACATACAAGTTTCTTAATTTCTGCAACATTGACGTTGGCACCACCTATTTGATGTTTTCCATTACCGTCAACAGGAGGCTTTCTTGCAATTCGTTTGAAATCTATAAATCAAGATTTTTCACTACCGTCAACAGGAGGCTAGCAAAATTGTTGCGTCTTTGACCTAATCATGCTAATCAAAGTACACTACCGGAAAGAAATGCAGAATAATTGACAAGTCACGTGGTTTCCTTGTCTTCTATAACACGTAGCATTAGTAATAGATTCTTTTGTGTGGTGAAATGGTCATTTTTGGTCTACTTATTAAAAATGTGGCTATTTTTAGTTTAGATGTCATCTTAGTATACATATAGCATAAATATTCCAAAGTATATTTTTTCAAATTATTCTCAATACTGATGCATACAATAGGCTCATGATGTCGTTTATGATAGACAAGTGCATTTTTTTGAGAGTGTAAATATTCATTTCGGACTAAATATGATGTTATGTTGCTCTAACCACTTTAGCAACATAGCTAAAGTGGTATACCAACAAACTAAAGTGTATACTAAAGCGTATCTAGCAGAGTATTTTTTTGTCGACTTTGTTTGAACATATTGCAATAAAAGTGAACTAGTACACTTTTACTTGAGAGTGCTACTATTGTATACAATAGGAAAGTATTAGGGGGCGTATATGATAAGGGGCAAACTACGGAAGCGATAAACAATGATAAGAACGAGACGCAACAAGAACACTTACGAAGTAGCACCAAGGAACGAGTCTTGATACACCCTCGATTCGAGTCAAGAAGCACCTACGCTATGCAACTATCCTCAAGAGATACTCGACTCAAGCAAATAGAGTGATCAAAGAGGATTGAAAAGCAACTTAGATTCATCCAATTGATTCAAGCCAAAATAGGTTACAAGTGTTTGGGAGCAATGCTCATCAATGTTGATATTCAAGGTAAGTTAATGGCAATAAATGATGAATGGTGTTATTTATAGCACCCTTCTACAACCTATTGAAATGTCAATTAAGCCCTTAGCTAGATAGAAATACAATAGAACTAGCTAGGGTCAAAATAGGAAGTTTACACAAAAAGATAGGCAAATTAGCATTTTGGGCGCTCCACCCTGGAGCTGGGCGCTCCGCCTGGTGGAGGCATGACCCAGGCGCTCCGCCTATGGGTCAGGCGCTCCGCCTGGTGAGCACCACTGTCAAAGTGGTGAGGCGCTCCGCCCTATGGCTGGGTGCTCCGCCCCGTGGCTGCCCATTTTGGGCGCTCCGCCTAAGGTACTGGGCGCTCCGCCTGGTGCCTGTAGCCTTCCATTCCTCCTTCCAACGAACTCAAGTGTAT
The DNA here is from genome assembly GCA_037355625.1 of Petunia x hybrida. NCBI lineage: Eukaryota > Viridiplantae > Streptophyta > Magnoliopsida > Solanales > Solanaceae > Petunia > Petunia x hybrida. Next base: position 1,850,280 of record JBBBVM010000561.1, on the reverse strand, counting down.
GATCTTCCAATGGCCTCCAGAGCTCGTATCATCAACGCCCCTCCGAATCAAGTATAAGTGAGCATCATGAAGTGCTTTGGCTTGGCTTCTCGTAAAGGGCCTTGTGGTGGTGGTTTGCCCCGCATCATCCTCCCCTTCTTGAGAAGATTTCGTCCTCGAAATTGAAGCTTCAACCTCCACGGCATCATCCTCCACGGCATCATCACCTACATCAAAGGGAGCCAAGTCACTAACATTAAAAGTGTTTGAAACATTGTACTCACTTGGCAAATCGATCACATATGCGTTGTTGTTGATCTTGGAGAGCACTTGGAAGGGTCCATCTCCTCGGAGTGCCAACTTCCCTTTTCTAAGGCTTGGAAACCTCTCTTTGCGGAAGTGCACCCACACCCAATCTCCTTTCTTGAGCTCCAACTTCTTCCTCCCCTTGTTCTTCTTGAAGGCAACCTTTGCATAGGCTTCCTCCAATCTCTTCCTCGCTTTGTCATGGATTTCAAGCATTGCTTTAGCTCGATTTTCACCTTCAAAACTAACAACCATTCCTTTGGGCAAAGGGGTTAGATCAAGTGGAATCAAAGGATTAAAACCATAGACACACTCAAATGGAGTCAAGCCAATCATGCTATGCAATGTACGGTTATATGCAAACTCCATAAGAGGCAACTTTTCAACCCACGTCCCGGCCTTATCTCGGGTCATGGCTCTAAGTAGAGCACCCAAGGTTCGGTTCACCACTTCGGTTTGACCAACCGTTTGAGGGTGGTGGGACGTAGAGAACAACAACTTGGTGCCGAGAGCACCCCAAAGACACCTCCAAAAATGGCTAAGGAACTTAGAGTCCCTATCACTCACAATTGTTTGAGGCACACCATGCAATTTTAACACATTATCAATGAACAAAGAAGCTACATGTTGTGCATCATGACTCTTTTTACAAGGAATAAAGTGAGCCATTTTGGAGAACCTATCCACGACAACATAAATGCTATCGTGTCCCCCTTTAGACCGTGGCAAACCCATAACAAAATCCATCGAAATGTCCATCCACGGGCTAGTAGGAATAGGGAGGGGAGTATACAAACCATGGGAATTAGATTTGGACTTAGCATACTTGCAATCCAAGCAAGTGTTGCAAAGTCTCTCAACTTGCACACCCATTTTTGGCCAATGGAATTGCTCCATGAGAATGGCCAAGGTTTTGTTCCTCCCAAAGTGACCCATCAAGCTCCCACAATGTGCTTCATGAACAAGCAACTCCCTCCATGAGGACTCGGGCACACAAACTCTTCCATTTTTAAAAATGTAGCCATCAACCCATTGGTATTTCTCCATCCTTTTCCCACTCACTAGAGCATCATGAATGCTCTTGAACTTTGGGTCATGTTCATACAATGATTTTATACTCTCAAAACCCATAAGTCTAGAAGCAAGAGTGGTCGCAAGGGCGAACTTCCTAGAAAGCGCATCGGCTACAACATTGTCCTTACCCTTTTTGTAATGAATTACATAAGGGAAGGACTCAATGAACTCCACCCACTTGGCATGTCTTTTGTTCAACTTCTCTTGGCCTCTTAGATGCTTGAGTGACTCATGGTCACTCTTGATCACAAATTCCCGAGGCCATAGATAGTGTTGCCAATGGGCTAGAGCTCGCACGAGGGCATACAACTCCTTGTCATACGTGGAGTAATTCAAGGTTGCGCCCTTTAACTTCTCACTAAAGTAGGCAACGGGTTTCCCTTCTTGCATGAGAACACCCCCAATACCCACCCCCGAGGCATCACATTCAACCTCAAAAGCCTTTCCGAAGTCGGGCAATTGCAACAATGGGGCGGTACTCAACCTACCTTTCAACTCTTGGAAAGCTCTCTCTTGAGGCTCTCCCCACACAAAGGGCTTGTCCTTTTTCACCAACTCGGTGAGTGGTACGGCAATGGTGCTAAAGTCCCTAACAAAGCGCCTATAGAAACTAGCAAGGCCATGGAAACTCCTAACATGAGAAACGGTAGTAGGAGTAGGCCAATCTCTAATGGCTTCAACTTTGGACTCATCAACCTCTACAAATGAAGCCTTAAAAGTTACAAGTTCATCTCTTAATTGCTCCACCGCCATCTTTGTTGTTGGTGCAGAAGAAGATCCTGCAGTGCTTGGTCTACGAGCCATTTCTCTCTGGTAAGTGTGCGTGTGTTTAGGTAATCTTTTTCACAAGATGAAAGAAACTGTGCTAATATTAGATTTTGAAGAATAAAAGAGCAATAATAACCCTTTTTTATAGGTGAGGTTTCATACATAAACTGCTACACATTACATACTTAAAATAAAGGGAACTGCACATCTGCACCTTTACACGTTTGCATCTAACAAAAACTGCCTACTTCGTGCAATTAAGCTAATTTTTTAATTAATTCAAAAAATTCCATTAGACAGTAATTCACAAAACTGACAGTAAAAACTATCAATATAACTGCACGTAAACTGTTAAAATAACTGTCAATAAACTATCGATATACTTCTTTTTAATTAAAGAAGTATACCATTAGGGTATACTGCATAATAAAAAGGTATACAGAACAAAAGTCGTATACTTTACTAATTTGACAGTTTTTATACTGCAGTATCTGTAAAGTTGTCACACTAGCCTTGGTTAATAGCAGTATACTATTGTGAAAAACTGTACACTAGAAAGATATACAGAATAAATGAAATTAAACGAGTTTAAAGGACTATACCACTATGGTATTCTGCATAATAAAAAAGAATACATAATAAAAGTCCTATACTGTAGTATCTCTAAGGAAAAAATTGTTTGTCCAAACTACTTGGACTTTTTAAAGAGACAAAGTGGTCAAATAGAATAATTTATTTTACTTAAATAATTTACTTTTGGCAAGCGGATTTTGTTTAATGAAGTTACTTATTAATTTTTTTTTAAGCAAGTCAAAAAGTTCAAGACTTTCTATTCTTGTAATTAGACCAAAGTAAAATGTAGTAAGATGGTAAAATGCCCAATCCACTACTAGTATTAAGTGTGGAGTTACCGCGTTTCTCTATTTATGAAAGTTTTAGCCTGTTTACCGCCCCCGCAATCGGCCAAAAAAAATACAACAGTATAAAAAAACTGCACTTGTTCAAGCAGTAATAACAACATTAAACTAGAAAGGTATATAACAGAACCGTGGTTTCCTTTTATCATATACACAAATATATTGTAACACATTATATACAATTCATGTATACCATATAATAGAAAGGTACATAATAGAACCATCGTTTTCTCTCAATACAAAAGTATACTGTCACAACTAAAACTTGTATACCTTTGTGGGAAAGCAAATACTACATAAGTATATACAAACCAATTATACAGAATCAACACCACTATAATAAAGCAAAAGTGAGAATATATTTTCTCCTTTAAACTAATTAATAAGTAAATGTACAATGTATTCTAGAAAGATATACAATAAAATACCCATATTGAACAACTTTTACTACACAGTAAAGAACAATTGATATTGAAGACCATAGCATTTCATAGCCAACACAATAAATCCGCTATACCAACAGGGTATACCATACAATACCAATGTATACAATTAGCAGTTATGCACAAATTGCACCAACATTAAAAGCATCAGCTATTTCAGACACGCACTAAAATAAAAGAAACTAATATAATTTGTTGGTATATCAAGACTCTATAGGGACATTTTTGCATGTCCTACGATTGTGGCCTTTCTTTCCACACCGTTGACATGTGATAAGACCCAAACCCCCACAAGACCCTTCACACGGAGCCAAGCTAAGGAAATCCAAGGAGTACACTTACACTTGGTGAGGAAGGGCCTAGAAGAAGGAAGTGATTGGAAGCCATTCCGGGTGATCAAAATGCAAGAGGAGTAGCCCAGTGAGTTGGACGCCCAGCCTAGTCTAGGAGCCCCGCCTGGAGAGCTTTCTGCCTAAGGGTGCAATTGTGCACAGGCGGGCCGCCTACCCAGGCGCCCGCCTGCCTAGGCACATATCCAGGTGCCCCGCCTAACCCCAGGCGCCCCTCCCAAACTCAGCACAAGCCAGGCACCCCTCCCAGCTTCAGGCGCCCCTCCCAGCTGCTGGACTTGTGTTTCTTTTACTGTTTTGACCCTACGTGGTCTTTTATTTCTAAGCCTAAGTGTGGGATCTCTAGACCTTTTACTTAGTGCCTAAAAACATCTATAAATAGCTAGATAGCTTATTTTATTCCTTAGCTTATGATTGATGATTAAAGAACCTTGTAAGAGTTGAACTCTTTGTTGAATGAAAACCTTTGATGGGACTTGTTCTTCCTCTAGCGGATCTAGATGAATTCCAATCCCCCCCGACCATTCTACTTGCGTGCTCACGTTAGCTCGAGGGTAGTTACTTAGCGTAGGTGTTCTTGACATTCTCTCGGGGTGTAACGGAACGGGTTCTCCGTTGCTACTTGAGATTATTGATCGATTTACGTCTCGTTCTTTATCTTTTACTTTTCCGCATTTGATTCTTATCAGTTTGGTATCAGAGCCAGGCTCGAGTTTTGTTCTTACAAACCCCCGACCCTTGATTCTCCGTGCCTATGTTAGTTTCATTTAGTTTCTTGTGTTTGAAGTTATTGAAAGAAGAAAATTACAAAATTTTTTTTTTTGAAAAATCCAAAAATTTGGTGTAACTTGTTGGTTTGTTGGATTCATGATATAGGTGTTATAGATTCTTGATCCTAGTTGAAACACCGTTGTTTGGGTACCAAAAACACTTGGTTTGGATTGGATTTGTGAAATTGAAGATTTGAAACCCCAAATTTCCTTAAACCCTTGATAAACCTTGTTCTTGATGATTTTGGCTTGATCGGTTGAATGGGTGTTTGATTGAGAACTTGATATTGGGGATTGACCTTCATAGAAAAACAAACGATTTGGTAGCAATTTTGTGGGATTTGAACATGTATAAAACCAAATTTGATGAATCACAATCCATTTTGAACCCTTTTGAAAAACCCTTGTGTTCTTGAGTTACTTGGCTTTGAATCTCGATTTGATTGATTGTTTGGTTGTAAATTTGCTTGGGTTTTGTTGGGGAAGATCAAAAACAACTTTGGGTATCATTGGATTGTGAAAACAAGTTGAAAACATCGGATTTGTGGATTGAAAATCGGATTGGAACGAGTTGGGAACGAGTTGAAACTGCTTCAGTGCTAGGCGCCCCGCCTGATTTGGACACTGCATAGGACCTCAGGCGCCCCACCTAGGTTCCAGGCGCCCCGCCTGATTGCCTGCACAACACTGGGCGTCCCTCCTGCCTTTTAGGCGCCCCTCCTGAGTGTTGAAGGTGTTGATTTGGGTAACTCTTCTAGGTTTCCTTGTTTCATTGTCTGCCTAACCTCTAATTAGTGTTTATCCAAGTAATCTTCCTACTTGATCTACACTAGTTCATTAAGCTTTTAGGTGATTCGTGCCATAGTTGGAGAATAGAATTCAAAGAAGACTCGTAGCTTCTTTTGGTTCAAGTCCTCACTTCAAAGTGCCTAGCGTTCATTGAGTCCCATTAACTCCACTCACCCCGGAGTGTGCTTGACTCGTGAATAGTTTGGTTGAGTTGAGGAATTGTTAGTCATCTACGTGAAGCTTTGGAATTACAAGTCGAGTGAAATATCCACCACCACTAAACGAGTGATCCGAGTGAACACAAGTGAGGGAGCGGATGAGGTGATTTTACTAACTCTTGTTCTTTTTCTTTGTAGGTACAATGGCAAACGAAGGTCAAGATTTCATAAAGGAGGACTTGGCTAATCTTCTTGCCAAGATAGATATCATGAACCAAAGGATTGAGTCTCTTGAAAAAAGGGGCCTCAAGCACCCAAGGTGATCAAGGGACCCCGAGTGTCCAAGTTGAGAAAGGGACCCCGAGAGTCCAAATTGAGACCGGTGAGGCTCAAGTAGTCCTACCTTTACCCCGGAACAAGTTGTTGAGTTGCTTAATCAACAACGGGTAAAGAAAGATCATGAGAGGATTGATCAAGTGTTGGGCAATACCCAACGAGCGGGCATTCCCCGTATTTTGGACAACCCCCAAAGAAACATTCCATTTCCAAGACCCATTCGAAATGTCCAAGCTCTTGAGCAAGTCATTGAAGCTCAAGAAGGGGAGGAAGCCGAGTATTTTGATGAGGCTTATGGGTATGATGCTCACTTTCAACCAAGGCGAGGTATGAATTGGGGTCGAAACGTGGATAGAGGTAGAGGCCGAGGTCGAGGGCCACCCATGGGGTATGTTGGAGGGAATGCTAGGAGGGACTATGGTGAAGTTGAAGATCACTATGGAGGCCAACCGGAGCCTTACCGTGGGGGTCGTGACAACACCAACCTCAATAGTGTGAAGCTCAATCTTCCAAGTTTTAAGGGGAATTGTGACTCAGAGGCCTACATTCAATGGGTGCTACTCATGGAGAGGATGTTTGACACAAATGAGATGACCGATGAAAAGAAAGGTACTTATGCTATTTCATCCTTTGAGTCCTATGCATCTACTTGGTGGGAATCCGTCAAGAGATCAAGGAGGAGAGCGGTAATCCCGGTGAATATGGGATGGAATGACTTGAAAGGTCTCATGAGCACGAAATACATTACTCCAAGGTATCGTCAAGAGCAACTTAAGAAGCTTTATGATCTAAAGCAAGGTGTCAAGACGGTTCATGAGTATTATGATGAGTTTGAGAAAATTAGAATGACTTTAGATATGGACACCGAAGATGAGGAACAAGCCGTGATCCGTTTCAAGAATGGCTTGAGCTATGGTATAGCTTCACAATTGAGATTGCATGCTTATCTTTCACTTCAAGAAGTTCTTGATGCCGCCATTCAAGCCGAGCAATGGCTTACTAATGAAAGGTCCAACCATTACAAGAGCAACACTTCCACTCCCCTGAGCAAACCAAAGGATTGGAAGACTCCTACTCCAAGTGCAAGGTTCCCAAATGCAAGTGGTACAAGTGTTCCAAATGCTAGCAAAGAAGTGAAGAATCCATATGAGAAGTACACACCTAATGTGGGAGGTAACTCTAAAACCCAATTAAATGCTCCTACCTCTTCTTCAATCCAATGCCACAAATGCAAGGGGTATGGTCACTTTGCTAAAGAGTGTCCTACGAAAAGGACCATGATTGTTGTTGGTAATGATGCTTATGAACAAGAGAGTGAACCGGAGGATGAGGGAGTAGAGGGAGATGAGGGAGTAGAGGCGGATTTGGAGGATGACACGGTCGAGGATGAGGACCCTCATACTTTCTTAGTTGTGAGGAGGAGTTTAGGTGCCATGATTGTGGAGGATAGTGAGACCTTACAAAGGGAAAATCTCTTCCATGCTAGATGCCGAGTCAAAGGTGTTGTTTGCTCTATGATAATTGACTCGGGAAGTTGTGCTAATGTTGTGAGTCAATTACTTGTTTCCCAATTGAAATTGACTACCGTGAAACACCCCAAACCTTATCGTTTGCAATGGCTTAGTGAGTGTGGGGAACTAAAGGTGGTGAAGCAAGTGATGATTAAGTTCAAAATGGGAAGCTATGTGGATGAACACATGTTTGATGTTGTGCCTATGCAAGTATGTCACCTCCTTTTTGGAAGGCCTTGGCAATTTGATAGACATGTGGTTCATGATGGACGTGTCAACACTTACACGGTCAAACATGAAGGGAGGAAATTCGTGCTTAAACCCTTGACTCCCAAGCAAGTAAGTGAGGATTACAAGCGAATGAGGGAGTTAAGAGAGGCGGCAAAGGCTAAGTCGGTTGTGGAGACTAGTCCTTTGTCCGAAAGTGTGGTGGCTATCCCACCATCTTCTATCGGTGGCATATGTGCCATGATGCAACCGGGTGAACTCTTGAGAGGAAATGATGGCAACAAGCTACTCCTTTGCCTAGTGCATAAAGGTATGATTCTTACATCCGATGTTGATTCTTTAACTAACCCTTTACCTAGTGCAATTGAAAGTGTTTTGAAGGTGTTTGAAGACATGTTCCCGGACGAGATGCCAAGTGGTCTTCCTCCCTTGAGGGGGATAGAACATCAAATTGATTTCATTCCGGGGTCTCAAATTCCCAACAAACCGGCTTATAGAAACAATCCGGAGGACACAAGAGAATTGCAAAAGCAAGTAGATGACTTGCTCACTAAAGGCTTGGTCCGGGAAAGTTTGAGTCCATGCGTCGTACCGATCATTCTTGTGCCCAAGAAGGATGGGACGTGGAGAATGTGCGTGGATTGTCGTGCCGTGAACAAGATCACGGTAAAGTACCGTCACCCTATTCCACGACTTGATGATATGTTGGATGAATTGAGTGGATCATGTGTCTTTTCCAAAATAGACCTTAGGTCCGGTTACCATCAAATCCGGATGAAACCTGGGGACGAATGGAAAACCGCATTCAAGACCAAATTTGGTCTCTATGAATGGTTGGTAATGCCCTTTGGGCTATCCAACGCACCTAGCACTTTTATGAGACTCATGAACCATGTTTTGAAACCTTTTATCAATAAATTTGTGGTTGTCTATTTTGATGATATCTTGATTTATAGTAAGTCAATAGATGATCATGTTGGCCACTTGAGTCAAGTTCTTGAAGCGCTAAGAGCCGAAAAGCTCTATGCCAATTTGAAAAAGTGTGCCTTTTGTGTGGAGAAGGTTGTCTTTCTTGGGTTTGTTGTGAGTGCCCAAGGAGTGGAGGTGGATGAGTCCAAGGTGGAGGCCATTCGTGATTGGCCCACTCCTACCACCATGACTCAAGTGAGGAGCTTTTATGGTCTTGCTAGTTTTTATAGACGATTTGCGAAAGACTTTAGCTCCATTGCCGCTCCACTCACCGAATTGGTGAAGAAGGACCAACCATTTGTGTGGGGAGAGCCTCAAGAGAAGGCCTTCCAAGAATTGAAAAGTAGGTTGAGTACCGCCCCTCTATTGCAATTGCCCGACTTCGGAAAGGCATTTGAGGTTGAATATGATGCCTCGGGGGTGGGAATTGGTGGTGTTTTAATGCAAGATAGCAAACCCATAGCCTACTTTAGTGAAAAGTTGAAGGGTGCCTCTTTGAATTACTCCACGTATGACAAAGAGTTGTACGCCTTAGTGAGAGCTCTTGCTCATTGGCAACATTACTTATGGCCTAGGGAGTTTGTGATCAAGAGTGACCATGAGTCACTCAAGCATCTTAGAGGCCAAGAGAATTTGAACAAGAGGCATGCCAAATGGGTAGAGTTCATTGAGTCTTTTCCCTATGTCATCCAATATAAAAAAGGGAAAGACAATGTGGTGGCGGATGCGCTTTCTAGGAAGTTTGCTCTTGCCACCACTCTCACCTCCAAGCTCATGGGGTTTGAGAGCATCAAGATGATGTATGCTCATGACCCTAAGCTAAAGAGCATCCATGAAGCTCTAGAAAAGGGGGAAAGAGTTGAGAAATACCAATGGGTTAATGGCTACATCTTCAAAAATAGTAGAGTGTGCATACCCGAGTCTTCATGGAGGGAATTGCTTATGCAAGAGGCACATTGTGGAGGACTCGTGGGTCACTTTGGGATAAGAAAGACTTTGGCCATTCTTAAAGAACAATTCCATTGGCCAAAGATGGGGGTGCAAGTTGAAAAGTTTTGCACTAATTACCTTGAGTGCAAACGTGCTAAGTCTAGAGCCCACCCCCATGGGTTGTACACCCCTCTCCCCGTACCTACTAGCCCGTGGATGGATATATCAATGGACTTTGTCATGGGATTACCACGGACTAGGGGGGCCATGATAGCATTTATATTGTTGTGGATAGGTTCTCCAAAATGGCTCACTTCATCCCATGTAAGAAGTGTGATGATGAACAACATGTTGCTTCTTTGTTCATTGATAATGTTTTAAAGTTGCATGGGGTGCCTCAAACCATAGTGAGTGAAAGGGACACCAAGTTCCTAATCCATTTTTGGAGGAGTTTATGGGGTGCCCTTGGCACCAAGCTTTTGTTTTCTACGTCCCACCACCCCCAAACCAATGGTCAAACCGAGGTGGTGAACCGAACCTTGGGTGCTCTTCTTCGAGCCATGACCCGAGGTAAGGCCGGGACTTAGATTGATCGATTGCCTTTTATGGAGTTTGCCTATAATCGTACATTGCATAGCATGATTGGCATGACTCCCTTTGAGTGCGTTTATGGTTTTAACCCCTTGATTCCCCTTGATCTAACCCCTTTGCCAAGGGAAATGATTGTTAATTTTGAAGGTAAAGCTAGAGCCAAGGCTTTGGTGGAACTCCATGCGAAGGCGAAGAAGAATTTGGAGAAAGCTTATGCTAAGGTTGCTTCCAAGAAAAACAAAGGACGCTAGAAAGTGGAACTCAAGAAGGGTGACTATGTATGGGTGCACTTCCGAAAAGAAAGGTTTCCAAACCTTAGGAAAGAGAAGTTGGCACCCCGAGGAGATGGCCCATTCCAAGTGCTCTCGAAGATAAACAACAACGCCTATGTGGCCGACTTGCCAAGTGAGTATCAAGTTTCTAATACATTCAATGTTTGTGACTTGGTTCCTTTGGATGTAAGTGATGAAGAGGTCGTGGATGATGATGCTTCAATTTCGAGGACGAAATCCTCTCAAGAAGGGGAGGATGATAAGACCCAAACCCCCACAAGACCCTTCACACGGAGCCAAGCTAAGGAAATCCAAGGAGTACACTTACACTTGGTGAGGAAGGGCCTAGAAGAAGGAAGTGATTGGAAGCCATTCCGGGTGATCAAAATGCAAGAGGAGCAGCCCAGGCGCCCCGCCTGGAGAGCTTTCTGCCTAAGGGTGCAATTGTGCACAGGCGGGCCGTCTACCCAGACGCCCCTACCCAGGCGCCCGCCTGCCTAGGCACACATCCAGGCGCCCCGCCTAACCCCAGGTGCCCCTCCCAGACTCAGCACAAGCCAGGCGCCCCTCCCAGCTTCAGGCGCCACTCCCAGCTGCTGGACTTGTGTTTCTTTTACTGTTTTGACCCTACGTGGTCTTTTATTCCTAAGCCTAAGTGTGGGCACTCTAGACCTTTTACTTAGTGCCTAAAAACATCTATAAATAGCTAAATAGCTTATTTTATTCCTTAACTTATGATTGATGATTAAAGAACCTTGTAAGAGTTGAACTTTTTGTTGAATGAAAACCTTTGATGGGACTTGTTCTTCCTCTAGCGGATCTAGATGAATTCCAATCCCCCCGACCATTCTACTTGCATGCTCACGTTAGCTCGAGGGTAGTTGCTTAGCATAGGTGTTCTTGACATTCTCTCGAGGTGTAACGGAACGGGTTCTCCGTTGCTACTTGAGATTATTGATCGAGTTACGTCTCGTTCTTTATCTTTTACTTTTCTGCGTTTGATTCTTATCAACATGTAAGTTGCACTTTCTCATGGGACATTTCCCAATTTGATTTGATTCTTCCAGTCTTTGGCCTTCCAGGTGGTATTCTGCCTCTTGGTGGTAGCACCTCTTGTGATAAAACCTCTTCTGGTATCTGCCATGTAGTTTCATCTGGTATAGGATAAACTGGTATTGCATACGTTTGAATAAAACTCTCCCTAGTGTAGTATTTAGAGCAGTATTGGTATGGAGACAATTTGAATTTGTCCAACACTGTCAAGGCATGTCGACATGGCATTTCTTCCATATCAAACCATCGACAAGTGCATGTCTTTTCAGCCAAGGACACTTGATATGTTACTGAACCATCCACTACTGAATGCAAGAAGTCATTTGATGGCAGGACCTACATTTTTTGTGAAACAAATTGTATTAGTGACATTGAAAAATACAATAGACAGTACTTTCCAAAAATATATATTGAAGTACATCATACCCTCATTGTTTTTGATGCGATGATTTCTGCTGTCAAGACATCATCATACTTTTTAAACAGTGTCAGTGCCTTACAAGTACCCAAAGCTTCCATCCTGTTTTTAAAGTTCCATTCCCTAACCAGATGCATCATATAGTCTAGAAACTTAATTACGAGGAGGTATCTTATGTTCCTCGTTCTAGAGTTCACCGATTCTGCATTGTTTGAGGTCATGGTGTTTGTTCTATTTGCAATGGATATGCCCTCGACCATCTTTTATATCCAGCGTCAATCAAGTACTATTTGACATTGCTAACAATCTTCCCAATAGCACCCATGTGTATGTTGAACTCTGTAACTGTGTAAGCTCTTGCTAACTTATAGTATGTTTTTGAAATTTTCTTTTGCGTCCTATTGAACTTAACTTTTATATTATTCCATAGGTGGAATATACAGATACAGTGCGGCACCAGCGGATACACTGTGGTTAGTGCAGTGTGAATGCTCTCATTTCTATCTGATGCAGCCCAAAATGGCCTAAACGACAACCATCAAAAGCCAAGCTCGAGAGCACAACGGATACGAGTCAAGGCCTCCGGAAACATCTTGAAAGATCATGCATTGGAGCGCCAACGGATGGAGGAAACAGGGCAGGAAAATAGGCAGCCCAAAACAGGGCAAAACAGGGGAGCAAACTGGGAGCTCACTGCCTGAGGAAGAGCATCTGTTCTTCGCGATCTCGCCCATACCTCACGCGATCGCGAAGGGTATTGCTTTTTCCTGCGCGACAGCGCCCACTTACACGCGAAGGCGAAGGAGAAGCTGAAGGAGACCTGCGCGATCGCGAGCCCTTTGACGCGATTGCGATGCTTTGGTTTAGTGTCTGCGCGATTGCGATCTCCCTTGCGCGATCGCGAAGGGTTAGAGTTGAGCAGCGGACCAGAATCAGCTTCAGGGCCATTTTTGTCCAATAATCAATGTAAATGTATATATAGCACATTAGCTCTTCATTTTCATTAGTTAAGTTAGTCTTGACATTGAATAGGAAGAAGAGAGAATAGAGAGAAGGCCGAGCCTTTCTTTGTTGAAGCCCGAGGCTTCGTTTATGACTCGACTTGGAACCTATGGAGATCGACATCTAGTTAGATTCCATTGTAAGGTTCGAGTTTCACTTTCTCCCTTTTGGATTATTAGTTTATGTCTTGAATTTATTAATCCGTTCTTTCTTCTCGTTTCTTGACTCCCCAATCCTTGTTTCCCCGATATCTTTAATATCACCTATCTTGTGTTTTATCGCTTCCGCATTGTTTGTGTCGTGTTTAGCTTCCGCTCGTTTTTCCATTGCATCAGTTGGTATCAGAGTACGGCTAGGCTTCGTTCTTACGAATCCTCGGTCTTGTTCTTGCCGTTGTTGTGTTGTTCTTGTTGTTGTTGAAAATTGAAGAAAAACAAAAAAAGTGAAAAACTAGAAAACTTGAACAAAATTTGGTCGAGCGGGTTGGAAACAAGTCCCCGAGTGTTAAAAAGTAGTGGGGTTTGTTCCTTGTTGTATTCCCGTCGTTTTGATACCTATATCTCGTGTTTTGGTGTTGCGATTCAAAAACTCGAAAATCAAACCCAAAAATTGAAAATTTCTTGAAAACGCTTCAAACTTGAATCGAAGCTTTGTTAGAGGTTTAAACCTATTGGGATTTGGTTATTATAGTTGAAAACACCATTTGGTATCGTTGGAACTGAGTAAAAGTCGAGTCGGGGTGATTTTGTGTGCCAAAAACTGAAATTGCAGTCGGGGTTCTGGTTCTGGAACACAAGCCTGCGCGATCGCGCAAAGCTTCACGCGATCGCGACAAATCCCCAAGTTAAGTCATCGCGATCGCGCGTCTACCCACGCGATAGCGAAGAACAAGTTTTTCCAGAAAATTCCAGTTTTGGACAGAATGTTCGCAACGACTTCCAAACAGTTTCTAAACACCTAAACTCCAATTGGACCATCAAATATGATGACTTTGTAGATCACAAACAAAATTTCATCCGGTTCCAAATCCGTTTGGTCCAAATTCGAGTCAAATCTTTTGTGACCCGTTTTCTACCATACCTCTTGGTTAGTGTTTTGAAGGTAATTGGCCTACTTGAAAGACACTAATCCTTTAGCGTATTAGGTATTCGTGCGTAGAAGAGATTAGAATTCAAAGAAGAGTCGTAGAACTCCTTTTGGCCTCAAGTGCGCACTTTAAATAGCCGTCCGTACATCGAGTCTCATTAATTCCACTCCGAACTTTAACTTGGACATGCTAGTTGTGATTACCTTGGTTCCCAAGTTGAGAAGGCCTCACTCTTGAGTGTACATATATTGAGTGATACACGTGAGGGAGTGACTTTCGGGAGGTTTTGTTCTTTGGTGTTGTAACGATATCGGAAGTTGATTGTGGAGATTATGACTCATATGGGGATGATGCGAGTTGCTATGACTCGTATGGTGATGATGGAGACTATGGTTCCTATGATGTTGATGATGGCCATTACTATGATGATGGAAACCATGGCTCCTATGGTGATGAAGCGGTTCACTATGATGATCGTGAAATTGATGAAGACTATGAGGCTCATGAAGATGAATGTGTTGATCCTTATGCTTCTAGTCAAGAAAATGAAGATGGTGACGCTTCAAGGTACATTGATCCTACTTACTCTTCTTGTGAAGAATTTGATATTGATGATAGTGACATAGATAGAGTTGATGATGATGTTGATTATAGAAATTGTTCATATGCATCTTCTCTTGGTGTTGCTTGTGGAGTACAAGGGAGTAGTAGAGGACCTTCCATTAGTATGGGAGGTGGTGGTGGTTGTTCCATGGGAAATGGGAGATTTGCATCTTCTAGTTCCCATGTGAAGGGTGGAATGAGAAAGGGCATTGCTCTTACCGTTACGGGGGTACATTGCTCTAGTAGTGGTGGTAGGAGTGGTGCTAGGGGCTATGGAACCAAGGTGAGAGGCAATTGTGGGTTCCATAGTAGTGCTCCTTCCTCGACTTCCAACAACACTTCTAATGTTGGAAGAGTGACGGGAAGTGGAGGATATTCTAGTGGTGTTGCCACTAGTGGAGGGATAAGAAAGACTCAAGTTGAGGGTGATGTGTTTCTTGAACTTCCAAGTTCTTACTTGGATGATCCTATACGAAACTTGGGTCTAAGGAGGTTCCTTGTTGAGGTGGAAGGTAATGGAGGGTACTTGCTCAAGATTGGTAACATCGATGCCAATTGCATTAGTACCTCGGTGGTTGATGAGTTAAGGCTACCATGCTATGCCCTAGAGCATCCTTATAAGTACCACGGAGTGTGGGTTTCCAAGCAAGCTCGGGTGTGCATATCTCATAGGAGCTATTGGGGTTATATGTGGTGTGACGTGTACCCCATGCAACATTGTGATGTGTTGTTAGGTGAGCCATGGTTGCAAGGCAAGAAGGTGCGATATGTTCTTGAGAATGATAGGTATTATGTGAACAAGGGCCAAAGGAATTATGACCTTGAGCCTCTTGGAGCGAAGATCAAGTCATCTCCTAGTATACCTTCTAGGCCTATGCAAAGGGGAAAGGAGCAAGAACCTCATTCCATGATTGAAAGGGTGCAAACAAGATGTCCTACAAACACAAGCAATGGTGGGGCTAGTGCTACAAAAGAGTTGACAAATGTCAACAAGGTGAGCCCGAAGCCACTTCCAAAGCCGAGTGGTTCACCAACAAAGAAGAAGGAGACGTCAAGCGATGAGTCTCCAAGTCCTAGATTCCGGGTTGATGTAAAAAGTCCACCTACTCCGGCTATGGGCATTCTCGGGCCTCGTCCCAATTCGCCCGAATTTGAGAGACAAAAGATAGAGAGGAGTAAGGGAGTGACCGGTGACATTCCTCGAGTGGAAAAAGGAGAGGATGTGTTGAGTGATGTGAGTGGGATGTCACCACCCGAATCTACACCCGACCTTGAAAAGAAAATGAGGGAAAAGAAAGAGGAAAAAAGAAAAATTGAGAGTGAGGACACCCCTTATTCTAACCTTAACCCTTTTGCTTTTTCTTCTACTTGTTTGAGTACTTGTGTAGGTATTCTTGGAGGCAAACCGATGGAGCCTCAACCATGTTCCGAGAGGGAAAGACAAGGTGAAGGCGATGCCAAATGTGAGCTACGAGGTGAAGGAACTACCCATGAAGCTTCATGTACATTGAGTGAGCCCGGATGCGACTCAAGTGTAAGTGTTAGTTCTTCTATCCTTGAGCATGATACTTCCTTGTCTTGTGATCTTGTTTGTAACAACTCTATGCTAGTTGATGATTTGCATGAGTATAATGTATTTGCAACTAGTGTAGAGCCTTTGGGTCAACTTGTGTATGAAAATGAACCACTAGTTGAGAGGGTTGAAAAGCCACATCATGATGTGAGCTCGAGTTTCTTTGAACCTCTCTTTAGTGAAAATGTTGAAGTTGACCTTGTTTGTGAACCTTGTTATGACACCCCACCTATATTTGATAAAGGAGAAGATGAATTGCATGATAATCTTATTCTTCCCTTTGATTGCTTAATTGATAGTGGTGGTCTCTTGTATCGTAGTGAGGGTGGGTTTGATCTTGAGGAGTCTCTAGAGTGTGAGATGGATCGATTTATTTTCGATGACTCCTCGAGTGAGAGTGAAGGACCTAGTCTTTATTCTATGCTTTTGTGTAACCATGAATTTGAGGTGCATGCCTTTACATTCCTATTGTTTGAAGGCAATCTTGTTTGTGGTGGTGAATTGTATCGGACTAGGGTCAGTAGTAGAATCGAACCTCCATGGTTTGTAAAGATAGGCTCTAGGGATGATCCATTGTTTGAGACTCCAAGTAAGGAGAGTAGTCTTGATATTGGTCGTGTTGACCTTTCTTCTAGTGGTCCTAGCCTTCGTTGCATGGACTATAATGATGAAGAACCTATTTTGGAGACTTTCCTTTGGAGTTTGTCTAGTGACGAGGGTCGTCTTGGAGGAGTATTTGGAGGTGAGGAGGTACCTCTTGGTGTGTGTAAGAATGCTTTTAAGAAGGGGAGTGGAGTAGTCAATGTTAGTTGTGAATTGAACTATTTTACCTACTCCATCCCATATGTTGAGCACACCTTGAGTGTTGGGCATACCAAAGCCAATGTATCACATTGTGATAAAATTGAGTTGAAGGCTTGGTGTGTTGGTCATGGGCTTAGGGGTCGTGGGGAATTTAATTGCTTCATGCATATCCTTGATCTCTATGCTTGTTTGAAAAATGGGTGCTTGTTCTTGTCGAGCCAAGACCTTATTGTTTCCCTTGGGAACATACACTTTTTAATTGGCATTGATGCTTGGCTCTACCACAAGAGTGTGTTTTCCACACCGCTTGCACTTATTATTGTTGAGCTAACCTACTTGTGAAGTAGGAAGTTTTTGGTTGTGCTTGTTTTGATTGTAGGTTTTGATGGTTCGATTTCAAGGACGAAATCCTTTCAAGAAGGGGAGGATGATGCAGCCCAAAATGGCCTAAACGACAACCATCAAAAGCCAAGCTCGAGAGCACAACGGATACGAGTCAAGGCCTCCGGAAACATCTTGAAAGATCATGCATTGGAGCGCCAACGGATGGAGGAAATAGGGCAGGAAAACAGGCAGCCCAAAACAGGGCAAAACAGGGGAGCAAACTGGGAGCTCACTGCCTGAGGAAGAGCATCTGTTCTTCGCGATCGCGCCCATACCTCACGCGATCGCGAAGGGTATTGCTTTTGCCTGCACGACAGCGCCCACTTACACGCGAAGGCGAAGGAGAAGCTGGAGGAGACCTGCGCGATCGCGAGCCCTTTGGCGCGATCGCGATGCTTTGGTTTAGTGTCTGCGCGATTGCGATCTCCCTTGCGCGATCGCGAAGGGTTAGAGTTGAGCAGCGGACCAGAATCAGCTTCAGGGCCATTTTTGTCCAATAATCAATGTAAATGTATATATAGCACATTAGCTCTTCATTTTCATTAGTTAAGTTAGTCTTGACATTGAATAGAAATAAGAGAGAATAGAGAGAAGGCCAAGCCTTTCTTTGTTGAAGCCCGAGGCTTCGTTTATGACTCGACTTGGAACCTATGGAGATCGACATCTAGTTAGATTCCATTGTAAGGTTCAAGTTTCCCTTCTCCCTTTTGAATTCAATTAACGTGAATGAATTGAATTCGTTTCTTTCTTCTAATTTCTTGCCTTCCCAATCTCGATTTCTTGTTATCCTTTACTTGCTTCCGCTCGTTTATCGTTTAGTTTGCTTCCGCGTGTTTTCCCCTGCATCACTATCGGATACAAAGCACATGCCATCCCTCTGAGCATATGCTTCTTTGAAGCATTGAAAGAACTAATGGTATGACGCATCATTCTCAGGATCGACAACAGCATATGCTAGGGGTAGGATATGTCCTGTAAAAAGAAGAGTTATTATTTAGTAACAACATGAGTGTACTTTATTTTTTGACAACTTTCACTAAGATGCTGAAATCGACAAATGTTCCGCCTTTAAAAAGCTGTAGTTTACCTCCTGCATCCTGTGCACATGCAATAATGTATGTCCCTCCATATGCACCTCTGAGGAAGCTGGCATCGACTACAATTGTTGGCCTACAGTATTTCCATCCTTCAATTGTTCTTGTAAGAGCAACAAAAACATAAAGGAAGCGCCCATTTACCGCAGTGTGTAGTCGTATTATTGATCCAGGGTTTGCATGGTGCAGGACATACAAATAACTAGGTAACTTCTTATAAGAGTCACAAGGTTTCCCTCTTACTATTTGTAACGCCTTTTCCTTTGATCTCCACGCTTGCATGTAGTTTATGTCGACACTGTGCTCTTTTTTCATATACCTGATTATATCTGCTGGTGTGTACACTGTCCTCGGATCCTCATAATTGTCTTTTATTGTTCCTCCAATAACTGAAGAAGTAGCTTGTCTTTGTGCATTAAACCTCTGCTCATGTGAGCACGTGTGGTCATCCTTGAAAGATGTTAATTTAAATAGTTTCCCACACTTGACGATTTTAGAACCCACTCGCACTGCTCATCAATGCATATAAGATAGTACCTGTTTACGTAAGAGTTCAGTAACAGTTTTCCAGTGTTTACCATGCAGTGTAGTGCAAGTATGGCAACAATGCTATACTAGTATTGAAAATTAATTATGCTATAAATTAGTTCTTCATCGTCTGTACACACAATGAAAATACCCGGAACACTGTATAATTGATATTGAACTGCATAAAACCATATACCCCCAGGGTATATTATACACTACTAAGGTATAACACACAACGAAAATACAGGGTATACTGCATAATTGATATTGATCCATATAAAACCAGTATACCCCCAGAGTATATTGTACACTAATAAGGTATAACACGCAATGAAAATACAGGGTATACTATACAATTGATATTGAACCTCATAATTAGTTCTTCTACGGCTACAATTGCTCTGTACACGCAATGGAAATACAAGGTATACTGTACAATTAATATTGAACCGCGTACAACCAGTATACCCCCACGGTATATTGTACAGTACCAAGGTATAATACGCAACGGAAATACAGGGTATACGGTACAATTGATATTGAACCGCATAAAGCCAGTATACCCCAACGGTATACTGTACAGTACCAAGGTATCACACGCAACGGAAATACAGGGGCATACAACTAGTATACCTCCAGGGTATAATGTACACTACAAAGGTATACACTGAAAAGTTTTACTATGTTGCTACTGCCTTGACGTTTACACTAAAAAGAACAAAAGTAGCAAGCACATTTGCACTGTATACCCATTTGGTATTTGCAACGTATTTCTTATTGCATACATTTACGCAAAAAATAGGAAACATAGTGCATACAGTATGTTACACAACTACTCAGAAACAGTAAAGTCACAAATTAATTCTCTTAGGGGGTACAATTGTACTGTATACCTGCTTGGTATACTGTTATTTCCACAGTATTCGTTAGTGTATACAGTTCTGTTATATTTGGAATACATTAGAACATTATACTATTACAATAGAACTATATACTAAAATAGTATACAATAGAAAAATTATAGTTATATTACCTTCTCGAACACGATCGATCAACCTTAAATTGAAATTTCCTGTAAATCGCATAGTACTTCATTACACTACTGAGGACATCCTTGTCCCTGAAAACTTGCCCAGTTTTAATGTTCCGATGATATTCATCCGTAATGATGTTGCCTTTATCAATTTGGATAATGTGATCGCCTTCTTCAATTTCCATATCGATCATCCCAACCTCATTCGACAAAATTTCAATGCCTTCCATATAATTCAATGTCGTGGAACTCCCCGCGCTTGTTAGGTTGCGGATTAAGGTTATTGAGATTGGAAAATCGATCATGTCAGGTTTTTTCCTCTTTTGCTGCATATACAGCTTCACTCCCATGTCATTACTGATCGACATGGGAGGATATGCATCTTTTACCCCAAATTTGATCTCAAACTGTTGTTTCGATAAATCGATATTTAGGAGCTCCGCGATAGCTGTCTGGAATTGTTTAAAACTACAGCTATTTTCAATCATAAAACCAGCAACTTGGAAATCACAGTACCTGTTAGCAGAATCCCAATGACCATTAAACTGAACTAAAATTTTGACTTCCATTGCTGAAGAGAGTATACGGATCTCTGTATGGTGAAGAAAGTATACGGTGCGAGCTTGTATTTATGTAAAAATTAGGGTTTTGGTAGCGTGAAATTGGGAGAGATTAGCGTGTATCCAATTCTGAAAGTATAGGATGTTTTGGACCTGGGAGAAGCGGGAGTGATAAAGTGGGTATTTAGGTAATTAGTTTAGTGGGTAGCTGGGGTAATATTTGAAAGTTGTGGGTAGGGGTTGTTATTACTTTAGCTTGTGTGGATATTTTTGTAAGTCACCCTAATTGTATTAAGTTAATGGGCCATTTATTGGGTAATTTATTTGGCTAATAAGTCATTTACCTAATATATACTATTTGATTCATCATTACCCTTCATTAACCTATTGACCGGACCGTTATTTTAGGACCACCTGTGACCAATAATTCAACGGAAAGTTGAGATGAACAAATTGTGCACTCCAATAAATTAGTTGGCGCTCCGTCATTGGACAAACTCAAATCCCACCTGCACCAGTTAACAAATCCACCCACATACCCAATCCCCGATAAGGGACATAAAGACTTTACTTGGTTGAGACATCATGCCTCTAATTTATACTTTGCTCTGTTGGCCTTACTTTCCGACCATGGAGAAGGGTGCCACTTCGAACTGACATGATTCAAACATATGGCTTTCTATATCCAAAACAGATGCGCTGACCAGACTGCGTTGCATCTCGTTTCATCCTCTGAAGCATATAGATCTACCAAATCGATGAAGACTTGAACTGAACTCGCCTATAATTGGGTATCTGGGTGGACTTTGTTAATAGTGTTCACGTGGGATTCAAAGTCATAAGTTGACACTTAAAATGTACCGCGGGAGTAATTTGTATGAAATCTACAATATATGATATAGTAACAAAATACCACAATTAAATTATCTATAACTCCATTGCTTATGTCAGATTTTTCTAAAAATTCAATCAAATGAGAACGAAAATAATCATTAGTAGTACATCTTATCCTGAAATTATTATTCATCACATCTGGAATTAGTTTCTAGTTACATTGATATTTACGCACATATCAATAGGTAGTCCGTGGTTAACCATGTTGGTCGCATCGTTCTCATCGAACGAAAACTAATATCACCTCACTCTCTCTACTTTCTTTTTTCCTGTCATTTGCATATACTCTCTCAGATATGACAAGTCTTTCAAATTCGTTGCTTATTTCCAAAATCCCTTCTCTCCATTTCTCATCTGGTACTTCTCCTCACCTTTTTTTATTTTTTATTTTTCTATAGTCGATCTGATTTTTCCTCTTTACTTTTAACTGGTTCCTTATTATACCCATTATCATTATTGACTGCTACTGAGCTTCTTGTATGCATCAATCGACCTCCGTACGGACTAGTTCTAAGATTATTACGAATGTATTAATACCACCATTAGCATTTCTTAGGACTTTATGTTTAGTCCCATGGTTATTTTTTAAAATACCGTGGATAGGCCGGCTTGTGCGCACCTGGACTAATTTTACGGGTATCTAGTACCTCCCACACACAAGCACATGTATCAAATAATCCTGTCCACCAACTCGACTAATTATTTTAAGTTACCTCGTGTTTTTGTTGCTTAGTCCCATTGTTATTTTTAAATATTGTGGATGGCTAGCTTGCGGACAACTCGATTAATTTCACGGGTACCTACCTCCCAGCAGCACAGATCCTGAATAACTCTGTCCACCAAGGTTTGCACATATGGGAAGAAATCACCTCGTGTTTTTGCTTTTGTTGCGTAGTCCATTATTCTGCCTGGAAAAAGAAAACGCACACACACACACACACACATTGTTGCATCTTTATTCTAGTGTTTGATACCCTCAACGAGTAGCTTAGCAGGTATGCATGCAAGACTTGTTTAGGGCTAAGTCATATCTTAATAGGTTATCTTCGGCTGTCTACACAAAAGTTTTTCCCAAGCTTCATAACTTTTACTTCAGTTATGAAAATGAAAGTTTGTTGTCAAAAGTTAGCAGAGGGAAGTAACCAGAAGGCATTTCCAGTCACCAATTTGTCAATTTTTATGTTGAAGATACCTCCTTTTGATTGCTGCCTTGCGTATGATTTTAATCATATATAATGCTCTCTTTAGTCACAAAACAGCTTGTTTCGAGAGGTTTAGTTAAGGGCAATAATATCTATCTTATTCGTCCTCTTCCATATGTTCAGAAAGTTAAAAGACATACAATGGAAAAAATTGAAAGGGAGTTGTTTGCTGAGCTGTTCTGAGTAGCTAGGTTTCTGATTGTTTGGAATGGATTTTTGTTGGCTTTTCATGGAAATGCATTGAAATTGATAAGGTGAAATCCATTACTTTATGTAAGGGGAATCCAACCTCTTAACATATTTCTCATGTTTTCTCTATTCAGGCGAGGATTAAGAAAGTGGCTGTCTATTCAAATAGAGTTTTTAGATAGCGTCGTCTGATATATCTTCTCCTCTCTATTACAATTACACGTTTCTCAAGCAAAATTAAATAATTTTTTTCCCACGACACTAGCAGATCCTCCTATCAATTATGTTTAGCTGACTTTTTTCATTTTTTTTTTTTTGGGGCTTTTTTCTTGTGGTAGTTAATTTTCTTTACCGAATGTCCACTCATACTGTTATCATAGGTTGATTTGGATTTGAAATGAATGAGCATACATGCGAAATTATGTTTTAGACTAAATGCAATATAGCAGCTGCAAACCAACTACTAAGTGTACAAGAATTCACAATAAAACATTGGAATAAGGGATCATGATATGTTTGAAGTTCATCTAGCTCTATTTTTGCTTCTTCAACTGTTTCAGATAGCATTAGAAGGCAACCTTTTTGTTTCAAATATACTGTATGCTTATTGTTCAATCTTTTTCACGAGCAGCACGACGCTAACATTTTTCAAACAGATATGATTGGTTAATGAATGCATTGAAAGATCATTTATTGATTTAAAGGTTTCCTCTCCACCTTCCCAAACATACACCTGGTTATGATGTACTTTATTAATGTGTTTGGCTCTTGTTTGACGTCAATAGACCAAAGTGGCTGTTCCACCAATGTGTTCTTCAGTGCAAGGCGTGGAGTAAAACCATCCTCATCTGGAAGATCATTGTCGATTCAAGCAACATATAGGTATTTATTCTTCACGTGCTCTAGTTGTATGCAAGATATGGACTGAAGTTATTGGTGCTTCTTTTTTGCTTTAACTTGGCTTTATTGTTCAGGGAGGTTATTTTTTTATGTCAATTAGTCCTTGTGAGTTTTACTTATTCGATAATTGGAGAAAATATTTCATTGTCAATTTTTTTCTTCTTGTTAATTGGCAGGGATGGTGGAAGGTCAAGCAATGGTGGCTTCTTTGTTGGTGGCTTTGTTTTGGGAGGATTAATCGTTGGCGCACTTGGTTGTGTCTACGCACCTCAGGTAACCATACTCAACTAAACTTAACTAATTATTTCAATCGATTGTTGTTGGCTTATTGCCAATGTATTGGTCTAGTAGCCAACATGTAAGCCGTGACCAGCACTAAGTGAGGCTATGCCCGCCCTTTGCCATGGTAGAAACCCAACAAAGTTTTCCCTTCCCCTTTACTAGGACCATTCCAGATTAGCAAATCAACTTGTCATTCCAATCATACACAACACAATTCCAATTTATTTGATGAAGTAGAAAACTTTATTAAAGTGGGAAAATCTCCTGTATACAAGAAGTTTACCAAAAAGTCAAGAACCTACATAAAAACTGGTTCTCTACAAATTGTACACAATCTTCTTATATACAGGAACCTCATTGGTGCACCAAAAATAAAGGAAAAGCAGCAGGCTATTCCTCAAGTGTAGAAATTCATTTTCTACTCCATCAGATGCCATATTCCTCTCCTTCCGAAGGATCCACAACAGTGCAAGTGGAGTAACGTCTCATGCCCTGAGTCTTCTCTTCCGCCTCCCATAAGCCTACTATGTAACATGTTCTTCACTCTTGGCAACTTCGTCCACTGTACTCCAAACCATTTCAGTACTTACCACCACAACCATTTCGCTACCTTGCAGTGTAATCCGAGATGATCTGCATCTTCACCCGAGCATTTACAAATTAAAACACTAGCTCCACAAGCTAACATATGTAGTCTGTCTTTTCTTAGGTTCTCAGCTGTCAGGATCGCTCCCCTCACAATCACACATATAAAAGACACACCTTTTAGATGCTCTAGGTATCCACACTGATACATTCCGGAAGACTAATTCCTCTCTTACCAACAACTTGTGGTAGCATGACTTGATAGTGAACATCTCATCGCCCCTTGCCCTCCATATCCATGTCTTGGCTAATCTATGATGGGTTGTGTTATAAAGAATATCATGTCCCATAGAACTCCCCCCTCCCCCTGCATCCAGCCCTGTTGCACAATCATCTCTCGCCGGCTCGATATTCTTCAAATGTTTGAGAAAGTAATCCTCAATTGGTTCCCTTCAACTACCTGTGACGCTAGAGCTAATTCCATTCCCAACCCTAAAATTTGCTCTGCCACTGAGTCTTTCCACCCCTTCAGATGTTCCTCCATAGGCCGTAACCAAATGGTAGTGTGGCACTCCTGGTCCTCTATCCCCCGTCTACTGTACCATACTTGTCTGTTATCATCTTCCTCCATAAAGCTTGCTTCTCAGTCTCGAATCTCCACATCAATTTCCCTAATAGCACCTTGTTGACTCTGTTTGAGATCCTTCACTCCAATCTTCAACTCTTTTGGTGAGGTGGCGATCATCCAGCTGACTGAATAATTTTTTTTTGAGACTTGTAACATATTTTATTATGAGAAATAAAAGTTCGATAGCACAAAGAAAGTGCTAAAGAAACAGATAACTACATAGCAAAACAAGAAAAAGCATCCCCAAACATATACTAGCCTTTATCCTTCACAGACCTTCAATTATATCTAACATGGGTCCTACCTCCTCTACAAATTTTTCTTTACACCAAAAGTGAAGTAAAAAAAGACAGTTCATCTTGATTTTCTGCTCAGGGTGATATGTCCTCAAAGCATCTGGAATTTCTTTCCCTCCATATTGTCCACCAAATGCAAGCAGGAATGATTCGCCACCATTTTTTCTGGCTAATCACTCCTCCCTGATTGCCAGCATGCTAAGAGCTCTCCCGCTGATCTTGGCATTGTCCACCTCAGGTCCTTCATGTTTAAAAATAGCAGCCACAACTTCCAAGTAACCTGGAAGTGCAAAAACAGGTGACTATTGGATGATGAGGTTCATAGTTTCGTCTGCTGCATCTCAGAGGAAGTTCCTCTGTAGCCTCTCCATGTCTCAGTCGCTCTAACCGGTGCCTGCAATAGTGACGTAAAGTATGTCCATATGGTCGACAATGAGCTCTTGATTAGCACTTTGCTCCCTCTTCCGATCTATAAGTACCTCTTCTATCATCTAGTTACTGTCTTCTCAATTCTTTCAATAACCGGGTTTTATACTGCTTGGTATTTTTCCGAGGCCCCTTGGAAGCACGATGTTGTCCATTCTTCTGCTGTTATAATCTCACACTTTCTGAATTTGATATTGAAGCTTGATACCACTTGGAACCATGTTAGGATCTTGAACCATGATACAACTTGGAACCATAATAGGATCTGTCTCAATTGGTTAACATTAGCATCACAGAAACATTGGCATCCTGTCTGCAAATAGAAGGTGTGATACTGAACATTTCATCTCCATGAGTTGGCTAGCCTGTGGTAGGTTGTTGTTTCTAAAGAAATTCCAGTAGGGTCTAAGCCTCATGTCCGATAGAACTTCCCTCCTTCCTGCATCCAGCTGTGTTGTATTGTCGCATCTCTCTGGCTCGATATTCTGTAAATGTTAGAAAATCCGAACATGTAATCCTCAACTGGTTTTCTTAACACCACCTGGATGCAAGAATAATTACGTCGCCACTGAAGCCTTTCCACCCCTTCAGGATATTCCTGCTTAAGCCGTAACCAAATGGTAGTGTGTTCCTAGTCCTCTATCTCCTGTCTACTGTACCATACTTGTCTGCTTAGTTCTGGAAAGCTCTTACCTCCTTAGTTCCAATCGGAGGTTATAGGATTTTTTTTTCTTTGTGTTGAAGAGAATACATTGGCTCTCTTGGCAGCCGCCTTCCTTAATTCTCCCAAGTTAAGGACGAGAAAACACCAGACTGCTCTTTGTAACTTTGTATGTTTGGTTATCTCCCTTCTTTTTTCCTTTATAACATCTAGGATAAATGAACGAACCACCCCTTTTGACTTTGGGGCATTACGATCGTCACTGCCTTGGTCTTCTATGCTAAAAACATTACTAATGCATCTAGTTTGTCACTTATTGATTGCCTTTTTCAGTTTTCTTTTGTAAATGCTGCAACTGAAAGCAGAAGGCTGATTAGCTGCAATTTTGTTTTTACAGATCAGTAAGGCAATATCTGGAACGGACAAGGAGGAAATCATGAAAAAATTGCCCAAGTTTATATATGATGAAGAAAAAGCACTGGAGGTACGCTGGTTTTCGACATATATATCTTTTATAGGAAGTCAGCAACATGTATCAAGAATTAGGAAGATGCATAATTTAGAGAATGGATGAAGATTAAGCTTTGCATAATTCCGATAGAGGTCGTAGTTGTCTTCCTGTTCAATGGTTCTACTTTGGCATATATGTGTGCATCCACCTCATAACAAAGTTCCCAAATAACTACCAGAGATTCCTTTTAACTACCAGGGCTTCCTTTGTTTCTACCCATTTAGGTGTTCTCTAAACTACTAGTTTACTAGCAGTATCCAAAATTTTTGTCACTTTATATGCTTTGGAGTTTCTCTTTCTTTCTTTTATTTTTACAGCTTGTTTATTAATGACATAAGAAGACAATGAATTGTTAACCAAAACTATGTCACCATTATCTGAATTTGTTATTCTGATCTCATGTAGTTTCCTAAAGGGCTAAAGCTTGCTCCTCCTCTTTGTGATCAATTCTTTATAGTGATTTCATGAACTGGAACTTTGGAATTCTAAATACACCACAAGCTGATAATTCTTTCTTCTCCAAGTTGTGAAATGTGCATACTGTTCTCCCCTGCAGAAACAACGCAAGATACTTGCAAAGAAGATTGAACAAATTAATTCCTCTATTGATGGCATTTCTGCTCAGTTGAGGTCAGAAGACACCGAAGATGGAGCTCCTGTGAACCCAGACGAAGTTGAAGCCCTCATATAAGAATGCTTGACTTGGACAAGTGATGTTATCAACTCTTCAGTTCATATGATAGAGCATATTCTGAAATGTTCTTCGTTGCAGTTTTAGTATAGTTGGTCTTTGTGATGAGATGTTATCTAAAACTGAGGAATAAGATTTTTGTTAACTGCTTTTGTTTGATGAATGTTGTGCAGCTTCAAATGCTTATATACATGCTTATAATCCTTGCTATCTCACTGCCTGTACCCTCTTTTTCTTTTTATGTTAACATTTGGTGACCGTATGATGTGGTACACTTTTATTATTTAATTATATCTCAACACGCCTCCTCACGTGCAGGCTTGATTCTTTTGTCATGAGCCAAGTACGTGGAAATTCTTTTAATATTGGGTGGCAGCGAGATTCGATCCTAGGACCTCTGTCTGCTCTGATTCCATGTTGAATTGTGTGATCATTTCATCTAAAAGCTTAAGCTGTTAGATGTGGTACACTTTTATTACTTAATTATATCTCAACAATCTGCATTATGCTGCCTCTCCCTTCTCTTTAAAAGCACGTTGTGATTAGTAGCGTGGAAACTCATTAAAAGTCAATTTCCTCTCCTTTTCCTTTCCAACTGTCTTACGTTCTCAAATCCTTGAGGATTGTATCAATGATGTTGCCCATACCTTCTTCTCCGCATAATGAAATGCTCATTACAGAAGCGTGAGAACAAGGATTCAGTGCCTTCTCTTAGAAATAGACGCTGCTATGTTTCTTGCACTAGTTATTTCGGCTCATATTATTCAGAGGGATACCAGGTAAAAGAAAACAAAAATCCAATCTTGCCTATTGCATGCATTTCCCCACTGTAAATGCTGGTAAGTCTATCTCCACAGCAGAAACAAATAATTAAAGAAGTGATAATCATAAATTATTGCCAAATCACATACTCCTATATAGTGCAATGTTGACTTTCTCAGCTATGGTTCATCAAGCATTATGTTCTTTCAGTATCAATCATAAAGCTCATTGCCACTATTTACTCTATGCTATTTTACGTGACACTTTTTCCTTGTTAACATGTTATATAATAACGTCATTTTTGTTTATATTTGAAAATAATTTAACTTTAATTTACTACTCGATTTACCTTTAATGAACTGATTTTATAATTACATAAATATCATGCGCACAAGTTTTGGAAGACAGTCCATAAAGAAATTGCATGTTACCCGGTCAGGTTTAAGATTCACAAGTTATAGCTCAAAGTATAGAACGACTTGATGCAGAAATAGTAACGACTCTATGGATACCAGTGGGAAATGAGTCGAGGACTGGGACCTGTGAGACTGTGACTTCAACTAATAGCTGGATGCAGAACGCACGGCTTTCAATATCATATCAACTTTGCAGTGCCTTTTTGACAATTTTGTCTTTGCAGGTGCAATATTTCAAAGCGCCTCAGCTCTGTTGGGATGACACTCATAATTGTGTAGCACTTTTGTATACAAAATGACCCACTGAAATAGTCTGCATTTTGACGAATTGCTCCAGTCCACATGCCACAGTACAGTTAATCATGCAACTTTATGAGATTTTAGTATTTTACCATACCAATGACTACATAGCATATAGTGCACACCCCATCAGGGCAACCTCTAGAATTTGGCAAGCATGTCTCACCTTTGTAGTATTGTGTTCCCACTCATTCTCTTCCTGTTGAACCCTCTTTGCTACAATGTTTATGGCGTTGGCATAAACTATGGGACTATTGGAAGCAACCTGCCATCACCAAAGAAAGTGGCTCAGATACTTCAGTCCACTATAATTGACAAGGTTAAGATTTATGATACCAACCCTCAAATCCTTGAAGCCTTTTCCAACACTGGCATTGACCTCATTGTTGCTGTTGAAAACTCACACGTTTCAAACTTAAGCGCCACTCAGTCCGCTGCAGATGAGTGGTTAGCCACTCGTATCTTGCCCTTCATTCCTGCCACTTCCATTGTTGCCATTGCAGTAGGCAATGAGTACTTAACCAATGATAATGATGATGATGATAAATTAGACCATAATGCCTTAGTCCAAGCTATGCAGAATCTACATTCTGCTTTGCTAGCACGCGGACTAGACCGCAAAATTAAAGTGTCCACGCCACATAGCATGGCTGTTCTTGCTTCTTCATTTCCACCTTCATCTTCCACATTTGCCACCACTCTTCTCCCTATTATGACTTCCATTGTCGGGTTCTTAGCAGATACAGGTGCCCCGTTTATGGTTAATGCGTACCCATATTTTGCCTACCGGGACAATCCTGGTACGGTCAATTTAGAGTATGCATTACTAGGAAATGCAACCGGGGTACGTGACCCTAAAGGTTACGTGTACACCAACATGTTGGATGCACAAATTGATGCAATCCGATCAGCTGTCAATGCGCTCGGTTTTGGAAACCGGACGATCCAGATTATGGTGTCTGAATCTGGATGGCCATCGAAGGGGGATAAGGGAGACACTGCTGCGACAACTGAAAATGCTAGGACTTATAATACCCGATTAGTTGAACGTGCTCAGTCAAATAAAGGTACCCCCATGAGCCCAAAAGATAGCATTGATATTTTTGTGTTTGCATTATTCAATGAAAACAAGAAACAAGGAGGGACTAGTGAGAGGAATTTTGGGATTTTCAATGGAGATGGATCAAAGGTATATGATGTGGATTTGAGTTGCCAATTCTGCAGCAGCAATTCTAATGACAAAATGCAAGGTTTTGGAGAGCGAGTGTCGTTGAGGGGGCCTTCAGTTTGGTGTGTGGCTAAACCACATGCAGAGGAGAAAGTAATACAGGCAGTGGTGGATTTTTGTTGTGGACCTGGAGGGGTGGATTGTAGGGAGATTTATGAAAATGGGGATTGCTTTCAGCCTGATAAAATTCATGCTCATGCATCTTACGCGATGAACGCTTATTACCAGATGCATGGAAGGAATTATTGGAATTGTGACTTCAAAGGCACTGGACTTGTAACTTTCAGTGATCCAAGTAAGTAGTCAAACTTTGGACATCAATTGCATTTTTAATGTGTACACATATCCACATTATGTCGTTGCTGATTTTGATCAATATAGGTATTTAAGCCAGACATGTTCTCATTTTAACTTTTCTTGATTTTGTTGTTTAATCAGGTTATGGAAAATGCTTCTATTCCCAGCAGTGACAAAGGAATCAGCAAGGGGGAAGGGCAAGTGGGATCAATGTAATTCATAGCCTTTTCAGTCCTCTGTTTCTCTTGAGTTAGTAATTATCAATGTTATGTTTCTTTCACAAATTAGCGTCCTTAACCAAAGGCTTTATGTTTATCCGAAAAAGTTTTTACTCTTTTGACTAGAGATCAACCTATCAAATCATTTGCATCAATGCCCTACAGACCAAATCAAAAGGTAGTAGGGTCCTTTAAGATGATTTCAATATGGTAATGGCATCTTTCTGTGCAACAGAAATTGAATTTGAGAAAATCTCCACTGGCAAGCACAGTAAGAATAAGCTCTCTAACATTTTGCTACTTTCAACAACAACATACCTAGGGAGGGTGAGATGTATGTAGACCCTCGGTTCAAGAAACAGTTTTGGAAATGGGTTTGGAAATGAAATACAAGATTAAAATGAAAAGATAGAAATATCAAGCTAAAAATAATGATTTAAAAACAAGATAAGTATATTAGTTTATGTAATTTAAATTTATAGACGTGCACATCTAGCATTGAATAATAAACAAATAGAAGTGAGATGCATTAATTGTGAATAGATATGCACATCTAACATCGAATAATAAACAAATAGAAGTGGGATGCATTAATTGTGAATAGATATGCACATCTAACATCGAATAATAAACAAATAGAAGTGGGATGCATTAATTGTGAATAGACATGCAGATGGAGCATCTGCAACTAGGATACTTCAATACTCCCTCTGGTCCATTTTATTTGATTTTTTAGCCTATTTTTTTGGTCCACAATATTTGATCTTTTCGGAAATCAAGACACAATTTTACAATGTCACCCCTTGCTAATAAATGATTTTAAACAAAATGATAAGTAATAATAGCTTGAATAAGGGCTAATATAGTCAATTATATTGCTAATTAATGTTAAAAATGTGATTTTCTTAATATGCGTGAAAACACCCAAAAAATCAAATAATATGGACGGGAGTATCAACTTTTTTATTTCAGTGAACAAATTTTGGTTCTTTTCCATAAGTCGCATAAGTGAGTTTAATTGTGTTAGCTTTATTGGTTATAACTTGGCCCAAGTCTTCATTATATTATTAACTTCAGGTGCTTTTAAGTTTCTGAAGGAGTTTTGAACACTTCAATTTATCAGGTGCAATGCCAGCCTCTGCCTACAGCTGACTCTTTCTGAAGACGGCAACACATCAATGAATTTACCTTAATTCATCATGCTTAAGAGGCACTAAACTGGGGAAAAACAGTGAGGCATTAGGCACGAGTCGCTGGACATGAAACATTACTTAGCAGAACAAGTGTAGGTAACCTTCAACTGTAGTCGTACGAACACGCTTAATCAACAACGTCTTGGCTCCATTCTCTCCTGACCAGGCGAGGACTGAGACTTCAGACCTTGAGGGGCGAATTGATGCAGCTTAATGACTTAAGGCCTTCATGAATGAACAAGTATACAGATATTAAAATGTCAAGTGTCAAAAGCTGCATTTGAATTTTTTTTCAGGGAGGAGGTGTTATTTCCATAAACGCGGACACCACACACCCACCATAATCCATCTTCTGGGTGCACCGTTTTGTGCATACTGAGGCAGAGGCTCATCGCATCAAGAAGAATCTGCTTTCAATACTAAAACAAACTGAA
Source organism: Petunia x hybrida (assembly GCA_037355625.1). Taxonomy (NCBI): domain Eukaryota; kingdom Viridiplantae; phylum Streptophyta; class Magnoliopsida; order Solanales; family Solanaceae; genus Petunia; species Petunia x hybrida. The sequence goes on along the minus strand of JBBBVM010000561.1, from coordinate 1,817,637 downwards.
TACTTGCATATTCGGGCTAAATGCAGTGTGACAAGTCTTGCTGATCAAATAGACACTTTCAATCCCATATCAGCAATATGAACAGTCAAGGGTCACCAATCAAGCTACAGCAAGCACTTAGTTCAGTTAGTTGTATGGAGCCTTGGTGGAAATTATGCAGCAGCATGCACTAGCATAATGTATGAAAAGATCTACTACTTAACATGTGATCGTCATTGTTCTGCTTTTTGGTTCTTTTGGGGAATCCCTCCAACAAAGTCAAATATTACTTGAGCTATGATACTGTAACCATTTTATCTAAACCGCAGTAAGTAAACAAAAAAGTAATAGGGATTATATTGTATAATGCTTCATTTTATTGGAAAATTGGTCTTAGGAAGACCCAAGCACCTAGTTCAACTTTTTGAACAAGCCACAAACAAGAAGTCCTGATGCAGCATATGGCTGTGTGAAATCCACAATTCTAGTTCGATTTGTAACTATTGCAATATCACCACCAATAACACCATCAGAATACTGGGAGCAAATCAAAATGGTCAGCTCACAGGGTGGTTAAAGTCATGTACTGTTAGTTACGTTTGAATATCCACTGTATTGAAAAAGTAACAAAATTATTGTGACATCATAATATCATATGCAGGAATAATGAGAGATTTTTCAGGACTAAATTTAAATGGTCCCGTCACTCTGCAACAAGTTCTTTAGCAGAAGTGGTCCGCCATAAAAAATGCTGATTGCTTCAAGGTGAAGAATACTACGTCCAGCTGATTTCAATATACAAGTAGTAAAAAATGAAATGGTCCCACTCGTAATTAATGAATCGATAACATACACGATACACTACCAGCAAAATGGTGCATTATACACGATATACAACCAGCCAAATGCTGAAATGCATGTGAATTTAGCTGGAGTGTTCAATTTGTTCCATCAAGAGGAAAAATGCTCTCTTATATCTACATTAACTCGAGCCAAATATATAGACGATCCTTAAAGTTGACATCAATTTGACATTTCAACCGAGACTTGTACCGATTAGACTCTCCAGCATGGTTCAAAGTGTGCTCATTAAGCACTTTAGTGATGGTGTTCTAACTTCTAACTAAGGAGGCTTATTGATTTGACTCAATAGCAATATTCCAACAAAAACGTTAGAAGAGTAGGTTGATTGTGCTAGCACCTCTAACCCCATTAGTCACAAATTAGGATAGGACAGTACCTTCAAAGTCATCCATCAATTAAATCGTATTAACTTATCCGAAAAATTGATTCTATTGGTATTGGCCATTGGGTCGTGACATGCCTCTCAATTCAAAAAATTTAACCACGCGTCCTCGACTAATGTTGTCTTTTTGTCTCCACATAAGATGGTTTTAGCAAAATGATCCCCGTTTCATCCGTAGATAACACATTAAGTTATGAAACGATAAATAAACCTCTTAAGAAGATATTGAATGACAAATATTGTCTGCGAGAATGTGAGAAGAGATTGAAGGGGAAAGTGTTGTCCAAGCAGCACTTCAAGTTATATGTGAGAATGTTGGAATAGATTAAAAGTCAAGTATTGCCTATGCAAAAGAGAGTCAAAGGCACTTACAAGAAAATGAGGACAGGACACGAGCATCATTATAAGATTTTATAGGGGTATTTCTATCCAAAATTTATTCATCAAACTTAGGGAAGGTCATTTTGCTAAACATTTATGTGGGGGTCAAAAAGGAAAAACTACTGATATGGTGTCATAGTTTTGCAATTCACCCCGCTCAATTTGTGGAAATGACATCAGGTAGCCACTTTAAAGGTTAAAATTTAACTAAGAAGCCAAATTTACTTATGCTATTTAGTTTGTAGTCACATTTTAAAAATTATTGCAAGTTAACGAACCACTTTCAAATCATTATGGCTGTAGTTGAATACTCATATTATGAAGTTCATAATTTAAATATTTTTTGTCGGAAATGAACTAAATTTAGATCAAAATTGTGAAATTAGACTCAACTTCAAATCAAATTCAAATCTTTTGATTTGAAGTTGATTAAAGAAGAAAGTAGCAAATTTCAACTTCATACCAAATGGGCCGAAGTTAGTTTAACTTACTTGAATTTCAACCCCCAATGAACTGAAAAAATAGGTAACACGGCCAGTTTCTTCAAAAGTGTGCCCATAAATGACAGAAATTGTAATAGCACGCGTGGAAGTGGTTATTTGTGCACTTCGCTCTTTTAGACCTCGGGTGTTTCATGGATGCCCCATGACACCATAACCCATACCCTTTTCACCTTAATTAGCCCAAAAGAGCAATATTCACCAATCAATAAACGACACGTGTGACCTCGAGATTCTTAATGCTCCATTGTCTTTTAACGGCTGTTAACGAACCTACCCACGCTGACTCCAGAAGAAAACCCACTACCCCAAATCTAACCGTCCATATATCCAGCACCAAACATCCAACGGCTGCTAATCCATTCAGAGATCTATCCGGTCATTCACAAGTCTCCAACCAATAAAATCCAAAAACGTGTCAGTCAACTCATAATTAACATACACCCAACCCACCGGCTTTACCTGTTACAGCCGGTTTCCCCAAACCGCAATCATCTTGCCTTTATTTTCTCTCTTTATTTCTTTCTTTAGTTTCCTCATTTCCTTTTTTAGAACAAATTATTTATTTTCTTGGTTCTGAAAATATCAATTACATTCATAGCCATCATCTGTGACAAATTCTCAATTTCTGGTAAATTTTGTTTAAACTTTTCAACATATTTTGATAATTTTGAAGTTTATCCATAAAGATCCCTCTTTTGATTAGGTATCCCAATTATGCTTTCATATTGGTTGGAGCAGAGACGGATCCAGGATTTTAACTTTATGGGTTCTGAATTATAGGACAACGACCTCGAGTGCTAGTAATTGGCTTCTGAATTTAAATTTTTGTCCGTATTTGAAGCTATTGGCTTCTGCCGAACCCAAAAATAACATTTTTTGTTGGCTTTAGTAGTTTTTCTTTTTTGTTGGGTGGTTGGTTGATTATCATATCAGGCTATTTTGAGAAAGTGGGGGTTGTTTCTGTTTATTGGGATCTTTGAATCTTGAGCACACCGTTAGAGGTATTTCTTTAACAAATAAAACTGAAAGATTCCTTTTTGTGAATTGGGTTGTGAGATTGAATCTTTGGAATTAGGAAAGATTGAATTTTGATAAACTTTTGGGGGTTTTGAAGAATAGTTTTTGATTCTTTAAGACTTGGTTTAAGAGTTGATGATCTTGGGATATGCATATGGCTGCGGGGACCGATTTTTCACCACCATTTGGTTTATTAGAAGAGGGTTATAGTCAGGAGAATACATCTTCTGCTAGGAAAGATGAATTACGAGACGAGCAGCTAAAGCCGACAACTGGTAAACCTCCACGACACATATCCGTAGGACGACATTCAATTGGCTCTGCTGCACTTTTAACAGTGACTGATTTGGTAAGTGAATGAATGAATAGTCATTAAAGATTCTATCTTGCAAACTGTTGTTGATTTACTTAAATGCTATTATTGAATGTTATAGTTCAAATAAAAATGAAGTCCTTTTAGCTCATTCGAGAGGTGAAGGCAGTTTAGTTTAGCTTGTATAGGCAATGGTTTTTAGATTGCAAGTATGCATTGGAATCCTAAGCTTATTGGCTTGAGATTTAATTTGTGGATCTGGTAATAGCGATTCGTTTGGTACTCTGGTATAGCTGACCATCCCAACATTCAAAATTCCCATATAATTGAAATCAGATTACATTCTTACTTTCCTTAATTTGCACAGTAGCTGATAACGGCTCTCATGCTGGCAAATAACAGCATTTGTACCTTCCATCAATCTTATTTCCTGTTCTATTACCCTCTTATTTTCCATAATTATACGGTATCTTACTTCATCCGACTAATTCTTTTTGTTTTTCTTACACTTGCTAGGATCTTGAAATTGGAGTGAAGGTTTCTCAGTACCCTTCAGATGAGAACTCAAATTTTCTACCAGTATTTCGTTCTGGAAGCTGTGCTGAGAAAGGACCCAAACAGTACATGGAGGATGAACACGTCTGTATAGACGATCTACTCAAACATGTTGGTGACATGGCAGGTTTAACTTCACCGGGGGCATTTTATGGGGTCTGTAGCCTTTCTACTTACTTTTGGATGGAATAGCTATAGTGCCATGTGTTATTATCATTCTGCATTTCATCAGCGTAGATGAACTTTTTTCTTTGTTGGATCTTCTCCCCTTGTTCACTCAGCTTTAGGTTAAAAGAAATTCGAGTTTGTTTATGTGAGATGAAATTAGTAATTAGCCTATGCATGAAGCAATTGGAGTACATTATCAAAATTTGTTTGATGCTCTACGAGTGTTTAAGGACTTCAAAATGATCTTGGCCATATCCTTCCATTTCAATCAAATCTGCAAATGGAGAGTTTAAGAGTGATGATTTGGGCTTTATTTTCTTTGTGACTGAACATGTGGAGAAAGATAAAGAGAATTCTGTGGAAGGCAAAGAATGACCAAGTATATGTTGAGGGAAAAAGCTGAAGGAACACGAAATGAGAGGAGTCTGGAGCTTGTTCAGGTCACTGAGAGATATTTATTTGAACAGTGACGTGTAAGGCAATCCGTATGAATTACCTTAAGAAGGTTTCATTAATTTTATATTGAAAATTTAAAAGTGGCAATAGTGTTTGAGCTTTCCTTAGCCAGAAAGGCTTTAGAAACTCAAATTAAGGTTCACTGAATGTTGAAACATCTAAAGCTTCTTGGCTGCATACTCATTGAAAGAACTCTAAATAAGTTGTGGACCTTTTCACGATATTTTTTTAACGTATCCAAGTTCTAGAGAATCCAGGAAAGAAGAACACAGAAAATTCAAGAAAGACAGTATTGACTCCAATATACCCTGTATCTGTAACAAAACAATCTTCAGTCTCAACTGTTGGCTAACTTTGCTTGCTTGTGTTTGTTTATCTCGGATGAATCATAGGTGATATGCACCTTTTAACCTTGTTAAGCTGGAAACTGTGTGCATTCTTTTAAGTTTCTAGATTAAACAAGGTTGTTGATTGAATCATTTTCTTAGCAGGTATTTGATGGCCATGGGGGTACAGATGCAGCATTCTTTGTTAGGAATAACATTCTCAGGTTCATACTTGAGGACTCCTGTTTTCCCTTGTGCTTGGAGAGGGCACTCAAGAATGCTTTTATAAAAGCGGACTATGCCTTTGCTGATGATAGCTCCCTCGACATATCCTCTGGCACCACAGCACTGACAGCTTTATTGTTTGGAAGGTTAGTCAGTTTGTGCATCTTCTCTTGTTGAAATGAAAGATAATTTCCAAGTTCTAGTAACTGCTAATGTTTCTGCACTTAGAAAAATGTAATGTACTTACAAAACAGAAACATAAGATCAGATCTTTTTCTCTGCAATTGGTAATTCTTTGTTAGTTATGGAAATGAATGAGGATACTTCTCAGGAGAAGGTTGTGAAGTAGAATAAAAGAAACTGCCCTATTTTTCTTTTCATGTTTAACATCCAACACCATGTTGATATGCATAATCTATCGTTTAACAAATGGGCCTAAATGTAAAAACTAATTAACTCATTTAGGCTAGCGTTATATGTTTCGCAAAGCCTGTGTGAAAATTTCCAAGTATGTTTCTTTTCTTCCACATCCTACATTAAGTGTAAATGACTACATAAGTTTCTTTGCATGTGTACTTGATCAAGTTTTCCTTTCAATAATTTTTTCTGCTTTAGTTTTAATGCGATTTTATCTCTTGCAGAACCTTGATAGTTGCTAACGCAGGTGATTGTCGCGCTGTGTTGGGGAAACGAGGTAAAGCAATTGAGTTGTCGAAGGACCACAAACCAAATAGCACGTCTGAAAGACTTAGAATAGAAAAACTTGGAGGAGTCATATATGATGGATACTTAAATGGACAGTTATCTATAGCACGTGCCCTAGGAGATTGGCACATGAAGGGCCCAAAAGGTTCTGCGTGCCCCTTGAGTGCAGAACCAGAATTGCAGGAAACACTGTTGACAGAGGATGATGAGTTCCTAATCATGGGTTGTGATGGTCTTTGGGATGTTATGAGTAGCCAATGTGCCGTTACACTGGCCAGGAAAGAACTGATGCTGCATAATGATCCTGAAAGATGTTCAAGAGAACTGGTCAGGGAAGCCCTTAAGCGCAACACATGCGACAATTTAACAGTTATAGTGATCTGCTTCTCTCCAGATCCTCCACCTCGGATAGAAATACCTCAGACTCGAGTACGTAGAAGCATATCAGCAGAAGCACTGAATCTTCTGAAAGGAGTACTGGAAAGCAACTCGTGAGAATATTCTGGGAAACGAGAACGACCCTCCAAGGATAGTTCCAGCTTGAAAGATAAAACTTAGTGAGGGACATCTTTAACCCTGACCTTTAACCCTGCAGCTGCTTTCTCATTGCGAAAATCTACTCTGGTTTATTGGCAGGTCTTAATTTATCAAAGCCCGTGTTTTTCCCCGGGGTTGTGTTGTATCAATATAAGGTATACTGTATAAGTTCCAGATGATTTATTTTTTTGTTGTACAGATTCCAGAACCATGTTGAACTCTTCATTATCTTCCTTTTAGTGCATCGTCTGGTTGTTATTTTTCTATACATTATATGTCACCATGGATTTCATAGATCATCCAACTTCCTGTTCAGTATCTATATCCTAACGATTTGCAATTTAGAATGGAGAAAGAACAATTATTTATTGTAAGTATTACATTTTAGATTCTTTCAACACTTCGAATAATATCTGATGCAGATTATTTCCACGTGTATATTTTCATGTTCATCAGTCTGCATTAGGGGAATTACTGTACAAATGTAACTTCCCCATTCATTCCTCTAATTATAATAATTCTTTTCAAGCAAATATGGTGTGTCATTAGATTTTATGTTGTGCTCTAGTATCAACTATTAAGCACATTTACTGCGTAATATTACAGTCAAGTTAGTACCTGGTTAACAAACTAATTACTATTAACTATTGAAATACATTGACTAATGCCAATATTAATTACCGCAGATCTGTGAGATCTTCACATAATACCTTTGCTTGCATGCGCAACTTGGACAGATCGATCCTTAGTTTCTTACTCATGGATTGGCAACTGGTAATTTAAGTACCGCATGATCAAGGAGATACTGTAATTTATTAGCTTGTTAATATTCTTAGTCACCCTTAACATACAAGAGAGAAAATAAAGACAAGACAACCTCTAACCCAAAAAGAAGATTAGAAGAACAAAGGAAAGAGAAGGGATTTATTAGAACTCCTTTTTCTCCTGCCTTAATTTGTGTTAGGAGCGTGCTTCGTTTTTCCCACTCCATTCCTCAAAAAGTTTGACTGAAGTTTGATATATTAGCACGGTTGAGATGGATGTTTTGAAGATTGACAAATGAAGGACTTAGTCCTTGATGAGAAGGGCACGATTGATCGAAAAGATTTTGTGGAATGCAAATCCATGCAGAACTAGAAATAGTGGCGCGTAGGCTTATGCACATCCTAGTCAGCAAAACGAAGTTGTCCCGTGGCTGTCTTATTAAAGTATGAACGAGAGTTGGTGCTGAACAAGGAGAGTATCACAGGAAATTTTGACTTGCCATATTTACAAGGTTTCCTAGTGAAACACCACTAGGGTTACAAGCCCATATAAAAGTAAGTAGTTGAGGCAGCCGATCTTAGTTATTCATCAAGAGAGTTGAGAGCAAATAAAAGGCGATTCAATAACTCTTAAAGTGACTTAACCGTGGAGACAACCATTGAAGAACTCGGAGTACAAGTAGCAAATCTGTTTGGGTTCTTTATTGAAGTTGTCATAGGATTATGTATTGTTGTTTTACCTATCTGCTTATCTTAGAAGCCATTGTAATAGGTGAACTTTGAGCGTGTACTTTGTAAAGCTAAAGTTTAGCTTTGTTGAGTGATTAGGGTCTAGAGTGTAGCCCCTTGGTTACAGAGTTTGTATTCTAAAACTTGCTCTTTGTGTTAGTGAAGTGTTTTCAAAATCCCAGAGTGTGGGTCGTGGTTTTTCTCCCTTGAGCAAGAAGTTTTCCACGTAAAAATACCGTGTCCTTGGTTTGCTTTTTTACTTTCTGTGTTTGTGTTTTTGGTGGAAGCAACTGCACATGAACTGGGTTCTTGTGATTGAGAGTCAGGTTCTTCGACGAAAATTGGAGGACATTATTCAACCCCCCTTCTAATGTCCATAGAAGGTGCTCAGATTATAACAAGTGGTATCAGCAGGTTTTCTCGTCACCAAGTTAACACCTTGAGAAGGATCTAATCATGAGTGCACCACCTACGATCACTGAAGGGCAGTCCGTGCTAAGGCCACCTCAATTCAATGGGCAATACTATGCCTGGTGGAAAAGTAGAATGGAGAACTACATTTGTGCTGAAGATTATCAATTATGGATAATTGTATCTGAAGGGAATCTAGTCCATACTAAGACGGTTGGTGAAGGAGCTGCTGCTCATACTGAACCAAAGGAAAGATCAGAGTATAATGATGCTAACTACAAGATGATAGAAAAGAATCACAAGGCCAAGAGGCTTGTAATCTGCGGACTAGGTCCTGAGGAGTTCAACAGGGTCTCATCATACAAGACTGCCGAAGAAATCTGGGATGCCTTAGAAGTTGATCATGAAGGAACCACTGAAGTCAAGGACTCAAAGAAAAGAATGCTGAAAAGACAATTCGAGTTGTTCACTATGGGTGAAAAGGAGTCCATCCAGGATATGATGACTAGGCTTACTATTATCACAAATGAGATGAGATCTCTAAACATGGAACTCCCATAAGTCGAAATGGTAGATAAAGTGTTGAATGTTCTTCCTGATGCTTGGGAACCAAAGATGACTGCTATTATTGAGTCAAAACCATTAAAATCTATCAAGTTAGAGGAACTAGTGGGCAGTTTGAAGACTCAATGAGATATTGAAGGAGTCGAAGAACAAGTCAGGAACCAAGAAAGAAAAGACCCTTGCTCTTGAGGCAACTGATAAACCTGAAGTAGACTTGCAAACTGTTGAATCAGCCATGGTTAGTGCACTTAGACAACATTTCAATCTTGGGAAGTTCAAAGGGTTCAAGAAGAATACAAAGGACAACTCTGGAAGAAAGAACATAGTCGATAGCCCAGACTATTCAGGTTGTTTCACGTGTTTCAAAAAGGATCATGCAGTGATGGACTATCCCATGTGGGAAGTTGAGTGGATGAAGAACAGAGCAAACAAAAGAGAAGGAGAATGACACTTCCAAAGACAAGGACAAGGACAAGGACAAAAAGAAGTTCAGGCATCCTCCGAATTTCAGAGCTGAACGAAGGAAGAAGAATGAAGCCTTCTACGCAACTTGGGGACTAACTGATAGTGAATCCGATGAAGGAAAAGAGTCAGATGATGAATCACCACTAGCTCTGATGGGATTAACAGATGAAAGCTTAAAAGAGGCGAGGTCTTTTGAAATAAGGGAAGGAAGAAATCCTTTCAGACATCTCTTATTTCAAGGGTCAAACTATAAGAGATGGAAAAGAGAAATGAAAGTGTTTCTTTAGGCCATGGACTACAGTCTCTGGTTGATCGTAAAATGAGGACCACATGTACCTGTGAAGAGAGATGCAAATGGTTCATATGTTCCAAAATTGGTAAAGGAACTGGATCCACAAGACTTGGATTGGCTCCAAGCAAACGTCAAAGCCATGTTGAATCTTAAAAATGGAATGACATTTGATGTACTTGCAAAGGTGATAGACTACAAATCTGCCAAGGAAATTTGGGAGAAACTGAAGGAGATCTACAATGGAGATAGCCAAAAGAAGGAATCTGCTCTGATGGCAACCGATGGAGAAGAAGCTGCTCACTCAGCTGAGATATGTCTCTCTGAACTGAAAGAAAATTTGCATATATACTCACCTGGCAATCTGATACTAATAACTGCCACTTTAATTGAGGGCTATGAAAAGGTAAAGTCTGAGAAAGATCATCTATCTGATGTTGTGATCGACTTAAAAATTAGATGCAAGAACCTTGAAGAAGCAAATACTGAATTTGAATAAATTAATGCTTCCCTAAAGGGGCAGACTCTTGTATCTAACTCTAAAATCTCAGAACTTGAACTTGAATTAAATAAGATGAAGAATGCAAATGGTAAGCAAGTGATCAGTGAGTTTCAAACTTTTCTCGAGACTGAGCTTAAAAGAACAAATGAGATTCTTTGTCAGGAAATCGAAAAGAACAGAATTCTTAGAGAAAAGATTGAAAAGACTGACTATGAGCTTACCAGATTAACAAAATGGAACAAATCTTCAGAGACAATGAATTGGGTTCTTGAAAACCAGGTCAAAGGAAAGAAAGGTCTAGGAAACCACCGCCCTTTTTCAATCCCAAAAACAAATATGTAGGTTTGCCTTAAAACATGTTTTGCACCTTCTGTGGTAATACTGGTCACTTGAAAGAAAATTGCATGAAAATGAGTAAAGCTAAAACTAAAAACAAGAAATAAGCTTTACCTTATTAGGCTAAGAATGATTTAATTCATCCATTCTCTCATAAAAAGGGACTCAAGCTTGTCTGGGTTCCTAAATCTAACTCTTAATCTATTTTTCAGGCTGGAGTGAGAGTGAACAACCCAAGCTGAATTTTAGATAGTGGGTGTTCAAGGCACATGATAGGAGATAGAAGAAACTTTCTCTCACTCGCAGCATTTCAAGGAGGTAGTGTGGCCTTCGGAGGAGGAAAAAATGGTCAGATTATTGGTATAGTAAAAGTTGGGATATCACTGGATCATGCCATTGAAAATGTATATTGTGTTGATGGTCTCAGACATAATCTAGTAAGCATCTCTCAAATTTGTGACAGAGGAAATGAAGTTATCTTCTCATCTGTGGGATGCACTGTGAAGAACCTACCGAGTGGAGAAGTAGTCATGGAAGGAAAAAGGGTGAACAATGTATACAAGGCATCGTTAGGATCACTTCCTGAAAACAATTTGACTTGTCTGAATGTTCAAGAGAGTGACTCACAACTCTAGCACAAAAGGTTGGGACATGCTAGTCTTTCACAGCTATACAAGCTTGCATCGAAGGAGCTTGTCCGTGGCTTGCCTACTAAGAAGTTCGAAGACATCAAGATGTGCGATGCTTGTGTCAGGGGGAAATATGTGAGATCATCTTTCAAGTCAAAGAAAGTGGTGAGTACTTCTAAACCACTTGAGCTAATTTATATGGACCTATGTGGACCGATGAGGGTTAGAAGCAGAGGCATAAAGAGGTTTGTGTTCGTGATAGATACACATGGACTTTGTTTCTTACTTCCAAGGATGAAGCCTTCGATAGCTTCAGAGATTGGGTTGGTATTGTGCAGAAAAGGTTAAGTCTGGAGTTGGTAAGCATCAGATCTGATCATGGCATCGAATTTGAGAATGCTAAATTTTCTGAGTACTGTTTCAAGAATAGCATTGACCACAATTTCTCTGCACCAAAGAACTCCACAGCAGAATGGAGTCGTCGAAAGGAAGAACAGATCCTTGGAAGATATGGCAAGAACCATGTTGTTGTCTAGTGGTCTAGCAAGAAACTTCTGGGCTGAAGCAGTGAATACAACTTGCTACCTATTAAACATATGTTCTATAAGAGCAATCCTTAACAAAACTCTGTACGAGTTACTCAGAGAAAGGAAGCCCAATATTGCTCACTTGAGACCATTTGGATTCAAATTTTTTGTACACAATAATGGCAAGGAGCCTCTTGGGAAGTTTGATGCAAGAAGTGTTGAAGCTATCTTTCTGGGTTATTCTACTCAAAGCAAGACATATAAAGTGTTCAACAAAAGAACTCAAACTGTAAAAGAAAGCATGCATGTAGTATTTGATGAGTCAGACAAGGTAGTGGCTGAGAAGGAAGGAGATGATCAAGCTATAGGTCTTGCTCGAGAAGACTCTGTTGAAGGCACAAAGAACCTAGAGGAAAAAGAAGAACCTAGTGAAGCAGATAGAGAACAGACTCAGGGGGGAACAAGGAGTCAACATGTCAGGAGAAACAGCTGATTAAGATAACTAACAAAGTGAAGAGGAATGACTCACTAAAAATACAGCAGCAGACCCTTCTCATCAAATTCAGCCAAGACCCTAGAAACATCAGAGCTCACATCATTTGAAAAATGTGCTATCTAAACTAGACATAGGGATTATGACCAGGTCTGCCTTGAAAAACTTCTGTGCATTCTTTGCTTTCCTATCCTCTGTGGAACCAAACAATGTAAAGGAAGCACTTGAGAATTCAGACTGGGTAATAGCAATGCAGGAGGAGCTACAATCAATTCGAGAGGAGCAAAGTGTGACATCTGGTTCCTAGACCTAAGGACAGATCAATCATTGGTACTAAATGGGTGTTCAGGAATAAATTGGATGAACATGGCATAGTAACCAGGAACAAAACAAGACTGGTGGTTCAAGGTTACACCCAAGAGGAAGGAATTGATTATGATAAAACCTTTGCACCAGTGGCTAGGATGGAAGCCATAAGAATGCTCATTGCCTTCGCTACATATATGGAATTTACACTATATCAGATGGATGTGAAGAGTGCATTCTTAAGTGGCTATCTGAATGAGGAAGTATATGTCATACAACCTCCTGAATTTGTAAACAGTCTTTTTCCAGATCATGTGTATAAACTGGACAAGGCCCTCTATGGATTGAAGCAAGCCCCAGAGCTTGGTATGAGAGATTGTCAGGTTTTCTGCTAACAAATAGTTTCTCGGGGGTAAGAATTGACAACATTCTGTTCTTGAAGGAAAAGGGAAAAGATCTACTGGTAGTACAAGTTTATGTTGATGATATTATTTTTGGTTCAACTGATGAAGAATTATGCAAGAAATTTGCTGACTTGATGGGCAGTGAGTTCGAAATGAGCATAATGGGAGAACTGAATTTCTTCCTGGGATTGTAGATTAAACAAACTCCTAAAGGAACAATGATTCATCAACAAAAATATGTCAGGGAGTTGCTTAAGAAGTTTGACATGGAAGGAGCTATGGAAATGACTACTCCTATTGCTCCTGGAACAAAGCTGCATATGGACGAACTCGGTCCTTCCACAAATGAGACCAAGTATAGAGGAATCATTGGTTCTCTCCTCTACCTTACTACCAGTTGTCCAGATATCGTCTACAGTGTAGGACTCTATGCTAGATTTCTATCTAAACCCAACGAGTCTTACTTAACTGTTGTCAAGAGAATATTGAGATACTTGAAAGGGACTCAAGACTTATGTCTATGGTACCCCAGGGGTGGTACATTTGAGTTAATTGGTTTTGCAGATGTAGATTATGCAGGGCATCTGGTGGATAGATAGAGCACTTCATGAATGGCACATTTCCTTGGTCCCTATCTGGTTTCTTGGGCTACAAAGAAGCAAAACTCAGTGGCTCTCTCCACTGCTGAAGTTGAGTATGTTGCTGCTGCATCTTGTTGTTCTCAGCTGTTGTGGATTAAACAACAACAGGAGGACTTTGGAATTAAATATGGAGTTGTGCCTATTTTCTGTGATAGTACAAGTGTCGTGAACATTGCCAAGAACCCAGTCCAACATAAGAGAACCAAGCATATTGATATTAGACATCATTTTCCGAGAGATAATGTTGAAAAATGTCTAATAACTATGAATTCATGCAGGACTGAGGATCAAATTGCTGACATCTTCACCAAGGCTTTGAACAAAGTGCAATTTGAGAGGAACATGTTGGAGTTAGGAATGACCAAAATACATGGATGACCCAGCACCTAATTTCCATAGTTTGGCTAGTTAAGTATTTATTATTCTGCTTGTGAATATTGTCTTTATAGTCCAGACTAAAAACTGTACTTTTTAAGTATAATTATTTGACTAAGGTACACAATGAGTTATCTAATGAGTTCCCAGTGAAGAACCAACTGAGTACGTAGAAGGAACCATGTACAACTTGAGGAATCATGTCCAGGTATGCTTATGTGGCTATTTATCCTAAGTACTATGACTAATATTGAATTTGTCTTGAACGTGCATCTTAAAAACCTTCCATGTTTGAGTAACTACCCTATTTTGTTGAAAATTCCTTATCGGTTACACTTTTAAAATTCAAACCAGCCCCACTTAAACTAGGAGACTTAATGATAATTTCCTTATAACCGTCACATCATCACTTTCCCGGGTTCCCAAGGACTCAAAAGGTGTTCTACTTTTACTATCATCATTACTCTCTCTTTCCAAGATCAACATAACTTCTTTCTCTCAATTCTCTCTTTCTCATAAACCATCTGAAGCAAGAAAACCCATCCTCTTTCAAAAAATCTCTCTATTCTTCAAACCATCCGAAACAAGTAAATTATCCCACTTCCAAAACCTTTTCAAGAAATTGCAAGAATGTCTGAAGCACATTCATCTTCAGCCTCTCCGGAAAAAACCTCAGAAATACATACTTCTAAAAAACCCCTCTCTCAGGCCTACACTCACCACCTTGGCCGAAAGAATTGCTAAGGCAAGATCAAAGGTTCAGAAGAAAGTTGGGAAGAAAGTTCCAGAAAGAACAACATCAAAATCCTCCACTCCGGAGACTGTACCAATGGTCTCCGACATGCAATCAGTTGAGGCAAGACCCGACTCGACCCAGACTAGTTCTACTGCTCTAGATTTCATTTTTAGCCTTGAGAAACTTAACACTGAAATTTATTAACGGGTATGGATGAAATTGTAAAAGCGGTGGAGTCTGGTAGTGGAACTGATGGGGGAAAAATGTAGAGGTTCAGGAGGGTGATGTTGTAGGTGAACCTGTTGAACCTAGGTTAAAATTCTACGTTCCCAGTGTTGTTGAGGGAATTGCTGGTGTAGATGCTGTAAAATCTGTGTTAGAAAAGCTGAGTGTAGAGGAATCAATTGAATCTCAAAAGGGCCCAGTCGACGAACCTAGTTCGGAGACTACTCCCCTAGAGAAAGTGCAGGTGGAGATTGTTGTCAATGGTCCAGTTGGGGGAGGACCAAGTTCTGCTGAAGTTGCCAAAGAACCTGGTTTTTCCTCAGTTCCTGATACAACTGATAATGCAGGACTAGACTGGACTGAGTCTGAGGATAATAAAGAAAAGAATACTCTGGTGGAAGATGTGAGTACTAGAAAGTTGGAAGATGTTCCAAAGAAAAGTGTTAAAAGGAAGTTTGGTGAAGAATATGAGAAATTGCTGGAGGAAGAAGATGAGGAAGAAGTAGTGTTTGTGAGTGAAACAAAGCCAGTGAAAGAAAAGAAGAGAAGACTAGTGAAAGAATGGAGAGCAGTGTCTCAGAGGGGATTTATTGATGAGAGTGATGACGAGAACTCTCAGTCAATTAGTGAGAGTATGAAGGAGCCTGTTGTTTCTGCAGCCCCTAAAAAAGTGGCTACAAGGTCTGCCCTGAAACAGCAACTTGAGAATCTGAAAAAATATTCTCAGAAGCAAAAGCCAAAAGGGATGAGGAAAAGCAGGAGATTGATAGCAAGGAAGATAGTGATGAGGATGGAGACTATGTGGACCCTGATGACTCAGATTCTAACAGTGAAGAGGATACAAAGAAAAAGAGAAAAGAAAACCAGGAGGAAGTAGACAGGGTGGACTTCTTTGCTAGGCATTAGGTGCTAGCTGGTAGCATCTAGTGTGATCTAGAGGAGCCACAGATGAAGTCTTTGGTTAGGAAGGTGAAGGACCAAGGGTGGATTAAGCTATTTTCAAGAGGGGAGAGGTGTTTGTATGCCGAGGAAGTGAAGGAATTCTATGTGAATTGTAGTGTAGCTGGTAGGAGAGTATTTTTTGTGGTAAAGTGTGTGGAGGTGGAGTTTAGGAGAGAAGAAATGGGAGTGATTCTTGATGTACATGCTGAAGAATATTGTAGGTATGTAAAGTTGAAATGGCTCAGGCAAACTGATAAGGTTACTCCTCTGGAGGTAGTGAGGAAGTTCTCTGGAAATCCCAGACTCGGGAAGGAAAGGAATGTTGAGAAAAAGCAGATGGAACCAGCTCATCAACTGGTGTTTGAGTTTGTGCATAGGATCTTGCTGCCAAGAGGGGAAAGAAATAGTGAAGCATGTGCTCTTGACATGACATACATGGACTTGCTGGACAGAGGTGTCAAAATTAACCTGCCTGGACTGATAATTAGACACATAAAGAGAATTGCAGACACAGACAATAAACCATATTCTCTTGTGCATTCCTACATACTGCAACAGGTATTTGAACACTTTGGACTGCCCCTTGCAAATGGGAAGAAGCCTACACATCATCAGATATTTGGCATGAATGTCCTGAAGACTTGTGAGTTCTTCAAGGAAAGGAGTGCCTCCAAACGTCCAGTACAAGTCAAATTGGAAAAGGCTGATGAAAATGAGGAATTTGGGCCTGAGGAAGCTGTTGAAGCTGTGCAGGAATTGGAGCAGCACTTGCAGGAACTGAATGATGAAAATGCTGAGCTGAAAAAGCAGATAAAGTTGAAGGATCAAGAAATTGATTGCTTAACCATTGAGTGCAACAAGCATCAGGCCGAGCTGGTTGTAGAAAGGGCCAATAACTCAAAGAACCTTGAAGCACTTGTTAAGCATTTCAACATTTTTGCCATCAGTCTGCCTATTCCTTGCCCAATACATTTCCCTATTTCTGCCCTCTGATGCACAATTAAGACAATTTATATTTTGGTCTGTACTTAATTTGGGTCACATATGTGTTCTGCCCTGGAGTATTGGTTTTAAATTGCTTTTGCTGTGTTTTCGTTCTTATATGCTATTACTGGTTCTATTTGGGCCCTTAGATTTAATTGTTGTGTTCTTAGTTAACTTGTTGCCTTGTGCTCTAGTCTGGGCTATACTAACTTGTTCTTGCAGGATTTTAGAATCTTTTCGATGATGTCAAAATGGGAAAGAAGGAAAATGTTGTTGGGATGTTTGTGACCTGATTCATCTATTTTAAATTTCTTTCAATTGTTTTTGTTATTTTTGTCTTGGTGTTAGTTGTACAGGTTCTTAGGCAATATTTGTTTGTCATAATCAAAAAGGGAAATTTGTTGAGATGGATATTTTGAAGATTGACAAATGAAGGACTTAGTCCTTGATGAGAAGGGCACGACTGATCGAAAAGATTTCGTGGAATGCAAATCCATGCAAAATTAGGAATAGTGGAGCGTAGGCTTATGCGCATCCTAGTCAGCAAAAAGAAGTTGTGTCGTGGCTGTCTTATTGAAGTATGGACGAGAGTTGGTGCTGAACAAGGAGAGTATCATAGGAAATCTTGACTTGCCATATTTACAAGGTTTTCTAGTGAAACACCACTAGGGTTACAAGCCCATATAAAAGTAAGTAGTTCAGGAAGCCGATCTCAGTTATTCACCAAGAGAGTTGAGAGCAAACAAAAGGCGATTCAATAACTCTTAAAGTGATTTAACTATGGAGACAACCATTGAAGTACTTGGAGTACAAGTAGCAAATCTATTTAGGTTCTTTATTGAAGTTGTCATAGTATTATGTATTGTTGTTTTACCTATCTGCTTATCTTAGAAGTCATTGTAAT